>JAZFAU010000019.1:400000-751086 GCA_037178615.1 Dione vanillae
AGATATTATATATTATATATATATAGAGATAATATATATATCTAATATATAATATCTATCTCTCTAGATATATATATATTATATATATTTATATAATATAATCTTATATATATATATATATATATCTATATATATATATACTATATATCTATATATATATATATATATATATATATATATATATTATATATATTTATTATATATATATATATATATATATATATATATATATATATTATATATATATATAGATTATATAATATAGTATATATATCTATATATATATATATATATATATAATATTATTGTATATTATATCTTAATATATATATATATAATATATATTATATATATATATATACTATATAGATATATATAATATATATTATATATAGAGTATATATATATATAATATAGTATTTAAATATATGATAATATATATAGATATATCTATATATAATATATATAGAATATATATATAGATATATATATATATATATATATATAATACATGTTATTGTTCACAAAAAAATACTGTGATTTCTGTATCAGAAGATCGCATTACAATAGTGATTAAAAATTATGAAGTACCTGATCTAAATTTCGTTATTAGAGGCCATCATATTTCAGCGGCTAAGAATCTACTACGGACGGTTAATGAATCAATTTTTTTCTTGAAATGTGTAAGAAAAGAAAAAACTATTAGCTTACTCCTCTAACTTTTTATTTATAATCGTTAAATTTTGTCAACCAGGTAAGCGCACGGTGTGGAGTTCCGCCATCACATGCAATGCTTAAAAACGCGGAGAGCGGGGACGAGAAAGGATGGGACCCTAAGAAACGGAGTGTCTTAACATAGTTCATAATATGATCTCCTGCAGTTCTCTCTGCTTCCCTGCAATATGTGAAATAAAGGCGTAAAGCTAAAAAAATAATAAAAAAAAACCAGGATTGTATATGGGCAGTTATATAAGTGAATTAAAAAAAGGGGGGCACATTTGATTAGAAATGTTATTAAAGTTTAAAATAATGCTTATCTAAAGAGAAAGGGAGCTTTATCTAAACTAAAATTACAAAGATGTCATTAAATTTTAAGAAAGCACGGATTTAATTTTGTTATATGTTTTTACACTAACATAGGTAAAATATATAATATAATATATCTATATTAATATATTTATATCATATATATATATATACTATTATATTATATGATATATATATATAATATATATATATTATATATATATAATATATATATATATAAATCTATAGAATAATATTATTATAGAAATATATATATATATATATATATATATTATATAGATATATATACTATATATATCTATATATATATATAATTATATATATAGTATAGATAATACTATAAATATTTATTAATATATATATATATATATATATATAATATAAATTATATTATATTATCCTTATATCTATATTATATATATATATATATATATATATTATATATTATATATATCTCTAATATTATCTATAATATAGAGATAATATATATATATATAAAAATTTTCTAATTCAATTATGAGTGTTAATTATTCTGTGGAACCAGATCGGAGAGGCTTTAGTTATAAAGCTTATTTATAAATGTTCTCTTGTCTACCTGCTAAGTGCGCGGATAATGAAATTAAAAACTTACAAATTATAAATATGGTTTTAATTTTAAGTATAAGCCTCGTTTGTTCTAAAATTTACATGCTGAAGGATTTATACTATACATTATCTTATTCCAAATATTTCATACAAGTGATAATTGAAATGGATAAACTTGTATCTTTTAGGTGTTTGGATGAAAATGAAACTTCACGAGGAGCTTTGTGTTTTCACTTTTATAACGCACAAAGATCAGGGTTGAAAAAGCTGCAACATTTTCATACTTATTGGTACCTATATATGCCTAAGAATATGAACATTATTCATAACATCACCACATCTAGGTTATTAGCGATTGCGTAGTTAGAACTGGATCTGATTTTAAAACAGTGCTTTTAGAGTTCGACCTGAACTTGGGGGGAAAAATGAGAGGGTTATCTTATTACAGTAAGAATAATATTTTGTTAATAAATGTAACATTGAAACATATACACTTAATAATATTACAATATATGTAATATATGTATAAGTTCTATGTAAATAAAATATCATTTTTAAAACACTTAATATAAACTTCAAAAACTCTAAAGCTCCAAACAAAAAAAAGGTATTATTAAGCAACAAACTACATTTAAAAAAGCTACGAGAACCACGTTGAAATTAGCATACCTAAGTAGTCTTAATATAGAGTAAAGACGTCCATTCACTGCGAGTGCTGGTGTACAATATTGCAGAATCCACGTAGTAGAGTGCCATTAGGTAAACTACCCTTGCCTTCAAGAGCTTAGTGTTACCTAGCTTGTACCACTTGGGCGTCTTATAAAGCCTATAAATATAATGACGATGTCGAAAGCTCGTTATGTATCACTTGATTGCTAACTGACCAATAATGTACTTAATTGAAACCTACTGTGGACGATATATAGGTAAATGTATATGTTTGTACGTATATATGACATATCTATATTGTACGAGTAATGTATATGTATTAGTATCTGTATATGTATATGTAGATGTAATATGTATAGTACGTATATGTATAGTATATGTAGTTGTATGGGGAATTAATGTGATTTATTGATTTAAGGTTTTTGTTAGGAACAGTACCGTGATGACGAAAAGGTTTTATATACAATTTTATCTGAATAAAATATCAATTTTCAAGAAATTGTAGCGAGATTAAGAAGGGGACCGGAGAAATTGTATAATTGATAAAGAATGGGAGATTCGGAAGAGTGCTTTTGGATTATATAACTAAAATATCTGGGCCTATATATTGAAAATCAATGCTTTTTAATAACTTTTTAACTAAGAAAGGAGGTTATAGGTACAATTCCTTTTAAATCGTACACCTTAAAACCTGACTATTGTAATAAGATACGGAGCTTACGCCCCCCGTTTTATCTTACTATATTAAAACTAAAAGATCTTCGAGTCTTCAGGTAACTTGTTACCTCACAAACTATACTACGAGATCATTATTGTAATAAAAAACATATATAATGACATAATACATACTTATATCATGACATAACCAGAAAAGTATCAATAATCTACCAAAATTTATTAAGGAAAGCTTAAACTTACGGTAAACCAAAAACTGATTATGACTCACATAGACAATTTAAAGAGGAAGATCTCCGATTGGAACTGCCACCTATCTGTGGTTTGGCCGAACTTTTGAGGGTAGTAACTCGGATACGATAATACACGCAATTGACGTGCGACGGCCCCGGGCTTATATCTCGAGCGGAAGTTGGCAACTTTTAGTGGCTCGTTCAATCTTTGCTTTGATGACTCTGGATGTATGAAAACTTCGTATTACGGTAATGGTGGGCTGTAAAATTTTTTTTCATACAAAGAAGTATTTTGTGGTCTATTGGCACAATATTATTTATAGGGTTTTTTAACATATACGGTGTTTGTATCTCACTATATTGCATATAGAGTAACAAAATGTAAGCCCCATAGATAAATAGTGTCTGGAAAAATATAGTTAAATTTAGATATAAAAGGTTATGTTCGAAATTGCTTTGGCGCCCGATTGGACCGTGAGACCGGGGTGTTTAGCTAAGCAATTCTGGGTTAAATTTTTGTTAGAAGATGCCAGTTCGGTGCAGAGAAAATGATCATAAAGGTACTTACAAACACATTTAAATATGTATTGAGACTTTGTCGTCCCACATTTTCGTACAATTTTCAAGATAGATTTTTGCGTAGGCGGTGGCGTAAATCAGGCCTCGTAGTTGGTCTTCTACGGAATTTGAACCTAGAATCGCCATGTGCAAAGTCAAAAACAGTGCCATAGCAACCTCCAACAATATAACTTATATCGAAATAAACTTATTTATCAGGCAGGTTATTTCCTCTATTACATATCTCATAATAAACATGATTCTTATGTGTTTATGGGAAGTCATAACTAAGCTGACATCAGAACAGTCATACAACTTCCGCTTCCGTTTCACATTAAAGCCGTATAAACTGTAAGTTTTGTCACTATTGTTGCTTTTGAGTATGTTTGGCTTAGATGAAGATGTACATAGGAGTTAGTAGAATGTTTCTAGAGGTAGTTTATGAGCCTCACTATTATACATATATAGTGGAAAAGGAAATAGATGCTTAAAACAAAATAAACAATCCGGTCTGTGTTTTTTGTCCCAACGTTTTTTAGACCGTTAGACTGTCTTTCAGCTTACTTAGCCCTTTTTTTTAATATTTACAGTTCTTTAAATGGATTCGATAATTAAAAAGGTCTGCGATGAATGAAAATGTTTTTTTAGAATTTTATATACATGTACATTGGACACTACACAAGCAAATATAAACTTTTTTTTATGTAAACACGTCAAATTTTTTTTAACGGCATATGATATTTAAATATCGTTTTCTGCACAGTCAACTTGTAATAATAACTTTTGTCAAATGAGCGATTTTGTAAAACTTATATTGTCTTTTATTATGGTTTTACAAATATAGGCTGTAGGACCAATCATTCACATAGCCCTTTGACCACAGCCTTGAAATAATCTGTGGGCATAAAGTTAAAGCGCGCCCATTCCGATAAACGACGGTAGTGTTAATACTCACAGCATCACAAAATTGGGTTTATATGTTTCTGTTTTATATGTGTAAGTATGGCTTCTCGGACTTGCAAAAAATGATACCAATATTTTTTGTTTTATATGTGGAAATTTACAATTGCTAAGGAGGTTAATATAACGGACTTTGTGAAAAGTTGCTTATCATGCTTACTTTTGGGTTCAGGTTATGGTCACCTAGCTAAACAGGTGGGTTCCGCATAAAGTATGCGGTTTGTGGTGAGTGAAGCGTGGACTACGGAGATACAAAATCATTGTCATTGGTATGCCATGTTGTGGGCGGGAACAAAAAAAATCATATATGATTGTATTTTGGTTTGACTGACGTAACCGGATATATTTCCCCAAAAACCGCGTAATATAGTATATCTGATGTTGTCAGTAACAAAAACCCATACTCCATGACAGATACCTATACCAATCCATCTAAAAACAAGGTTTCAGATAACCACATCTAAGAATTTCAGAAAACATAGTGATTTCTAGCAGTGTGGATTTAAAACCTTACAAATGATCATCGACCATTGAGACAGCAAGAACTTAACGATTTGGTACGGGCTCTTGGATTACCCAAAGATGCTGCGGAATACTTGGTTCACGATTAAAATGAGAACAATTTAGTGGATGCTGAGACGGACATTTTATTGGTTATCGGAAAAATGCGAACAAATTGGGGTACAGTATTTCAAGAAAGAAGGTAGTTTTGGTTTTTGGCGGTGACCATTAGCGGTTAATACAAAATTTGACAGCATATACAAAGCGGAGAGGGGACGACTTTTTATAGCTTCTTCAAAAGAAGTTTAAAAGCTGTTCTCTTACCATCTGGTAAATAAATCGCGACGCTCAATACTATCAGACTCACTCAGTTCATCTTAAAGAAAGTTATGTAAACTTGAGACTGTTTTAGATTATAGAAATACTCCGAAACACAAGTGGTGAATTTGCGGAGGACTTAAAAATAATATGTATGCTTCTTGGCAACAGAAGGAAACAACAAAATTCCCGTTGTTATATTTTGTGACTGGGATAGTAGAGCAAGGTGGGGAAAATTACATTGGGGAAAAATCTGATGGCAGATTAGATCAAACGGGAGGTTGGAATGAAAAAAAAGTCATAACCCGGCCTGTGATAGACCCCAATGACAGTTGGCTTCAACCACTTCACATCAAAATTGGTCTAATGAAACAGTTTGTTAAGGCCTTACAAAAGATGGCAATACTTCAAGTACTTATTTTAAGTTTTCCTACCTTATCTGCTGCTCTAAGTTGGATAAAGAAGAGAATTTTCACGGGGGAACATGACATAAGAAAAATGTTAAAAGACGCAGGATTTGACAAAAAAAAAATAGGACAGCCTTAGAAAACAAAATGCTTGGAATGGTCTTTTAAAAATGTGGTGTTTTTTCGAATTGTTTTTTGTAGGTATAACAAAAGATCCAATTATAAAAGTATTGTCACAGACTGTTACGCCTATTAAAAAAACTTGGGATTGCAATATGAGTGTGAAAGTCCATTTTTTGAAATCTCACATAAATTTTTTTCCAAAAAAAATGTAGGCGATTACGTTGAGGAGAAAGGCGAAAAGGTTCCATCAAGATATGAAAGAGATGAAAGAAGATATCAAGGTCTTGGGAACGTTAATCTGATGGCGGAATATTGTTGGATGACATGTAGAGATGAAGTGTAACTCATAACGAAAACCAACAAACCGCAGTTTTTTGCAAAGAAAAACGTTATTGATTATTTTTTTATTTTTCTTTATTTACTCTGTTTATTTAAATTAAAAAATATTAAAAAAGTTATTAGAATTGAATAAAAAGCCCTGCTTTATCATTTTTAAAATGTTTGCCTTGTAGTTTTATTATATGCTAGTAGGTGTACCATGTTAAATCTGAGAAGTGTGCGTGATATATACCAAATAAATGATCTTTTACACTATTTATAACGTAGTTATAACGAATACGATCAGTTTATAAAAAAAACTTTTCAGAAAAATATTTTCGCAGACCTGTGTTATTAACACATTGCCTCTTTATATAATAAGAAATAAAGTGGAAAATGCGGTAAATTTTGACTTGGAAAAATATATGATAATACCTTTCCAAAGATACGGGAGATGAGTGAGTATTTGTTACCATCAACTAATAACAAGTAATATGTAAATATAATATTCCAAATAGTAAATTCAATACTACTTAATTATAAACTAGCTCTCGCCCGCGACTTCAAGTTTAGGTTTACAGACATTTATTATTAATTCTCAAATATCTCACTTACTTGAGAACGTATAAAAGAAAAGTACAAAAAAAGGAAACAACATGTTTTTTTTACTTTGTTTACGTAAAGTTATCTTTTATTATCCCGTCATTTTGCTCCTTCATGGGAGAGTTTGGTCCATTTCACGTAAATATGTCAGTTGTATTTCTAATCACGATCCATACATGGTAATCAATTTTAATACTAAGACCTAAGTCCAGTAACACAAAATATTCGATAGAAATTTTACCCCTTCTAAATTTTAATAAATTTTACTTATCAAATTAAAAAACTATTAATAATAACCAAAAAGGACAAAGTGTTGTCATTGATAACAACGATGATCACGATTTGAGATTTACGAGCGCTATTTTAAACGACGTACTTCCTATGCTGCATTTTGTATGATATTCGACGTATAATTAAAACTTATAAGGCACTTCACACTCACCTTGTAGATTTTGATATAGAAATACACAGAAAAACATAAACCACGATGGAAACGATGCACTAAATTTATCTTAAATTATAATTGTGTTGGTGAAAATGATTAAATTGAATATATACTCCATTCCCTGCTTTCCGCCTTTTTCGAGGCCTTACATGTTGAGTGGCGGAACTCAACGCCGCACTTTGCCTAGTTGTAAGAGCGAAGAAAATGGAAATGGAAAAATCCATCTTCCCAGAGTGGAAATCGAACCTAAAAACCGTCGCGTTTACAGGCAGAGGCTGCTTTTTTGTATCGTAATAAGTCGCCCCATAAAATCATTTTCGCGCAAAATTGCTTCACACTGACGTACTTGTCGATTATTTTATTAGTTCAGCTGAATGCTTAAGAGGTTTAACGGTGGCAGGTAATTACTTAGGTTATTAGCGAAATGCAAGCGCTTTTGAGGAAATCCTAGTAAAAAGGAAGGCAGGTTAATTAGAAAATGGTTTTATTGAGAATATCCTGTATTGACGGCTTCGTGGCGTCGTTGATATTTGACAAGTTGAGTATACAGATTCAAATTTTGCTTTTTCTTTGTTTTATTATAATTTCAACAATACACTGACATTTTTGCTTTTTAATCTTACTTTAAACTATATTATGTATAAATTTCCTGTCAAAATACCTTTGTCGAAAGTAGATACGTAAATATGTAAGTATTATTGTATAAAAATATTTCGTTATTCATTTTCAGTTGAATAGATTATCTAATTTATGTATAGAAAACATATATATATTTAAGGACCGTCGTGGCGCAGAGGCCCAACGTCTGCCTGTAACGCGACGGTTTCTGGGTTCGATCCCCAGTCGGGGAAGATGGATTTTTCTATTTCCTTTTTCTTTGCTCTGGCAAACTAGGCATAGCGCGGCGTTGAGTTCCGCCACTCAACACGCAATGCCTCGATAAAGCGGGGATGAAGAAAGCAGGGACTAAACAACGGAGTTTCTTAACACTAGCTTCCCACGGTCCCTGCAGTTCCCTCTGCCTACCCTGCCATATGCGAAGTAAAGCGTGAAGCTAAAAAAAAATAATAAACATATATTTTAAATTTATCTGCTTAAAATATTTTTAAACGACGATATTTTACTGCTGAGAAACAATATTTTACTGTAGACGTGACAATATGTGGTTTGATTCCCACTTAGCGAAAGGACTCCTTTAAACCCCTCTTCTCACCTTTCTTTTGGGGAAAATGGCGAAAGGAAAATATAGAGAGATTTTTTAACATTGTTGTATTTTAAAGTTTCTAATTACTATTCTAGATTAAACACAGCGTTTGTTTTACCTAGCTCCGTGCCTAGTGTTTAGAAAAAAGAAGTAAAATGCCTTAATACAGTGTTATCTTTGCCTTACCAAAATATAAAAGATAAAACGATTATTACCATAGAATATATAATATGTATACAGATATGCATATACACGAAGTATTATAGATTCCTTGAGATGCTCGGAACGTAAAGCAGTCTAAGCGGCTAAGCGGCTATCGCTTACTGAAACCGATATCGGAGCTACGAAACTCAAAATAATTGTAATATTTTGAGTTTTAATAATAGTCATGTCTTTTATTTGTTCTTTAAGAAAGTATTGAATTTAGTGATGATAGAATTTCCAGATCTTTCAACCCTTGTAGAATCATATTGTTGTCGTTTTGTCTCCTTGTCTATCTTCAAAGACCATTATCTTTCATTAGAGGTAAAAAAATATAATAAATATTAAACATTTTAAATATTGTCTCTCAGAGTACAAAAAATCAAACTTAAAGTCAAAGCAATCAAAAGTAAGAGCACTTTCCTTCATTTAATATTCGAACCTATAAGCAAAAATTGTAAACTTACTGCAGAAGCGAAGAAAAATAACAGATATTTAATCATTTGTATGTATATTATAGAAACAAATATAAAGAAAAGGTATATTTGTAGTTAATTTTATAGGAAATTAGTGTATACATCCGCAAACTTAACTTACTTCCCGAGCTTCTTCTGTTGTATACAGGTACCCTACGTACATAAATTCGACTCGCTCTTGACCGATTTGTTAGTACTATTTATTTGATACCATATAGAATATAATTGAGGACCGTCGTGGTGCAGAGGCGCAACGTGTGCAAAAAAAAAATTGTTTTGTAAAATCAACGCTAGAAAACGAAGTACAGAGTGTCCTTACTCTGTGACGATTCTTTCCGTCATCGTATATCTTAATAACATAAATATTCTATATATTATATTCTAGCTTCACGCTTTATCCCGCACATGGTAGGGTAGGCAGAGGGAACTGCAGGGATCGTGGAAACCTAGTGTTAATACACTCCGTTCCGTCCCTGCTTTCTTCGTCCCCGCTTTCCGCCTTTTTCAAGGTATTGCGTGTTGAGTGGTGGAACTCAACGCCGCGCTTTGCCTAGTTTGCCAGAGCGAAGAAAATGGAAATAGAAAAATCCATCTTCTCCGACTGGGGATCGAACCCAGAAACCGGCACGTTACAGGCAGACGTTGCGCCTCTGCGCCACGACGGTCCTCTAGTAAGCGAGATTTTTTCTTTAACACCTTATAAAATTAAAAGGTATAGGTAAAGGTAATTATAAACAAAATGAGTAAAAATACAATAATATAATTAACATTTATGGTAGAAAACAGAAGTAACTGTTTCTTAAAAAAGATAAGGACCAAGTTCCTGCAGTTCCCTCTGCCTACCCTGCCATGTGCGGGATAAAGCGTGAAGATATAATAAAATACTTAAAATATTAATATGCCACATCCATCTATTAATCCTTAGTAACGATGCACAATGCTTACATCAGCCGTATTCTTCGGTGAAACGGCGGTACAAGTACGTATATAGTATAGTACACAGGCGGTGCGGAATAATATTTCATTTAGCTAGGAATATTTCAAAATTCCTTAATCTCAAAGGTATTATCGTAAATATTCTTTCGGAAACACAATTACGGATGCTATGTAAAAGTTTACCGTTATTCTCTTTTGGTATGTGGCTTTTGGCTTCATCTTTAAAGCCAGATGTTTCTTTATTATTTAAAAGAGAGTACTCCTATATAGCAGAGATAGTACTGGAAGGAAACTACGCTGAAATATAGTTTTATTTATAACTTCACCTCTTTGCTTAGTTGCCAAAGCGAAAAAAATAGACATGAAAAATTCATCTACTCCGAGTGGGAATTGAACTCCTGAACCGTCACGATTACAAGCAGACCCTACGCCTTTGTCCAACGGTCTTCAAAATAAAGTTATTGGGTGATTAATTTTATTTAATGTAACTCTGCAGAATTTTTTTACAAATACACTTGAAACTTACGATAAACCTGTTTTCATGTCATTATTTAAAAATTAGCACTCCTACAGAGAGCAGAGCTAGTACTTGATGAGCCTTCTAGCACGATGTCTTACATTACTTATGGAATATTACTTATGGAATAAGCATGTATTAAGAGATTTAAAATATTGGACGAGTGGGAGAGGTGGAGATTAACAGAAGCATTTAGGTCTATATAAAATTTAAGCCCACATCCCACTAAGACACCAATATGTACAGTTGAACAAAATAATAAATATTTCTATTACAAGAATCTATATTTTATTCACTGTATACTATCATATCAATAAAATTTGAACTGCTTGTTTACTGCATCGTATAAATGCGTGGAAATTATTGGCCACTACTGACCACTACTAAAAATGGAAGATTTCCGAACATGAGAATTTACTCACAGCTTACTACGTCGTAATATTATTGTTGCTTTTATCTAATATTTCATAGTAATGCCTTTCAATCATTTTAAGAGAGAGAGAGAGAGAGAGAGAGAGATGTGCTGTGGTTTCTCTGTGTTCAAGAAAAAATTATACATATATAGCAGAGATATATAGAAAGAGATTAGCGCTAAAACACGCTATACTCCGTTTTACAAATTTTGAGCATCTGTCGTGGAGAAACTTAGCGCTGAACCTTACGTTATACCCAGAAGAAGGAAAATGAAAACATTTCGTTCTACCTGAGCGAAAATCAAATTTACAGCTGTCGCATGTTCAGTCAGAGGCTGCGCCGTAAAGACGGTCTCAAAAACTCAAACCTAAGCTTAAGTATTTTTTACAGATCAATATTTGTATATAACAAAGTTGGCATTATAATCACACAAGCACAATCTTTTTACGCACTAGGTAAGGTACATAGTGGAGTATTTCCACTCAATTTAAAAAAAAACTGTGCCTCAGTGAGAACGGTAGCTGTTTAAATTGTACCTCTATCTGGGAATCAAACTCACAACTACCGAGTGGCAAATGTACTATTCAAAATAGTAATATACGTCCACCGTATATATGTATGCACACACACATAAAGTTTCTAGTCCTAGTATCTCCAACCTGAGCTATAAACACAACAATATGTGTTAAGTGCCAGCTATAACGTACATAAATGATTAGTACCAGCTGACCACTTCAAATGAAAAGCTTTCTCGTGTACTTTTTAATGTTCTCTACACAGTTATATGTTTGTGGGGAATATTACTTCATACATTCCTCTTTGCGACATATAAATAAGAAAATAGCTCAAAATGCTTTTAAAAAGATGCTATAACGAAAGTTTTATATTTAAAGGTCATATATAGCACACAAGGTACGGTAGGCAGAAGGAACTGCAGGAACCATAGGAACCTAGTGTTAAGACACTTCGTTGCTTCTTTCCTGCTTTCGCCGTTCATATTTTCCGCCTTTTTCGAGGCATAGCGTGTTGAGTGGTGAAACTCAACGCCGCGCTTTGCCGCGCTTTGCCAGAGCGAAGAAATTGGAATTATAAAAATTTATCTTCCCCGAGCTGGAATCGAAGACATGAACCGTCGTATTTACAGGTGGATGCCGCACCACTATAATGGAGAACGGAGAAGTAAGCATTACTTTTTCTCTTATGCAGAAAAAGCTGTAAATCTAATTCCAGCTAAAAAATGTGACACTCCTTGTGAATAAATTGTAATCCTTTGTTTACATGTTGACATTTTATGTTTGTGCTATTTTTCAAATGATCAATTTGTTTGTTTTTTCAACTACTAAAATAAATTAATCCTTATTCATATTTTTTTATTCCATTTCAATATATAAAAGCTTTGGCAGCGTTTCATCATTTCAATATTATTGTAATCACGTTATTTTCTCGTTTAGTAGGGTCGGGTTACCTAATTATTATGACTACAGAAACTACGTTTTTTTATTAAAATCATGTTTTTTTTTCTATGTTGGTTCGAGTACAGGAGCAATGTACCAAGGCGATTCCATTGCAATGAGGTGTGAGAAAGGGAGAAGTCAATTCTCCGAAACTGTTTACCACCACAATGGAAGATTCTTTCAAACCCCTGGAATGGCAAGGACGCGTCATCAATATTAACGGGGAGTACATCACTCACCTTCGGTTTGCCGACGATATCCTGGTTATGGCGGAATTGTTGGATGATCTAAGCACTATGCTCGAGGACCTCAGCCAAGTATCTCAACAGGCTTTGCTTGGGATAAACATGGGCAAGACGAAAATCATGTCGAATGTCCATGTTGTCCAACCTGCTTGCAGTTAAGAACTCACAGCTCGAAGTTGTTGACGAGTACGTCTACCTGTGTCAAACGATCCAGCTAGGCCAGTCCAACAACTGAGAAGAAGGTCAATCGTCGAATCCAACTCGACTGGGTAGCGTTTGGAAAACTACGAAATATCTTCTCGTCCAAAATACGTCATTGCCTAAAGACAAAAGTCTATAATCAATGTGTGTTACCAGATATGACTAACGACACAGAAACGTGGTCTTACTATAGGCCTCATAAAGAAGCTCAAGGTCACTCAACGAGCTATGAGATCGTGTGCGCAACGATATCATTCGCAAACAAATGAAAGTCATCGACATAGCCCAACGAATTAGTAAAGTGGCAATGGGCAGGGCACATAGTACGGAGAACTGACGGCCGCTGGGGCAGAAAGGTTCTCGAATGGAGATCACGTACCGGCAAGCGCAGCGTATGACGGCCTCCTACCAGGTGGATGGACGACTTAGTCCGAGTGCAGGCAGTAACTGGATAGGTATAGCATTAGACAGGGTCAACTGGAGGTCCCTGGGGGAGGCCTATGTTCAGCAGTGGCTGATATGATGATAATGATGATCATCATCATTATCATCATATCAGCCGTTTATCAGCTGTATATTTCTTATTACACACATTCATATATAACTTCACACCTTACCCCTAATGGGGTAGTCAGTGAAAATAGAGCGCCCAACGCTGCGGTATCTGCATACTTCTTTCGCCTCGTCCACTGTCGTTAATCTCTGCATATATGCTATCCAGTGCTCCTTATTCTTTTTACGTAGATTTCCTCCAATTTCCTCTATACTGTACTTTCAAAAGTCGGCCGAGGTAACCATCGGAGTACGTTCTTATTCACTCATAGCTTTATTATTCTTCATTCTTTTCTTTTTAATCTTTAGTACTAGATAAGAGAGTAAGTTAAATATAGAAGTAGGGTCAAACGCTACAGTCCCAACACACCTGTACCTATCTCCTAGTTAACTGATGCTAACCTTTTCACACACGCCATCCTTTTCATAACGTTTACGTGACCTTACCTTACACAGCCTAACTTGTACATTGAATTATTTAAGATTCTTCTTCTTGTTCTTCATCTTATTTATGGAGTTTCGAGCGTGCCAGTTAAGTATATCTAAAGTTAATCAATCGGTACACACCCTCGTTCACCACTATCGTGCCCTAAGTAAACTTACTTTGTCTAAAAACTAATATAGAAAATCATTTAAAGCATTTAAACAAGTATTTTAAAAGCACTTTAACGCCCTTAACCTGCACGTCTCAAATATAAGTCGAATGCAACTCGCCGAGGCCGAGGCGCCCCACAAATCAAAAGTTTTACTTGCTTGCATAAAGTTGAGGATACACTGAAGTCTACGATTGATTTAAATTAAATAAAAATTACAAATACAAATTTACTTTTTAAACAGAATAACCAGAGACATTTTAAGCTTTTAATCAATCAATACTTACTCCTAGGTATATTTTGTATAACGTTTAAAAGGTATACAGACAGAGAAAACATAGTGTGAAAATATTCTGCCTTATGCCTAAATTTGAAATCTTTTCAGGCGGAAATATTCGAGCAAGCATATCGTATATCTTGCGTGTTGAGTGATTTAATATCACGTTTTCTCATATGTCAGAGTTAAGAGATTAATTAGTTAATTAACTGGAGTGGTAGTCGAATATTTCAGAAATGCGAAAGTACCTAGAAAGTCTAGGTACTTTCGCATTTCTAGACACTGTTCTACTACATTGGAATCAATTATAAATATTATTGTGTTCATTTAAATTTTTCAAGTTGGTTAACAGTAGAAGAGAACAAAAATTGTGTAAATTAGAGAGAAGAAACTGCTTAGCATTCCATGGATTCACCGTGCGGGTGCCGGGCCCATCGCGTTGTAGGAAGAGGAGCTCCGATCAGCGCTTGGGACTTGCGACCCAAGTGTAGGTTTAAAGGGGCCCCTTTAAAATGCATTAACGCTCACCTTCACTGTCCGAGCTCCTCCCACTACCTAACCAAATTCGAAAAGATTCTGCTAATGCCGCCTTTGAAGTACGTTCTAGAAATGTATTAGTAATAGTTCTAGACAGGCCGAGATCTTTTAGCAAGCTAAAGAGAGATTTCGCTGTTATACCTCTCGCTCCTACTTCTACCGCGTATGAATTTACTCTAAACCTATTCCTGGTCAGTTCGTTAGTAAGCTCGAAATATTTATTAAGTTTGAAGCTATGACTTTTAGGTATATTAGTCTCCCACGGAACTGTAAGTTCTACCAGTACTACGCGTTTTAGGTTTCGAGAATAAAGAAAAATATCAGGTCTGGATGACGAAACACCAATGTCCTCAGGGATTTTATACTGTTTCTCATACGTGTCCATCAGAAGAGTCCAATCAGGAGCTGGATCTAATATTGAGAAAGGTTTTTGCGTGTGTTTTTTAACAAAACCTTCTTTCACAAACTCTATTAAACGTTTGCTGGTTGTAATGTTTCTCTGTGCTCTTGCTACTGAAAGACTAACGGCTTCACGTATAATTTCTAGTACCTTGTCATGGCGCCGCGAGTATTGACCACTTTCCAGGAGTACCCTACACCCTACCAGCATATGTTTAGCTGTCCCCACTGCCTCTTTACAGATGTAGCAAGATTTATCGGTAGCTTTACCCCATCTCACTAAATTACTTTGATCTGGAAGAGTCATTTGGAACGCATTCAGGTAGAATTTTAATAGTGCTGGAGACCAGTCATGAATAAGGGTGCGCCATTTTAAAGCTAAAGGGATACAAAATTCTCCCAGAGTTAGCCACTCGTTTTGCATTTCTAACCCCATTGCGTGCATCTTATACCTATCATTCTCGTCTTGCCGTATAAAAGATTTTATTATGTCCATATCTTGAACTTTAATCTTTGATCCTAACCCTACTTTACTTGATTGTGCTCCTATCATAAATTGTTTATGGAACTTAAGTAACTTAACATAAAGTGATTTTAAATGTAACGATTCTATTAAATTCAATTTCTCCTCCGAGGAATGACTCTGGTAAGTTGACATTGATTGGTAAGTCTCGAGATTTGGATGTAAATAGAGGAATGGAGTGTGCAATATTAGGTATTATAGATGGTGAAACGAAACACGTACAACATACATAAATCACTGATTTTTTATTTATAGTGATGTAATACTATATATAAGACAAAAAAGTAACATTTAAAAAATACTTGTATTGTTTAGTGTCCTCAGTATGACACAGTCCTAAAACAACTGGACAGTTTCATTGGGAGCAGAAAATAAGGCGTTTCTCGGGAATGAAATGGAATTCTATTTCAATACAGACGCGCTCTCCCTTCCACCTTGCTACGCGTTATACTTCTATTATTTTAACATATTTTTTTAATACTGTGATTTTTTCTGCTTTTTAAATTCAACCGTGTAACTAGAGAAATATTAATAAGAAATCTGATGTTACAAGATTGAAGAAATTAATGTAATTTAAGTATAGCTATTTCTGTATATGACACAGGCCATCTAACCCCTGCTCTTTGTTATCTAAAATTTAATAAAATCTCTTAATTTACTTTTCTTACTCTTAAAAGTTATACATACATATTATTTATTTACATAAGTTAAATTAAAAAATATATATACAGCCTCTAACATACAATATTTAAATTAATTTAAAAGGGAAAATCAAAAGATAATAAATTCTTTACCCAAAAACGCACCAAAAAAACATAAAAGAAAACCCAAACCAAATATCAATCACTTAAATCATAAATCGCTTAATACTTCAAGATGACCTGAAAAGACAACAGAAATGGATGCGTCATCAATTTATATAAAGTAAATCGGTTACGCCTTATCGCCCACTAAAATATTCAAGACAATATTATAAATGCCTGCTGTTGTCAAACAAATTGTTCGAGAAGAAGAGAGTAATGGGTTCTCTTCCCGGCGTTGATCGCGCTTCGTGACTGACGAGGGTGGGTGGTGTGATGGAGCGATGGTCTCACAGTTTTGATCGTTACACGATAGAGTTCGCACTTCCAGTTCCTATATTCATGGATCAATGGCTTTTGGGTATACTAATGTATGTTTTTCATCGTTTTTAATATCTTTTTAATAATTTGCAACTTTTTTGCCGGCGCGGGCGTTTAGTTACGCGGTAACTCACTATGCGAAATGTGGAAACGAATATCTTAATTTAAGTATTACATTTTGTATTCCAGAGAACGTCCAAAATTGTTCTATATGACAATTTAAAAAACTTGTGAAGTGACGTTTGTGTGTTAAAGGTAATTACAATTATAATTATTTATTTCATAAATGATAACATGCATTGTGATTGAAATGCTCCCTCCCGTCTATTTCAAGGGTATCATTGTCACTATTAATTATTATTGATTTGAAAATTTTTGGCAAATTAAAAAAAAATAGAGCTAACTGATGGTAAATTAAATAAATTATTTGACGATCAAAATCAATTGAATAACATTATTTGACTTTGACAAAAAACCTTATAGCATATATTATTGTATCATAATAGAAATATTTTACTTAGTTCAAGTAAATAATGATGCTAATATGTCTCATATTTACTACCAAGATTCTTTTCTGACATGGTTGACCACCACATTCAATGAGCGTAACTTGGAAATCAACGCGTAAAGTGGCTTCATATATTGAGTATGTTATGTACGTTTTGTACGTCTGTACAGATGATTTAATTTTAATATGAAAGTTTATATTTATATTATGATTTTGTCAAATATATTTCAAAATACAATAAGTTCTTTTTCATCATTCTATTCATTCATTCATTTAATTTTCATGTCATTTTCTTTGTTCTGGCAACTAGGCAAAGCGCGGCGCTAAGTTCCGCCACTCCACACGCAATGCCTCGAAAAAGGCGGATAGCGAGGACGGAGATAGCAGAGATAAGCAAAGGAGTGTCTTCACACTAAATTCCCAAAATCCTCGCAATTCCCTCTACCTACCAAATATAAACGGGATGAAGCGGGAAGCTAATAAACGCAAAATACAGCTTGTACTGATATCCATCACGTAAAAAAAAACACGGGACAATCAAAAGAGTATTCATCATGAAAATAAATTAATAAGCAATCGACTAATTCCTTTAATGATCATTGAAAACCCACAATCGGGTCGAGCCGAGGGGTTCACCAAGTTTAATTACTGCCGCATTAACCCTTCCTCATTGGCAATCCACCCTCAAGATAACTGCACTCGATTCTTCAACCCCCTCGAATTTACAATTAACCGGCTCGTCTCGTCTCCGTTTCGATTGCTCCTTGTTTGATAATTAAGATGTACTGTTTTTATTTTATCTGTAGTTTTCGTTTATATGATTTTTGCTTACGTTTTTTATGTATTTTACGCAATATTTAGAAGGTGATTGTTATATTTTTTTAATATATATTGTGAACGTATTGATATCTACATATAGCTACAATATTATAAGGCTGGAAGGTCAGTTTAGTTGAACCCACAATTCTCAAAAAATATTGGTTCAATTGAAAAATCATTATTTATGAGCATGCTTTATTATATTATGTAAAATAAATTATTTATGAATATATATTTTATAACAATGTCTTGAATTCTGGCAAAAACTGAAATGAGTGTCAAGATACTGAGTTCTACTTACCTACCCGATGCGTGTCTATATATGTATATATTTATTGTACCAGTACATATAGATATTTTAAAATAACCTTTAAGTCCTAAAACTTAATCAGATTGCACTTGCAGATTTCAATCTAATGTATGTATGTAGCTTCACGCTTTATCCCGCACATGGCAGAGTAGGCAAAGGGAACTGCTGGGACCGTGGGAACCTAGTATTAAGACACTCCGTTGCTTAATCCCTGCTTTCTCCGTCCCAGCTTTCAGCCTTTTTCAAGGTATTGCGTGTTGAGTGGCGGAACTCAACGCCGCGCTTTACCTAGTTTGCCAGAGCAAAGAAAATGGAAATAGAAAAATCCATCTTCCCCGATTGGGAATCGAACCCAGAAACCGTCGCGTTACAGACAGACGTTGCGTCCCTGCGCCACGACGGACCTCTAATATATGTATGTACATGTGCAAATATGCATGGGGCCAGAATCCACGTCTGCTTTTAAGTGATATATAATACTTTTTTCATACATCCTTATATCGCAATCTCTACCCAAGTTTAACTTGTCATTTCATAATTTAAACTTAACACACTTAATACACTTTATCCATTAAGCCCCAACAACATTTAGCTTCATAATAATGTATATTTTAAAAGATATCTCTAAATCACAACTTTAAAGTGGCCTAATTCTGAAGGAAGCCACTGGCTTTAACTATTGCGGTTTCGAGATTTATTTTAAATTGAAAACGGACTTCGCTCATCAACGATACAAAGTTATAATTAATGAAAAATCAGATTAGACTAAATCTTACAAGGATTTCGTAGTTTTAACAAGTTCTCGTTTACAAATCTTAGTACGTCTTAATGGATTATGGATTTCTTAGGGAAATAATGAAGTTATAATAACAAATTTTCTCATATTTTATCTGATAAAGTTAAAGAATTGACTGTTGGATTGACGATGATTTTTGGATTACGCCGTTATTACATAAATGTTTTTCAAAGATATCCCAAAATCTCTGATAATTTACTGGTATCAAATAGAAGTACTTATTAAACTAGCAAAAAAAAACTTTATCCCGCAAATGGTGAGAGTATCAAGATTATCCTATTCTTACCTGTAGTAAACTTAAAGTGATTTCGGAATTTGACCTACAGCCATCATTATTTCAGTCGGACACTGCCCCGATGCACTAAGATAGTCTTAAATTTTAATTTAAATACATTCATAGTAAGTTAGACAGAGGAAATCGAGTGTTCAAACACTCCTTTCCTCACTTTTCATCCAATTCTGAGATATTTCGTCTTGAGTGACGTAGCTCAACACCGCTTTTGTCTTTTAACTAAGTAGAGAAAATGACTAACTCATTAACTCCAAGTGATAATAGAACCCGCAACCGTCACGTCACGTCACCAAGACGACATTTTATAATAATTATTACTTATAAAACTAAATTTTCGTTAATTGAAACAGTCTAAACAATCAACATCAAAAGAATTCATTAAGTTACCATTCAAATAAAAGATTTTACACGAAAAGATGAGTTGATATGAACAAAGTGTGTCACGTTATTATTAAGTCTGTCTTGTAATGTTCTAGATATTGACACAAGTATTATATTTAATATCACTTGTAGTCGACGATCCTTTTCGTGGACTATGAAACTCAAAATCTTCTTTTTTTTATAATATTCTCTTCCGTTTCTTCGTACTTCTTACGATAATCAAGATATTAGTCTTGTTTTTTGCCGGCTTACGCTCAATAGTTTAGGTTATGCTTTGTTTGTAAATCACATATAGTAACAGAAGAGTTTTACATATAGAGACTTTATTGTCATGGTAGTGAAGTAGACCTAGAGTTCCATATCAACATATCAGCCTTTCAACAGTCTGCCGACTCGTCGAATTATCTCTAAGACAAATCTGACCACATCGTCGCTCTACCTGGTCTTGATGTGACAGAAATCCTGTCCTAAATACGGATTTTCTCTATATGTTCACTATAACTTTCACTTAGTTTCCTATATTATTGTGTATATAACTTTAATCTACTATATACTTTCATAACTCTACAAAGCGAGGTAGCCTTGTAACATAAACTCTACCAAAAACCAGTCCATATAGAAGTCAAACAAAAAAAAAAATCTCAGTAATTAATAAACTAGGTAAGTACGTAAAAATTTAACCGCGCTTCACGCTCCGCGGCCCGAACTCATTAACTTGCCCGGTTTATTTCATTTGCCGTCAACTTTTGAACAGCGGTGAACTTTTAAAAGAATACGAAATTTTGGCAAAAGATTTTATTTAAATATTTCAATTAATTTTATAAATTTAACAGATATTATGGCCTTAAATATGTACATATATTTAAATTTAGTACTTGTTTCATTTTATATAGAACTAAAGTTTTTAATTAAAGTCTAGATTTCTTACATTATTCATTGTGATAACGTTTTTCACTTAAGACATTTCACAGAATAAAAAGATTTATATATGGTGGTTTATTAATTGAGCTTACTAAGCCGTAGGTTATGAGTTTATAATTCATCTAAACATGTTTAAAAAAATAATTATTTATGAATAGTAAATATTTTAAATCCATTTAGTTATTTAGGCGATACTTTAATATATGCTATCTATGAATCAGGTGAATTGAATACCAGAATATCGAAAATTTTCAATGTGATGTCAATAACACAATTCAAAACAGACGCAATACAGCACGTGGGTCCCTAGAAAAGAGATGCGAGGGTTAATAGATTAAAAAAAATTACCTTAAAAAAAACGTACCTAGGAGAAAAGCTCAGTGGCAATATCTACTATAAGTCTAGAATGATATCCAATACTCGCGATCAAGTCTTGAGGACCGTCGTGGCGCAGAGGCGCAACGTAAGAGAAAGCAGGGACTAAGCAACGGAGTGTCTTAACACTAGGTTCCCAGGGTTCCTGCAGTTCCCTCTGCCTACCCTGCCTTGTGCGGGATAAAGCGTGAAGCTAAAAAAAAAAAAAAACAACAGTCTTCTATGGTTCAAATTAGATTAAAAACAAAAGATTTTTATATTTAAATACGTACGTAAGAAATTATAACTTGTTGAAAATATAAATTGTGGCGCGATGGCGTAGCGTCTGCTTGTAAACGAAACGGTTTTTAAGTTCGATTTTTACTTGGGGAAGATGGATTTTTCAATTTCCATTTTCTTCGCTCTGGCAACTAGGCGAAGTGCATTTAACAGGGAATATTTCGACAAAGGAATGCAGGTAATGGACAAAGAAAGGACGAAACAAAGAGGTGTCTTAACATTAGGTTTCGATGGGTCCTGCCGTTCTCTCTACCTAATCCGCCATATGCGAGATACAGCTTGAAGCTAGAAAATAACTAAATGCTACTCAATACTATTAAAGTTACTTAATAAATACTAAACTTTCGTATTCTTTTGAAATCCACTCATCACCACTAAACAAAACATTAGTTACAAAGTAACTATGTAGAAAGGTGTTAAATAAACCTTACATCGTCATATCAGATAATAATTGAATAAACCAGATCACGCTCGTCTCTTAGTATACATTATACCATATACAGTAAATACGGCAAATGAACAAACTCATGGGTCTGGCTTTCTAAACAAATGTATGTAGGTGTGTTTACTGAACTTATCGCTATAAAAGCTCACCCACACTATAGAGCTATTGTAATATTTGGTGGGTTACACCATGTATAGTCAAACCTCAAAAATTGACAAGAATTCGTTTATTTTGTTGATTTTTTTATTAGTATGACTTAGTATTGGTACTAATAATAATTAAGAGCATAATAAATTAGAAAAGAGCTTAATAACACTAGACGGACTATAGAAAGATGTTGACGACAGTGGGTAAGACGTATAGCTTAGCACTACATTGGCTTCGAAGCTCCTATAAAAATACAGTTTAAATAAAAAAAATAAGCTAAACAAGCACTTCCCCAGCACAGGACATGAACTTGTATCCCCAGACCTCAACTAACACAAAAATAAAACCCTAGATATGAAGAGTTACAGTGTGGCACCGAGCCAGCTATAACCGTAACCACTAAAATCGCGCTCAAACAAACGCGCGTCAAATTGGAAGCCTCACAAAATAAATTGTATGTAAATGAACGGGTGATTAGTGAACGACGGTGATCGAATTATGGCGTAACGAGGCCGCTCTGATTGTAGAGTTAATATGCAAGTCTGTGGAGCTCGTACTGGCTTGATTTATTTAGGTTCGATAACTTTGATATTTACGACGTCTAAACTGTAGAGTATAAGTATATTAAGAATTCTGAAAGAAAAATAGTTAAAGAAAAACATATATTTTTTTTAGCGCAGCGGATTTTGGACCTGTCCAGACGCTTTTACTACTAAGCCATGCGCTCTACATCACGCTGCATAAATTCTTATATGCTAAATACAACTTATTGCGTTGTTAGCATCACTGTTGGGAGATTTTTACAAATTTCCGCTACCCATAGATTGTCACGAAGAACTAGCAATTTAATAATTTTTAAAAGATTTTTCTATTTTCAGAGATCATTTACACTTTATAATCATAACTAAATCATTCTGAAGATATTGAGCCATTTTCAAGATAAATATTAAACAATAATGTTATATTCGTTGAGTTTACTTACATTCAAGGCTATCGAAACAAATTAATATCTGGTATTATTTCTCTAATCTACATAGCAAGAACCCTCAAGCACAGCTCAACAACCGATAACTGACTGCTTATATGACATTTATAAATTCCACTCTAACTTGGTTAAATATATTATTTCCAATTCCTTCACTTTGGCCATAAGATATATGTGCAAAAAATTAAATAAATTGAAAATAAGTGAACTAGAAAAAGATTTTCCACCATTTTTGTTAAAAAAAAATACAAAGACGAAACAAATCGCACCACACGCTTGAATAAGCTTGAAACCTTAACTGTTGATCTCGATTTAATTATAATTAATAATTAGATGACGATTGTGGGAAGCAGTCTGCCGGTAACGATATTAATCACGTGGCAACTGTCAATCGCGTATATTTGATTAATTAGCCATATCATTAAGGCTATCTAGGCAGTGTTCTGTGTACGAGGCAGTTCGACTCCCACAAGAGGTTATAAGAGAAAGTTCTTATATATATATATGGTTTTTGCTGAAATTGTGAAAACAAATGTCTAAATTATAAATTCTTAATTGTAAAGCTTAGTTTATGAAACCATTTTTTTTTAAACTTGTCAATAATCCGTACTGAAAATATTGTATAGATAGTAAGAAAGTTAGTACTTTCGAATCGAACTCATTTAATTTTTAGTCGTAAAATACAAAAAAATATAAAACTCATATTCTAGAATTTCAGTTTTTAAATAATTATCAAATATTATCTCAAAAATTGAATAAAATAAAATTAAAAATGAACACAAGGCTTTCTATATATACTCTGAATGCAGATTACGCGTGTCATAGAAGAGGCCGTTTCTGATAATGTAAAATGTTTTATAAGTTAAAATACATCATCTGAGATTCGAACCCGTTTCATTACACTATACTACTACTACAAAGTCGTATACAGTTAAAGTATTTGCTAGGAGGTAGGTCTGCAGTAATCAAGTGTCAATAATGTTATAAATCAGATCGTGAGTGTCGATCACGGAATTTCCTAATGAATGAATGAAATTAAATATATTAAATTTGTAGTTATATTACACGATTATTAGGCTTACAAGCAATGCTCGAGGTAAAAGACGAAAAGCAAGAAATTTAGGAGAACGAGTGTCTTAACACAAGGTTTTCATGGTCCCTGCGGTTCCCTGTGCCTACTTTACTGTATGCAGGATAAACAAAAGGTTTAGCAAAAGCAAATAGGAAGTAATCTTGTGAAATTATTTCCAAAATATGTTTTAAGCAGTAAGTAATAAAAAAAATATATTAGATAAAAAAATAAGAGTGACTTTTTATTTATTTCGAGTTCTATAATTTTTTTATCGGATAAAAGTTTAGTCGCGGAATTCAATGCTACGGTTTGCGCCTTATTAGGACGATGTTTTTTTAAATGTAACCTACACTTCCAATGCAAAATTCGAAAGCATAACCACGAAGCTTGCTGCATTTACAAAATGACAAACAAACTTTCATACTATTTCATTGGTTATTATTAAAAAAATAATAAAATCATTTTTAAAAATATAAAAAAAAATATTTACGTCACAAACAAAAAAAAATTAAAAAAAAATTCGCAGTCGGTAGGATTCGAACCTACGCTCCCAGAGGGAATCTGATTTCTAGTCAGACGCCTTAACCGCTCGGCCACGACTGCTCTTACCTCCGCTGTACACACATCGTATTACTTTGTGAATTGTATTTAAAAGTGAAAGTTGAAACGATAAAAATAAACTTGTTTTTGTTTTAAATTATGATGTAAATATAAATAAAGCCTTATTTTATTTTATTTTTTTTTTAAATAAAACTTTGAAATTTTCTTGTATTTTGTCTTAATTAAGCTGAGTGAAGAAGAAATTTATCTACGAGCTTTTACCAATCGATTTAAAGCTTTATATGTAAATTACATTACATGTACATTTTTTTTATTTTAGTTTAGAAAATATAATAACAGCGTATAAAATATATACAAATATAAGTGCTGAAAAATACTTTACAATAACAAAGTAATAACAATCATGTTTTTAAATTAGTTATTATATAATAGTAGAGGACCGTCGTGGCGCAGAGGCGCAACGTCTGCCTGTAACGCGACGGTTTCTGGGTTCGATCCCCGGTTGGGGAAGATGGATTTTTCTATTTCCATTTTTTTCGCTCTGGCAAACTAGGCAAAGCGCGGCGTTGAGTTCCGCCACTCAACACGCAATGCCTCGAAAAAGGCGGAAAGCGTAGACAGAGAAAGCATGGACTAAGCAACGGAATGTCTTAACACTATGTTTCCACAGTCCCTGCAGTTCCCTCTGCCTACCCTGCCATGTGCGGGATAAAGCGTGAAGCTAAAAAAAAATGATTCAAAGTTTCGAATGTAATGGTTCAAAGTATATTTATATATTTGGCTGCATTTCAATAAGTTTAATTAACTATTAACCTCATGATGCCGTTTATTTAACTATAAACCTCATATATATGACTGCATTGTATTCATGTCCACTTTCGAGCTCATGCCACCTTAGCTGCAACTTGTATATAGGAATATTAGATTATAGTAGTGGGAGGATGCTAATCGTCAAGTAATCAAGCATCAATAACGTTATTAATTACATAGTATCTGACGATTGCGTACGTATGTATGTATGTATGTACGTATGTACATTGTACATATTTGCTAGACATATAATAATAATAACAAGCTTTATTATATTTAAACAAAAGTTTTGATACAATTTTGTTAACAATAGGTTAATAATTTAGTAACAATCTAAATAAAAGATATCCTCTGTATCCAGATTAGTTTCCTGTATTCTGGTATACAGCGCCAATCCTCTCGTAACAAATTTTACAAGATTAACGTTTCTAAACAGATTTTATTTTTAAACAGATTATATTTTTGATTCACGGTTACGCACGGTTTTTGCAGTTCCTTCGGCCTTCTCGGGTCTAAAATACTTGGTTACACTTTAATTTAAAAAATTATTGATTCATGAAATAAATTTTTATTATATATATATATATATATATATATATATATATATATATATATATATATATATATATATATATATATATATATATATATATATATATATATATATATATATATATATATATATATATATATATATATATATATATATATATATATATATATATATATATATATATATATATATATATATATATATATATATATATATATATATATATAATAAAAATTTATTTAATGAATCAATAATTTTTTAAATTAAAGTGTAACCAAGTATTTTAGACCCGAGAAGGCCGAAGGAACTGCAAAAACCGTGCGTGACTAGTGTTAAGACACTCCGTTCCCCGCTTTCCACTTAACGAGGTACTGCGATTTCTTTGGCGTTGAGTTATATGCCGTGTTTTGTTCATTATTTTGGCTTAAATAAATATTAAGTGTTAATAAATCTACAGTAAAAGGATGTATGTTGGTAAAGTTTTTTTTATAGGAATTGTTAATCCGTTTTTCTTATTGGAATATCATATAACTTGCTTTATATACTATTTATACTATTGACAAGTTAATTAACATATAACGTATATGTTTAAAATATATTTAAAATTCAGAGCTGTCTTAATTCATATAGACTATTACAAGCACTTATGAAACGTTGAACGAACATGTCACTTCCACTTTCATTTAAGCAGTTTCTATATACCATAGACATTTGAATACTGAGTGTATTAACTAATGAAATTGGAAACATGATACCTAATTATAATACCAACATATGTACACAGTTAATTTTAATATTATACATTTTGTTACCAACTAAATCTCAGAAATACTACCTTTAAATCAAAAAATCAATACGCTCAAACAAAATGCTAAACAAAACGCATTTGCGTTATGAATTCCAATGCAACACTGGTATTGGCATATACGAGTACAGCAACGGCAAGGTTAAGCCACAATTCGGTCAACAGATCGGTGTGAATTCCTTTGACTTCCACAAACAGATACTTCCTCGTGCCTAAGCCAATTATCCGCAAAAGCCCGACCGACGCCGGTTGTATATCCGGTGCTGTATTGAAACGCCTTACAGCCTCACCTTCTAGATATCAAATAAATAATACGCTGGTAACTCTGTTATCTTATTACTTGTTGTAAGATTTATGAATTTTGTAGAGTGTTTTTTACACTGGGGACGTTAAAACGGAGAAAGCAGGGACTATGCAACGGAGTGTCTTAACACTAGGTTCGTATGGTTCCTGCAGTTCCCTCTGACTACCCTGCCATGTGCGGGATAAAGCGTGAAGCTAAAGCGTATAATAACATCGATTTATGTTTAGAATAAAGTTATACGTCGTTATAAAATGAAATTACTTTTTTGTTTTATGATTTACGAAATATTTTAATATCTGATTTATTAATAACTATTACTGAGAAGTATTAGTACTGCATGTACTCTTATGTATTATATTTCTTATGTATCTCATTGAAAACAACAAAAATATCTGGTTATATAATAACATAAACCTATTATATGTATAGATCAAAATAGTAAACGATCGCTTTCTACATGTACATATATGAAAGCTTTAAAAATATAATACTAAAAAGCAATGATTTTTAAAATGTCTGTCTGTTTGTTTGTACGCTTAACAATAGTATTATGTTCGACTTTCATTAACTTACTGTTAATGAAAGTTTATATCATTTCGATCGATAGAAAAAATATATGAATTTGAAATATTTAATATGACATAATAATTGTAATCTTAAATTGAATTTCATGTTATAACATATATGTAATTATTTACATTTTAAATTAAAAAAAATTACCAATTTAATCGCCTATAGGTATAATATTTTTTTACTGGCTACAATATATATTAACTTCAAAAAATAGCATTTTAATACCTACACTTTTATTCCCATTTATCATTAAAAGAACACATGTAATATATCTCGGTCTAGTACTACAATAGTATTACGCAAATTATCTTAGTTAATTAATGGATGTACTGGGATTACATTATCGAATTTGCCGAAACAATGCCACCATTATTGTGCTCGTGGCCACTTGCTAATGCAAATAATTATTGGAGACGTTTTGTTGTAGATACATTGACCTTCTTAGAACTAACATTATTATGTATGTACGTACAAACTAATATACATAATTAAGTGCATGTTATATTTACTCATAAATAAAGTCGAGTCAAGTTGAGGACCGTCGTGGCTCAGAGGCGTAAACGCCTGCCTGTAAACGCGACGGTTTGTGGGTTCGATTACCACTCGGGGAAGATGGATTTTCCCTTTTCTTTGCTCTGGAAACTAGGCAAAGTGCGGCGTTGAGTTCCGCCACTCAACACACAATGCCTCGAAAACGGCGAAAAGCGGGGACAGGAAAAGCAGGGACTAAGCAACGAAGTGTCTTAACACTAGGTTCCGATGGTTCCTGCAGTTCCCTCGGCCTACCCTGCCAAGTGCGGGATAAAACGTGAAGCTACAAAAAAAAATAAAGTCTATCGTAGATAAGTAAGAAATTTGGTAGCAAATTGAGGTATATGGATTCAAAATCGTTTCTTTACAGATATGGCGAACAAAAAACTTTTGTTTTACTATCAATATGGGATAGTAATGGAAACAATTGAAAAATTATAAGTGACTAAATTATTTGTTTATGGTTAGTTCTCTAGAATTGGCACTGGGATTCATTTTAAAATATGAAATAATATGAAGAAAATTAAATTATGTCAAATTCTACTACCGCAGACGAACCATTATTCAGGATTAGCAACAAATTTAAGAAGATTAAACCTTGGATTATTCGTATTCGTAGATATTGAGATAAATCATTGTAAGTCCAAAACTGTCACAAAATTCGTTGACCAAAGTCCATTTGATTTATTTACCTAGAAGTCCCGCTCGACTCCCGGCAGAGGTCAGTAATGTCAGTAATCTATTCTTGTTTACAGTTAAAACTCTAACGACGCAACTGCCAACTGCTTAGCACTCGTAAATAAGGCAAATTACTTTGTAAGCCTACAATTAAAGTGTAGTCTGTATTACGGCCACGAGGGAGACGTTTGTGTGAATCTATTTTCAGATATATGGGAATAAAGGAGATTTTAATTTTTTGCTTAATACTGTCAACTATCGGGGTAGTTAGCGGAAATTAAGTACACCTCGTTATGCGTACGTCGTTTGCCTCGTTTAATCTTACCAACTTCTTCCTACATGCCTACTTCTCACACGTCTCACACAACAATTGTGGAGCATGTTAAAAAGAAAAGGACTGAATTTATAAAACCTATATTATATTATGTTGGAAAATGTATATCATATTTAACCATATATTTCGAATTATATTTTTCAATAGTATTAGAAAATAAATAGACCTTCCAAACAGATTACTAAATATATAAGTAACAAAGAAAATTGGAATTTACTGAAATCGCTGGCCCCATAGCCACATCGTAAGCGACATCCTTAATTTCCTGTATTTATTGTGATAGCGTTTTAGTTAGGCATCGGTTTAAGATTAAGGAGTTGGATCAAAGAGTATATACTTTGAATCTTCTATATACTTATATACTATATAAACACTATATGTCACACATTATACAGAAATCGATTACTAACTTGTTTTTTGACATAAAATATAAATAAAATAAATTTACAATAATAAACCGATTAAAATTCGCTCCATCTATGTTATGATCTACAATCAAATATCAAATAATCATGAGAGAAGAAACTGCTTAGCTTTCCATGAATTTACCGTGCGGGTACCGGGCCCATCGCGTTGTAGGAAGAGGAGCTCCGATAAGCGCTTGGAACTTGCGACCCAAGTATAAGTTTAAAGGACCCCTTTAAAATGCATAAAAAAATGCAATCGAAATTACCGAAAATTTACGAAAATATTAAGGAATTTTGAGAGAAAATCAGTGTCTGCTTGTAAACGGGGAGAATGGATTATGTTATTTTGATTTTCTTCATCCTAGCAACTAGGTAAGTGTGGCGTTGAGTTCCGCTCAACACGCAATGCCTTAAAAAAGCAGACAGCTGGAAACCGAATGTCTTAACGCTAGGTTCCCATGGTTCCTGCGGTTCCCCCTGCTACATGCGGGATAAAGCGTCAAGCCAAAAAAATTAGGAAAATTTAGTGAAGTAAGCTTTGTCTTTAGGCCAAAAATCTGAACCATGTTCGAAAATCTCATGACTGCGCAACAAACAAGTAGAGAACTGTTTACCCACAAACTTACGTGTTAATAAGTTATTATAACTTTCTAGTTTTTGCAAAAAAAAATATGTTATAATAAGTGTATTAGTTATTAACTTTGTTAGTTTTCGTGTTGGTACTATATATAAGGTAGGCGGTGATTTTCGATGAGTCACTACACTACGTCTATACTTTCCGTAAATTTAAGGACATTGTATTGTCATGTAGTTTATATATGTGTACATACAGCCTTTCTCTTTTTCTTTCAATAATATTTAAATTTACGCCTAAATATAGAATTTTAAAATTTTGCAGCGAAACCGACCCAATTTGTCAGTCTTAAAAAATTATAAAAAAATTAAAATAATCAATATAATTTTAATAATCATAGTCGTAATAATCATTAGCATGATAATCATTATCGCAATAATTATAATCTATATTTTATTGTAAGTCAAATTAAAAGTCAAACAAGCTAAGTCAAAGTCAAGTCAAATCAAGTCATAAAAGTCGATAGTTTTCCAAAAAACTAGAATATTTTACATACAATATCAAACAAAGACATTTTCCAACTAAAACTTTGTAGATATAAAAAAAATCTTAATACGATAAAAACAATAATATACAAAAATATATTTAAAGAAAGCATATAAAAACTTGAACGCAGCGGATTTTGATCCCGCCCCTCTTGCGAACCGTGCAAGAGTACCAGTAACATAATCATCAAATATACTTAGTCTTGCCATAAATATTGTTATAAAGAAAAGCACGATTTTTTTTTATACGTAACATTTATTCCTTTCATAGTGAGTTAGTTTAATACATCAATATATAACTATTAAAAATATACAATGTTTATTCGAAGTGGTCCCCATTGGCTGCAATACAGTCTTTTAAACGTTGAGGCCAGTTATCAATAGCAGCACGAACTCTTTCTAGAGGAAAATTCTTCACTGCCAACCGAATGGATCGTTTTAGGGACTCCAAATTATCATGGCGTTTAGAGCAAGCCTTACTCTCTAAAACTGACCATAAATCATAATCCAATGGATTTAGGTCAGGACTTGACGACGGCCAGTTTTCAGTGCTGATAAAGTCCGGAACGTTAGTTTTCAACCAAGATTGGGTGGATCGAGCTCTATGACCCGGTGCCGAGTCTTGTTGAAAGCACCATTCTTTGTTATTGAACATGGTGTTAGTTAAAGACTTAACTACCGTCTCAAGAATGGTATTTTGATAAACTTGTGCCGACGTTTTAATACCTTTTTCACAAAAATATGGCTCAGTCACCCCTTCATAGCTAACACCCCACCAAACCATCACTGAAGTGGGATAATGCCCACGTTGTACTCTGTTTACTAATTGCGAAGCTTCTTTGGAGCTTCCAGCATAAATACGGTCATTTTGTTTATTAAAATACTGCTCAATTGTAAAAATTTTCTCATCCGTAAACAAAATTTTTTTGTGACCTCCCTTTGCGTACCGCTTAAGTAGTTGTTTGGATTTTACCACCCTATTCTTCTTTAAATTATCAGTTAAGAAGTGACCAGTACGTCTCTTATAGGCTGCAAGTCCTAAGTCATCTTTTAATATACGCGACATGGTTCTAGGAACTATCTTCATCTCCCGAGATAAAATCTTTTGCTTACGGACAGGATTTCTTCGAATTCTTTCCCTAACTGCTTTAATCACCTTTTTCACACGAACGGTACGTGGACGGCCAGATCTTTTTCTGTCACAAACAGAGGAAGTATCATTGTACCTATCAATAGCCCGGTAAACAAACATTTGACTAATACCAAGCGGGTGGAGGGTTTTAAAAATTGCACTTTTCTCCATACCTACTTTATGTAAGGCAATCACAGCGATTCGGTTCTCTTTATCACCCCACTCCATTTTAATATAACAAAATATTTAACAATATAATGGCGCGAAAATAAGAAAACACATCAAGCAATCATATAAAAATGACAGATTGCAAATTCAAACGTAATATTTTCTTTTTTTGAATAGTAACAGTATTTATGGCCAGACTAAGTATATGATATTTATGACAGTGAGGAGACATACGAAAATATGCTTTATATAACAAAAAAATAAGTATTTTATCCATCCTTGGGCACTTTAAAAAATTATAAACATATACATATATATCTTAATCAAATAATATACGAACTTTGTGGACACAAACTATATCTAACCACTGAAAAGCCAATTCACACAAACTAACGCAGAATGGGCAAATAAGTAAACAAAAGAACATCGCCAAATAAAGCTAAAAGCTAATGTATACGCTAAATCTAAATTAAAATATATAACATTATAAACAGTCAGCCGTACAGCCACTGTTTGACGTTGGACAATTAATTATTTAGTTAATTATAGGCTATTTTGGCGTAAAATTGTGTGATAAATTGCACTAGGTAACTCTTTATGGCATGGCATTTGAACAGATAATATAATGACTAATTTTGTTGACAGCCTATTTATAGATAAAATATGTATATACGTTATATGTATATTTGTATAGTAGCTCTTATATCGTAATTATTTTATTATATTCATGCTTTATCCTAATCAACAAGATAGGCAGAGGGAACCGCATGAGCTTTGGGAACCTAATGTTAAGACATTCTGTTACCCACTTTATTTTAGTAAATATTTTAAATTATGCTATTCTCTTCCTTCTATCGAAATTAACCTAGGAAAATCAAATTTCCAGTACATCTAAGTACTTGAAAATGTGAATTCCCATCTCCTTTACAGTGAGGAGAACTCATGGACTTAAGACGGAATGTATAATGAAAGTCAAAGGGCACTTTTATTCATAAAATTTCTAAAGTAGACAACTTTACATCGATATTTTTCATCCCGAGTCATCTTTCAATACATCTTGATAATGTCATTATTTTATTTATTTAACTTACATTTAAAAAAATATTAAGGGCCAATTTCATTGATTATGTACCTATAAAGTTTCAGGTATCAGTTAAAGAAAGACAACTTATTCAGGTCTGGTTCTTGAACTGACCAGACCTGAGTTAGTTATCTGCTAGATAATTCTATCTGAGACATGTGAAGCTAAATCTGTTCTCTATCTGCCAGACAAGGAAAATATTACTTAAAGAAAACCTATAAAAATTTGAACGCAGCGGGAAAATTTTAGCATGCTTTCTTTAAGAACTTTTTCTAAACTAAGTGTGGATTAACACTTAAAAAACATGAAATATTTCAGGAACATATTTGCAATCTAGGACTTTACGCTAACTTCACGCTTTATCCCGCACATGACGGGGTAGGCAGAGGAAACTACAGGGACCGTGGGAACCTCCGTTGCTTAGTCTCTGCTTTCTCCATCCCCGCTTTCCGCCATTTTCGAGGCATTGTGAAGAAAATGGAAATAGAAAAATCTATCTTCCCCGACTGGGGATCGAACCCAGAACTCTTACTTCTTTTTTCAAAATATTTTTTATATATTTAATAATAAATAATGTATATGTACAATCAGCAATCTTTATATTTGAACTAAAACTGCAGACGTCCGAACTCGGTCGGCCGCCGACATAACTCCGCCGTAATCTTTAACCGACGTCTGCTAATATAGTGCCACAATAAATACTGTACTGTGAATTAAGGGATGATTTCGAGAACGTGGCCATTAGAGAGACGGGTAGCTTGAACTGTTTTAATTCTTTTTTTTATTTAGTGTAGTGGTGCCGTTGGTTGAGGGTTTAATTCTAAATTAGGGAAGCGATTTTGATGATTTTCATTTCTCCGCTTTGATATTAAAGTGTAAATTTGAACGACGTCAACATTGAAGTCTTTATACTTTTCTATATACAGAAAAGCTAAAAAATAATAATGTAAAACATATTCAAAAACACATTTATTTCATCTCATAATAAATATTTCCTAACTTATAGCTTGTACGTGTACTTCATTATTTACCTTCAAAATTCTCATATTGTCTATTTCTCCAATATAAAACCTTTAAGTGTCTTCTGTTATAACAGTGTCCGTATAAAGTTGTATGGCCATACATTTAAGTACACCTTGATACTGGGCTTAGTGCAGCTATTCACCTAATTTACGAGGTCCGTTAAACAGCTCGTTATTACGCACTTCCAAACTGCTTTAACTATTTTGTAAATTTATTTATTTGCTCCATATTAACGACATCGTAGTTTAGTTGATAAATGGCTTTTTATTAATGATAGTTTGTGGTTCAATTAAGAAATTATGCTTTAAGGTTCCTGGAACCTAGTGTTAAGACACTCCGGTCCCTGCTTTCCGTCGTTTCTAAGGCATTGCGTGCATAGTGGCGGAACTCAACTCCGCACTTGCCTATTTGTCAAAACGAAAAAGTTGAAATAAAAAAATTCATTATCCCTGAATGGGAATCGAAACTGCAAATAAATTTAGAATAAATTGTAATGCTCACCATGTCAATACGAGAAATAAGTATAAACTTGTTATGCCCACCACTAGGGTCCATAAAATGGGTAACTCCTTCACATGTAATTGTGTCCGTTTCTACAATAAACTGCCGAAACAAGTATTTGATCTCTCCTTAAGTAAATTTAAAGTATTTATAAAACGACAGTTAACTAGCAAATCCTATAATAGTATAAAAGATTTCATTAATGATGAAACGGCATGGAATTCTCATTCTGAATTGCTCATAAGTTAGAATGACGTTTGTGAAGTGATCACAATAGATTTAGGGAAACCCGGTTGAGTTTGTTGTGGGCTCTTCTCACCAGGCCGCATTTGGAAACCTCGTAACTTTAGTTTTAAATCGTGGAGTGTGTAGGTTTCAGAAGGGCTCAATTCGACTTTTTTATCGAATTGGACTCCTCTGACATTTGACACTCCTCCGTTCGCTTTATCTGACGTACACATGTGATCATCTTATTGATTCTAAGTGGAAAAGTTATTTAGTTATTAAAACTGTCACGTTTGCAATCCTTATAGTATGCAGATTTTAATACTTAAAAGAGCTTTAAAATTATAAGCAACAACATTTAAATAAAGTCCGGTTTTTTATCGTTTCAACTTTCACTTTTAAATACAAGTCACAAAGTAATACGATGTGTGTACAGCGGAGGTAAGAGCAGTCGTGGCCGAGCGGTTAAGGCGTCTGACTAGAAATCAGATTCCCTCTGGGAGCGTAGGTTCGAATCCTACCGACTGCGAATTTTTTCTTTTTTATTTTTTTAATAACTTTTATATATATATATATATATATATATATATATATATATATATATATATATATATATATATATATATATATATATATATATATATATATATATATATATATATATATATATATATATATATATATATATATATATATATATATATATATATATATATATATATATATATATATATATATATATATATATATATATATATATATATATATATATATATATATATATATATATATATATATATATATATATATATATATATATATATATATATATATTAGTAGGTTCGAATCCTACCGACTGCGAATTTTTTTCTTTTTTATTTTTTTAATAACTTTTATATATATATATATATATATATATATATATATATATATATATATATATATATATATATATATATATATATATATATATATATATATATATATATATATATATATATATATATATATATATATATATATATATATATATATATATATATATATATATATATATATATATATATATATATATATATATATATACAACCAAACTGATCTATTGCGTCAGAAATAAGACGGTTATAGCTCAAAAATCATATACAAAATGAGATCTTCTATCATTAAACGTTAATAATCCACCGATCAAACTCAGAGTCGGATAGCAGCAATTCCTAAGAGACGAGGGTGACGTCGTACAAACGCATATTTCGAGCTTACGCTGGGCTTTATTAAAAATACCATTGCGCTGATTTTTAATCGCATCCTCTACCTCACCGGTACCTGTTAGATTCGTTTGAGATTACGTCGAATATTATTAATTTGACGCCAATGGCATGTGCTTGACTGAATAAAGTTGTAGATTTGGAATAATTTGAGGGGAAATTTTATATAAAGGACCATCGAGACGCAGAGTAAATGTAACGATTTGTGGGTTCGATTCCCACTCAGGGAAGATGGATTTTCGTTTTCATTTTCTTCGCTATAGCAACTAGGCAGAGGGCGGCGTTGAGTTACAGTTTTCAAGAGCTAAGGATTCAATTTCCACTACATTAAAATTCTGACATATTCTTTTAAAAGTATGAAAATATTGACGTGTATTTTATAAAATACTCCATCCAAAGAGTCGTCATCATCTGCATAAGATGATTTGCAGACTGAGAATCAAAAGCATTGCAAAGAACTATTTAAAATTATATATTTTTTCTTAAAGTAACAAACCTAATCATGATGACACCTTCTAAACACATCTTTAAAAGTTTTAATACAATTTTTAATATTGATATATTTAGAGGTTCAAAGAGGCGTGTCAATAACAACGTGTTTCTATGGTAGGATCACTCTGTAAATGGAGGAAAATGGTGAAATTTTAAAAGTAAGCTTAAAAGTTCTTACACAGTAATTCTACAAGTATGTATTTATTAATTTTTTTTTTTGCTTAATGTTTTTTATTATGTTATTAATTTTTATTCAATTGGGTTCTTGGGTTTTGAAATTTTTTTTTTTTTTTGTGCACAACTTAAAAATAGACATTATATCTATATACCTAGTTAATACATAATTTAGAAAAATCTCAAATGAAATTTTTTAAAAAGCTTATTTTGATATATATATATATATATATATATATATATATATATATATATATATATATATATATATATATATATATATATATATATATATATATATATATATATATATATATATATATATATATATATATATATATATATATATATATATATATATATATATATATATATATATATATATATATATATATATATATATATATATATATATATATATATATATATATACCTCACTATATTATCTCTCCGTATCAGGTATTTATAAGTTCATACAACTGACTCATAATTCTCTCTGCCCACATAAAATCACTGGCAGACAACCAAAATAAAAATTACACCAAATATAGCAATTTTATCACAAATTTTAAATAATAATATTAAAAATATCTATTATTAATATATAGGTAGATAAAAAAAACATCGCAGCCGGTAGGATTCGAACCTACGCTCCCAGAGGGAATCTGATTTCGAGTCAGACGCCTTAACCACTCGGCCACGACTGCTGTGGAAACGTTTGCATATTTCTTGACTTATATGAATATTAGTGAAACAAATATTTTATACTATTAACGATTCGATACTTTGCTCTCGTAGTCTTTTTCCTGCACTTTGGCAGCAAATAATGGACTGGATAGGATTATGGATATTGATATAGACGTAATAAATGAATTGTAAGATAAATAAAAGGGGATTAAATTAAGCCAACTTCTATTAATATCTCTAAAAAAATATTTGTGATTTCCTACTTTTGTTTGATAATATCAAAATGCTAACAATATTGTTATATCTAATGCTAACAATATTGTTTCGAATCTAATTGTTTTCATAGGCCTTAATGAAATTATAAGTTAAAAATTATAAGTACTTGCGAGCTGATAGGATTTTTTGAATCATTTAAGCAGTCTCGCTTCATAGAAATAGGGAATTACGTATTAATAAACTCTATTCCCACCTTTTTAGTTAGCGGAACTCAACAGCGGTAAAATGAAAAAAAAAAAACATAATCGTTCTTTCGAATTATTAACCCCAAAACCAAGATTTTGAAAATCCAAAATCTTCTATATCTTATAAAGTAACACTCGAAAGTTCGGCCAAAATACATGAAATAAAGAAATGACCCCTTACCAAAAGTTATTTAACGAAATGAACATTTGTCACTGACATTTTGACCTATAATATAAAGGATATATAAAATCTGATGTAAATCTAAAATAGACAACCCAAACTAAATAAAAAAATTACCAAGCAATAATTACTAGAAGTCGTATAAAAATCTTTCACGTAGAATACAATCATGGTTCAAAAAAACCAAACAAACGAATCTACCTGCTTCCACTAGTCTTAAATAAAACAAAAAATCATCCAAAATAGCTTCCAATTTCATCCATCACACTCATCCGAAATGTCTTAAGATATTCATTTACATTTTTAACACACAACATTTCGTGCAGGATTAAGCCCAATGCCGCTGCATTGATTTAAAACAACCATTCCCTAAGTTGGCATCGAACTTGCAACCGTCAGTATACAATACGTATTTACTTCCAATTACATCCACCACATTGATCCAGACGTACACAGCTCTGTGAAAATTTTAATCACTCTAAAGATTAAAAAGCACAATTCCACGAAGTAAAACTGCCGAATTAAAAGGTGTTGTTGGGGGAGTTATTTCGAAATGCCTCCATATTTATTTAGCTGTATCAACGATGATATCATGTTTCGCGTGCTCTTACACAATTTATCGCCGTATCGCGCTACCTCGCGAGCCGACGATGCTCATTCGTATCAAACATCCACGATCTAAGCTCTACCATCTACCATCTACTAGTAATTATTAGCTAACAAACACTTACGCCCCTTTGTTTTAACCTTAAGTTGTTGATAATGTATTGTTATTAAGTATTTGAATTGGTTATCTTGTAAGTTATAAATAATTGCATAGGTATACTCGAGCGGAAATTAAGCTTTGCGCTAAAATTATATATATTATTTGAAAATTTATTACAGGATGCACAGCTTTTTTCTGTACGCAACGATTTGTGGGTTCGATGTCAGAGAGGGAGTATAAAATACATACATGATGACAACAATGTATCCGAGTTAAGTAGATATAACAAGGCGTTGCATTAAGTTCTGCCACTTAACACACAGTGCCTCAAAAGGCGAAAATCAGGTAAATGAGTGTCTTAAGTATTTTTCCCTCTGTTTTTCATAGAATGGAAATCATATTATACTCATAAAAACATATCAAATATATAGAAACATCCGCATAGTATAATCAGCTAAAAATACATATCATTAAGAGAATTCATTACTTATTGGCACTTAAAACAATCTGAGTAATAACTTGGGTTATTAATATCTAAGTAAACACCTATCTCAGTGACGAAGGACAGGCTACATGACAGTGTCTGTAAACGTATCAAACGATGACAGCTGAGACTAAATAACTCTTGTCGTTTTGGTCAAGATAAAGGTAAAATATTAATGTAAAACTAGGTAAAGCTTTTATTTTCCTATATTCATTTATTACTAGCTGAGATTTCATCAAAATTAATAGAGCCCCATTTTGAAAAATCAATTATTTTGATTTTATAATTAAAATTTAATTTTGTAGCGTATAATGTTGAAACACCGCTCTAAAACATTATAGAAAAGAAACTTTATTTTTTTACCTTCACACTTTATCCCACACATAACAAGGTAAGGCAGAGGGAACCGCAGAAACCATAGAAACCTATGGTTAAGACACTCCATTCCCTATTCACTTCGTTTAATAAGCGAAATACTTAATCCTTTCTAGAACATCGTTCCAAAAACCTATAAAGCTCGGTTATCTACTTGACTCGGATACATTGTTGTCATCATGTATGTATGTATGAGGCTGGTGCACGTATTACCATACAAAACGTAGCCTCTTCAGATTGTGAATGTGCAACATCGAGGACCTCAATAAAGACACTTATGCTGCTCTACGTTGATATATAAAGTCGTTGCGGCGCAGTGGAATGTTGTCCAATTTAAAATACAATTGTGAGTTCAATTACAATTATATATTACTTATTTTATTTTTTTTAAATTGAAAATAAGAACCTATCTACTTCTTTTGTATATTGTAACTCAAAAAAATTGAAATATTTATTATAATAGAAAAAAATTTCAACTTCAGTCAATAAGAAGGATAATAATTTAATTTAAAATATATTTTTATAGCTTTACGCTTTATCGCGCTCATAGCAGGATAGGCAGAGGGAACCGCAGTAATTTTGGGAACCTAGTGTGTAATTCCGTTTCCTGCTTTCCGCCGTTTTGAGGCATTGTGCGACGAGTGACGGCACTCAACGCTTCGCTTTTTTCAAAATTCATCTTTCCCAAGTGGAAATCAAACGCACAAACTCTCGCGCTCACAAGCAGACAACGCCTCTGCACCACGGTGATTTTTTATATGATTTTCTTATTTACAACAGTGTTATAGTAATGATATTTTTAATTGTATGTTATGCAATCATAACATACAAAATGTACAGTTACCGCACCTACGTTCGTTACATATAACGAACGTCATTTAATACGAAATGTATGTAAAACTCAGGGAAAACAAAATTCGAAATATCTTAAGACATTCTTTAACGCACAACATGACGTAAAGGAAAATTAAACCCAAAAAAGTAGACTGAAAGATAAGTTGTCATAAGTTGTTGCCCTAAGTTGGCATCGAACTTGCAATCGCCGGTTTACATACTTACTTACTTACACTCAAGATAACAATACAAACAGGTTCCAATTCATTCCGGCCGTACAAACAGCATTACCATATAACTAATGCCCAAGAGTAAAGTGCCGAAACTGAATGTAGTTCTACCCAAAAGTTGCATACAGAAATTTCACAACTACTTTTCGTTACGAGTAAATTTCTGACAAAACTTTTAAAGTCGCACACTCTCGCCAACGAAGTCGGCAAATTTGATTATGGTTCGTGTACATTCTTATGGAAACCGATGCTAGGGTATGTATGTATGTATAGGTATATAGGTGTGATTTTTTTCTTTCTTAGCTTCACGCTTTATCCTGCACATGGCAGGGTAGGCACAGGGAACTGCAGAAACCATATGAACCTAGTGTTAAGACACTCCGTTGCTTAGTTCCTGTTTTCTCCGTTTCCACTTTTCACCTAAAAAAAAAAGTATTCCAAAAATAATTTTATGTTGCTCTTTGTGATTCGATATTTCTTATTGGAATCTTTTTATACAAGATTAATAAAAAAGGCATATCGATGCAAGTGACACGATTAAATGCGTTTTGTCTGCATTTATGGGACAACTGAACAGAACAGCTGCACATTTGACTATACACAATGCAGTGCTGGCGCCGACGCTATTATGCAGCAGTGAAAAATAAAAAAAATACAAAAAAGAAGAGATTAATATATAGATAAGGAGTATAATTTTAGCTGAATCAAATTCGTAATAAATAATTACATAGAAAAGCAAGGACAAGCTATATATATTTTGAAGTAGAAGAAAAATAAGTCAGATTAAGTAGAAGGACGTATACGGAGGATCGTCGTGGCGCAGAGGCGTACATGGTTTTTTCTATTTGCAATTTTTTTACTGTGGAAACTACGCAAAGCGCGACGTTAAGTTCCGCCACTCAACACACAATATCTCGAAAAAGGCGGAAAACAGGGACTAAGCAACGGTGTGTCTTAACACTAGATTCCTTTGGTTCCTGCAATCCCCCCTGTATACCCTGCCATGTGCCCGATATAGTGTGAAGACAAAAAAAAATCCAATTTTATATGTCACTTCCCATTTATACTTCACAATACTATTATTAAGCTATGCTTAATAAAAAATCAATGATTTTAATAAAAAAGCTAAGCTATTATCGAAGCTTAAAGCTTAACCACATCATAGTTTGATATTTCGAGTATTCGAGGCGATAATGAGCGCCGCCCGCCCAAGAGACGCCGATAACAGCGCGTTAGCATTTGTATGGAACTGTTTGCCGTTATATCCCATAGTTGACAAACTGATGATGCGAATACACTCGGTTGATGTGTGTCCTTTCAATTTTAATATTTATTTATGGAAGTTTCTTTTTTTAAGTTAAAAGAACAAAGGTTAACTTAAAAAGGTCAATATGTCAATATTTTTTATAATATATAATGTGAATAAAATTAATGAAGAATTTTTTTATATAAACCTTTGCTTTTAACATATTTCGAAGAAGTCGTACCAATAGATTGCTTTTACCTTTTCTGCTACAAGACACATATTATCCACACTAGGCAATAATAAAAATAACTTTTACTCATATCTTCACGCTTTATCACGCATATAGCAGGATAGGCAGATGAAATCGCGCGAACTGTAGAAACCTAGTGTAAAAACACTCCTTTCCCCGCTTTTTTACTTATAATAATTTCAAAACGTAAATATTGTAACACACCCACATGCCTCTTACGAACCGCATGTACACTGCAGTCAATGCAGTCGATGTGGCATGCATAATGAGGACACGTAACGAGTCACATTGTCACCGACACCTGGCGTCACCCACGGGCGGCAGCTGGAGCGCCGTGTACATCACTTGCTGAACGACAGATTAAAGAAGCGTAGTGATTTGTCACTACATATGTAAATATATGTATGTTTTGATTGTTTTTATAAGTATGTATGTCGCCAGAGCGAAGAAAATGGAAATAGAAAAATTCATATGGAAATAGATGAAATTTGACATAATATAAATATCTATGACGTCATTGTACAATATATAATATTATTTTGTGTGAATTGCTTGGTTGTTATATATAGCGAAAGGTGAGAAAATAATAAGAGTAGTGGAAGTAATAATCAAAGGGTCTTGCTTGTCTCAGTAATCTGAAATAATTTTCAATTAAAATGGTCTAAAAACGGTTGAATGTGCTAATCTGAAGAACTACCGGCTTGATATAAAGACATTTCTTATCATAGAAATCTAAATACCAAAAGATATTATATCGATTTACTCCAATGTAGCCATGTTCTTCTAAGCCTCTTGTCATTTTATATTTTTTTCTATTTTTTAACATCTTATATGTTATATCATAATTAGTCACACTTTATGAAGCGAAGACTATAAAGCTGTTATGTATATCAAAAAGACCACGACAACATCCCTTTGTATATTTCAAGAAGAAGCCTTATACAATATTCGTCGGTTTTACAATAACGGCTGCCGATATGAAATTCATACCTTGTTAAAGGAGCATCGAAGTACTCGCTTCTGAGCTGTCAAAGCGTCTGTTATGTTACATTGAAGACCCAAGTTCAAATCCTATTTTGTACGAAATTTAGCTTTATAATTTCGCAAATTTCATTTATTTTATAGTAGCTTTAACATTGAATTAACTAATAGATTTAATTGATTTATAAAAAAAAACACTTTATTGTATTTTCAAATTTAGGTGGTATAGATGATCGCTAACTTGGTTCTTTATTTTTTTCGACTGAAAAACTGTGGATATTTTTGTGCAACATAACTGATTCTCCAAAGATTCAATAATAAGTTCCATATTAAAACCTCAGATTCCTCGCAAACATAGGTTTCTCTCTCCTCCTATCATCAATACCTATATTATCTTGCCATATTCGAATCTCAAATAACGTCTTTAAATTACAAAATCCACCTTATTTAAGTAACGTCCATAAGGAAGAAACAAAATGATACTCACGCTTCACACAACAAGTCGTATTACATTATATATAAAGACAAGTATAATATATACATAGTATCTAAAAATAAATGGAAGTAAAGCAAAAATCAGAATCCCTTTTATCATATTCTCTGAGAATATCTCCGTAATGGGATTGTGGGGAAGCTTTTGTTCGTTGATTGACTGCCGAGAGCGGCAACTTTCAAAAACAATAACGCAATAAGAAACAATTTGTCAACCAAAAAAAGGAAATCATTTTTTTGACTGTAAGAAGTATGTATGTATAAAACTTTTTGCGTATATTAATATTTATTTGTTACTCTTTCTTTCATTATTTATGTAATGACAAAGTTAGTTGAAATACTTTGTTTAAACGCCTTAACATTCTTTTTAAGTTCTAATTCAGTAACTGACTTTGTAACATAATTCTGAAATTCGGTAATAAAATCTGTGTAGTAATATTGGATCAAGAAAATCTTATTTCCGTACCAATTTCATAATTTTAGGCCATAAGCTTATATTATTATATACTGCAATTGATTACGCATAAAGGCTTATCTTTTAAAAAAAAAATTAATTTGTTCTGTGCTCCGAGAGACGGTATGCATTTTGGATATTCTAAATAATTTCAACTTGATATTTCCTAACGACCTTATAATTCAATCGTACTAGACGAATACACAAAAGGACAGACAGAATAATGTACAACAAAATGATCTTATAAAAATTTTGTTACCTCTTTTCAGCTACGGAACTCTAATAACTTAAAATACCGGAGAAATAGTGACGTATCACAACTCTCTGCCTCTCCACTCTCATTCCACCTACAAAGCGTAAACTTAAAGTCATAAATATACATTTAATTTTACAATTGTCAACCGAACGGAATAACAAATAGCAAAATATTCACCAAGAAGTTTGTCAGCGTCGGAACATTTCATTATTTTGCCAAAACACCTGATTCAATTAGAACGTACCTAAATAAGTTTTAGACGTCGAGGAAACGCGTAATTAAATTTAGTTCGGACTCCGACTAAGCAAATGATATCGCCCTGTGATTCATTAAGGACAAAACGATTTATAGGTTGTTGTTCATTTGCAGGTAACTGGGTCCTTTGAGTTTTGATTAAATAATATACAGTTGCATTTTGGGAGTTTGATATACTGTTTTATAATATAGTCGTAAAATATTAAGCATATCGACGAAAGGATACGGATAAAATTTTAAATAGTCTTTTCGCTCTATTCCGCACATGGCAGGGCAGGCAGAGGGAGTTGCAAGAACCATCGGAATCTAGTGTCAAGACACTCCGCTGCTTCGTCCCTGCTTTCTCTGTCCCCGCTTTCCGCCTTTTTCGAAGCATTAAGTGTTGAGTGGCGGAACTCAACGCTGCACTTTGCCTAGTTGCCGAAGCGAAAAAAATCCATTTTCCAGGGAACCCACCAACCGTCACGTTATAGGCTGACTGGTAATTAAAGCATGTTACATTAAACAGGTTCTTATCTGCTAGATATTTATCTCTAAGACCTGTTTTTCTGTCAGATAAGGAACATATTTCCTATTAGTGCCTTTATCAGCAACTGGTGAACCCGACCCATAATCCTTTACTTGGTCTTGAAGACAACAGACAATATTAAACGCATTTATCAAAAACTTCTATATTAATTATATAAACAATCTGGTAACTGAGTGAATTGAAACAAAAATCAAATCCAATCAGTCTTTTACCATAAGCAATAATTATTCAGTTACTTATATAAACTCTTAACAATAAATATCATTGTGTGTTACAGTTATTGTTCATTCGTTGTAAATAAGCCATTATTGTACCTACACTTGAACTCGCAACATTGGTGACTAACTAGCAGTTAGTTACTCTTGTGATAATAATCCTACTAAAACTATAACTGAAAGTTTGTGAGAGTTAATGTTCGTTTTGATTTTACGCAATAATTACTAAGCAGCTTTGCTGTAATATACTATATACATCAGAGTAATATTTGTGTTAGGGTGATAAACGGAATTAACCACTTTACAAATTGAGTGCAGTAAGAAATATGGACATTGAGCGTAAATGTTCCCTTAATAACGAGGTCATGTGAGACAATGATACACATGTACCACATACATATGTATAAAATAATATTAAATAGTTTTTTTCAAGCCTCACGCTTTATCCCGCTCATAGCAGGATAGGCAAAGCGAGCTGAAGGAACTGTGGGAAAGTAGTGTTAAGATACTCCGTTTCCCAAGTTCTTTCGAGGCATTGTGTATTGAGTAACGAAACTTAACGACACGCTTTATCTAGTTGCCAGAGCGAAGAAAATGAAAATGAAAAATTCCATCTTTCACGAGTGAGAATCGAATCCACTAACCGTTTTGATTTTAAGCGACCATAACATTATATATAGATTACAATGATGTATTCCGAAAGTTAAATTCCAGTTTAGATTAAGTTTATCATTTATAAATATATTGGTATACTAATACTACTAGTACTACTTAAAAATTGGCTACAAAATTAACTACACTAATTAAGTACGGTGACAGCGGAGGATCCAAAAAAAAACCAAATCTTTAAACTTATTTATTAAAAAAAATTACATTCTAACTTATAACTATAAAGTATAAAGGTGACTACTTGCTCGATGCAAGAGACAAGAGTGATTTTAAATTTAAAAATTATAACTAACATTAATTTACACAATAGATGAAAATTGACTCTACTTTTGAATAACATGCCGCTATAATTCTTAGATCCCATGCAATATACTGAACAAGTTATGTGAAATCTGACTAAGCGACATCTGACTATCCTGGGGTAGTGTGGGAACGTAACACACTGATAAACAAACAAAACAAGCTAAGTAGCAATAGCTGTTACCGTTTTGCTTAAGCTTTTTTGTAGGTATCTTGTATAACGCGGTAGGTAGTTAAAAATGTAGGTAATGTAAATTCCCCAATTCCACCAATCCAGATGTGATAAGTGGCGGAACTTGTGGCCAGAACAAGTAATATGAAAATTAATTATTTATTCTCCCCCAGATTGGAATCGAACAGTCAGACGCAAGTCAAGTTTACAGTCAAACGCTATACTGGAAAAATCTAATACCAAAGAATGACTTTAAAAATGAAAAATCCTTAACACTAATATGAAACACTTTAATAAATAAAAACGACAAGTGTTAAAAGAACGAGCAATGTATGTACAAGAATAGATGACACGATATAATTTGTAGTACAGTAAACGCGAAATACCACCCTTGCACTAAAATACGTTACAAAAACATCTTAAAACTCAATTTCAATATACGTTGCTGGCTAAATATGAGAGTTTGAACGTTCTTGACGAGATTTCTATAGAAAACCTTCAACGTAGATCGTTATAAATTAATTTACACTATAAAAATATATAGAAATAGTAGGCGTGCCGCAGCAGAAGATCTCGGCCGATACCTAGCACGCGAATATTCAAACAGACACTTTCATAAACGGTATAGTATACAAATGTATCAACTAGGTAATTTATAACGCAACGTTTAATATTATTTATGGTATAAAACTGCCGGTGTGTTGGTAAGTAGGCTACTGATAACAGTGCAGAATGCGGTGCGGACGGAGAACCCGGGATTTTTATTTATTTAATAATTCTTATTTGTTTTATAAATTTTTTTTTTTACTTTCACGTTTTTTTTTATCCTGTATATAGTGCGGTAGAGGAAATCTAGTGTAAAGATACTCTGACTACTAAATATTTATCAAGTTATATATATATATATATATATATATATATATATATATATATATATATATATATATATATATATATATATATATATATATATATATATATATATATATATATATATATATATATATATATATATATATATATATATATATATATATATATATATATATATATATATATATATATATATATATATATATATATATATATATATATATATTGATGGTTTGATGGTTTGTGAGTTTCTTGTTGTGATTCCCACTCGGGGATAATGTATTACTTCCATTTTCCTCGCTCTCTGGTAAAGAGAAAAAGTCGTAGTCCTCTCTACCAACCCTGCTACGTGTAAGATACAGAATTTATCTAGAGAAATCAAAGTACATGTTACAAAACAAGCATACTCATGACTGGTGACCCGTTTCATAAACTATATTTTCTATATCAAACACAATAACAAAACATCGTAAAACACCTTCAACCATTAATACCAACAAAATTATACGGCGCACAAAATTAAATAAATGTATAGCTACAGAAAATTAACGATTCACCAAACGAGATGGTATTTAGGTAAAAAATATGAGTGCCGGAAAGAGCCCGACGACGATTTATACTGTGCATCTGGGGCTCGCGTACAGCCGCCGGTTGCTTTGGTTACTTAACATTTTTAATTGCTCTATTTCAAATGAATTAACTTCACAACTATTTTTTGCAGGGCAAGACGGAGCAAGTAGTTTCGTTAAGCAACGCCGCTGAACTAAATGAACATGACATAATTAATTTTTGTGCTTATAAGTTTAAGATACGTGTAGTTAAATTGCTTACAGACCGCGCAGTATTTACCCCGAATCTTGAATACCGTTAAACTTTACATACACACACATATATATATATATATATATATATATATATATATATATATATATATATATATATATATATATATATATATATATATATATATATATATATATATATATATATATATATATATATATATATATATATATATATATATATATATATATATATATATATATATATATATATATATATATATATATATATATATATATATATATATATATATATATATATATATATATATATATATTGTTAAGTATTTCTTTGTTATATAATAAATTACTACTTCGAGCCTAGTGTAATATTCGATCTGTTTAAATCTTAAGTCAGTCGCAAATAAACAGCGTATAAGTGAATACATGTCGTGGTTTTCTTTAAAAAACATAATCGTCTTGCAAGCTAATATCAACTTTAACACCAAAACATATGGTCGAATTCGAGCCGCATCGTGAACTAATTACCTGAGCTACGATCGTCCGTCGAGAACAAAAGGAACCGAGACCCGAGCGATAACGATGAGTACAACTGCGGAATTATTAAATATATTAGAAGATATTGCAACAAAATTAAAGAAAACTCAAGTTAACTTGAAAAAATGTCCGAAATCACGCTTAACAAAGGGTTATGTCGAAGCAAGAATTAAAGTTATCGAAGAGTATTGGTCATCTTTTAAGCAAACTCACGAGGATTTAACTCGAATAACGCCTAAGGAACAAAGGTCAATATTACCGTACTTCGTTAACGAAGATTATTTTATTTACGAAGACTTGTATTTGATATTGGTGGCAGATTTACGTGATATATTAACCTCATCTTCTGGATCATCTGTATCGCAAAATACAAGTACAAGTTCGAACGCAAATAATTCAGACCAACTCATCAGGTTGCCGAGAATTGAATTACCTAGGTTTAGCGGAAATTATGAAGAATGGCCTACGTTCCAGGACTTATTTGTTTCATTAGTGCATGAAAATACTTCATTAACTGATGTTCAAAAATTACATTATTTAAAGACTAGCATATTTGGAGAAGCTGAAACATTGTTAAAACACGTAAAAATAACACATAAAAATTATGAACAAGCATGGAGTATTTTAAAGTCGAGGTATGGTAATAAAAGATTAATAATAAACTCAGTCTTGAAAAAATTATTTAATCAGAAGAAAATTAATTCTCAATCGTCAGTTCAAATAAAAAATTTATTAGACGTCACTACAGATTGTTTAAATAATTTACAAAATTTAAATATTTCCACGGATTCTTGGGATCCTTTAATTATTTTTCTGGTGGTACAGAAGTTGGACCCAGAGTCACATAAAGACTGGGAACAAAATGCCTACAAGGAAGACACAGAAGAATTACCTACCTGGAGTGATTTAAAGAAGTTTTTGCAATCAAAATACCGCACTTTGGAACTTGTAACGTCATCGGGCCCACGTGAAAAACCTGTGAAGGAACGATCTTTTCATGTTGCTACGTCATGTAAAAAATCTTGTTATCTATGTAAAGAAGACCACGCACTTTGCCACTGCAAGGAATTTTCTAAACTGCAACCTACTGAAAGATGTAATTATGTAAAGAAAATCAACCTCTGTTTTAATTGTCTAGTACCGGGACATTCAGCACATCAATGTAGATTATCCCAGTCATGTAGGATATGCAAACGACGCCATCATACTCTTCTACACGATAAGAAGAAATGTGATACTCCAGTATCGTCGAGCTCAATTCAACCGGAGGTATCACACCACGTCGTAGAAGAACAAGAAGAAGAATTGCAAGTCAATACAATGGTAGCGTCTCATTACAGTATTGGACAAAACACGGGTATAGCACTACTAGCGACAGCAACGGTAATAACTAGAAGCGAGCAAAATCATACAGTTGTTCTACGTGCGCTAATAGACCAAGGTTCGCAGGCATCGTTTATAACGGAGAAGGCGGCTCAAATGCTCAATCTTAACAAAGAATCAGCGAGAGGAAGTATCATTGGAGTAGGATCTACAAAAACAAATGTTAGGCATGTAGTTACGCTACAGATAGGTTCCATTTGGGATTCTAATTTTGAGCTTAATATACAGGCTTATGTTATGAGCAAGCAACTTACCACTAAGATCCCATCCAAAGCTGTATCTGTTCACCAATGGCCACACCTAGAAGGGCTCAACCTGGCAGATCCTAGCTTCCATACACCAGGTCCTATAGATTTGCTTCTAGGCGTAAAGGAATATGCACAAATTCTACAACAACCCCTGATCAAAGGCCCAGCAGGTTCTCCTTGTGCACAAAAGACACACTTGGGTTGGATCTTGTTTGGAGAGATAGACAAGAAGCAACAAGAAGAATCATTTCTGGTTCTCCATCATCAAGTAGATGTGGACAACATGCTGAAATCACTGTGGGAGATAGACACTGATAAAAAAGGAAAGCTTACAAAAGAAGAAGTAATGTGTGAAAAAATATATGAGGAGACATATACAAGAACAAAAGAAGGAAGATATATTGTAAAATTACCTTTTAAAACAAATAATCCAATATCAGTTGACGGGAACACTAAGGAAGTCGCTACAAAAAGGTTACTACAATTAGAAAAAAGATTTAGAAGATCACCACAGCTGAAAGAAGAATACATTAAAGTTATGAAAGAATATTTAACACTGGAACATATGGAAGAAATACCTGAAAATGAAACAAATAAAGAAAGAGTTGTATACTTACCTCACCACGCAGTAGTCCGCGAAGATAAAGACACGTCGAAAACACGAGTTGTGTTTGATGCTTCTGCGAAGGGCTCGAACTCCGTCTCACTTAATGATGAACTTCTTTTGGGGCCACAACTCCAAGAAGACATGAGGAATTTAATTATGAGATGGAGAATGAAACGTGTATGTTACGCAAGTGACATTCAACAGATGTACAGACAAATTATGATATATGAAGAGGATGCCGATACCTTTCAACGAATTCTCTGGAGAGAAGATTCATCAAAAAATATTAAAGAATATCGCTTACTTCGCGTCACGTTTGGTACTGCTTCTGCACCTTACCTTGCAGTTAAAACTTTGCATCAAATCGCCGAAGACGAAGGCAAAAATCATCCTAAAGCTGCGCGAATTATAAAAGAAGATTTCTATATGGACGATTTGATGTCAGGAGATGACACAACACACAATGCAATCATTACAGCAAAAGAAATATCTTCTATACTAGGAAAGGGTGGATTCAAACTTTCAAAATGGTCATCGAATTGTCCTGAATTTATGAGATCCATTAAACCCAGTCAACGAACAACTCATGCACATTTGGATATAAAACTGGATGGTACAGTCAAAGCACTTGGATTGATTTGGAACTTAGGATCAGATGATTTCACATATCGATGTAACTTACCACTTCATCAAACAAATATTACGAAAAGAATAATCTTATCAGATATTCAAAAATTATTCGATCCATTAGGATGGATTTCCCCAATTATAATTAAAGCTAAAACACTCATACAAAGGCTATGGGTAGAAAAGGTGGATTGGGATGATAAATTAAGTCATAAATTAGAAGAAGAATGGATGATTATTCGTGAAGATTTTAAAAACGTTGAACAAATTCATATTGATCGATGGCTTGGAACAATTACAACTGACACTGAAATACAAATCCATGGTTTCAGTGATGCCTCGATGCAAGCATATGCAGCAGTCGCATACATTCGAATAAAAACTGCAGATGGCTTCATCAAGACTAAGCTTATTGCTTCGAGGACTAGAGTCGCACCATTACGTACAATATCTTTACCACGATTGGAGTTGTCAGGAGCATTGTTGTTATCAAGATTACTGAAACAAATCGGACAAGCAATGAGGATACAGATGACACAAATGTATGCCTGGACAGATTCGTCGATTGTAATTGCGTGGCTGTCTGGGGAACCGAATAGATGGAAGCCATTCGTAGCAAACCGAGTAGTAGAAATTATTGAAAACCTCAATAATAACCGTTGGTATCATGTTTCGTCTGAAGAAAACCCGGCAGACATAGCGTCCAGAGGAATGTTACTTGCTAACTTGAAAAATGTTGATCTATGGTGGAAGGGTCCAGCTTGGCTTTCTGAAAAAGAAATAAAATTAAAACAAACAGATGCATATACAGACCTGGAAATAAAAAAAGAAAAAATACAAATTAATTTAAAATTACAACAGGAAGAGGAAGCAGGGAAGGGATTAATTTCACAAATAGAGGAATTTAGATGTCTAAAAGAATTGTTAAAAACTATTACCTACTGTCGAAGATTTTTAAATTTTAAAAGAAGCTTAGAGAAAGTCGATGAAAATTTTACAACAGAAGAATTAGAGAAATCACTTTCGTCCTGTATTAAATTAGTACAAAATGAAGAGTTTGGAAATGAAATAGATAGATTAAAAAGGAACAAAGCTGTAAGAGGAAATAGTACTATTAAGACACTCAATCCTTACCTGGATGCGAATGATATCCTCAGGGTGGGCGGTCGCCTCCGGCATGCAAATTTAAATGAACTAGCTAAACACCCTATAATCTTAGGAAACAAAAGTAAATTAGTTACCCTGATTGTTGCCGATGCACATGCTCGAACGCTGCATGGAGGCGTTCAACTGATGCTTTGTTACTTACGTAACAAATATTGGATTATACGAGCCAAGGGTTTAGTGAAGACATGCATCCACAAATGTTTGATATGCGCGAGACAGAGATCAGTTTACCGGACTCAGATCATGGGAGACCTACCCAAGCAGAGAGTTACTCCTACACGGGCTTTTCTACATAGTGGAGTGGATTTTGCCGGTCCCTTTCAAATATTGATGTCAAGGGGAAGAGGTATGAAACTTCAAAAGGCATACATCTCAGTCTTTGTTTGTATGTCAACTAAAGCCATACACTTAGAGTTAGTAGGAGATCTGAGTGCCGAAGCATTTATTGCTGCATTCAAACGCTTCGTATCTAGAAGAGGGAAATGCATACACATATGGAGTGACCAAGGAAGAAATTTTGTAGGAGCCAATAAGGAGCTAGCAATAGCCTGGAAAGACGCTAATCTGACATTTGACGGTGACATAGCAAACGAATTGGCATTAGATGGAACTCAATGGCATTTTATACCACCTTACACACCAAACTTCGGTGGCTTATGGGAGGCTGGGGTCAAATCAGTAAAATACCACCTAAAAAGAGTACTGACCAACAACCTTACCTTCGAAGAAATGTCTACGGTAATGTGCCAAATTGAGGCTTGCTTAAACTCTCGTCCGCTGTGTCCTATAGACAATACTGATGCAGATTTGATAGAACCTCTTACTCCTGGCCATTTCTTAATCGGAGAACCACCAATTGTCGTACCTTCACCAGACTTTAAGAATTCAAAAGTACATAATCTATCAAGATGGCAATATACACAGAAGTTGCTCGGTGATTTCTGGCGAAAGTGGCAACAAGAGTATCTCTCGAGATTACAGCAACGTCCTATATGGCTAAAAAAGACTGAGGAATTAAAAATAGGCGATATAGTCTTAATAAAGACCGATGGTTTGCCTCCCGGCAAATGGTCAATGGGACGTATTGTAGATAAGCATCCTGGTGACGATGGATGTACGAGAGTATACAGCGTAAAATCTGGTAATAGTGTAGTAAAAAGACCAATCACGAAATTATGTCATTTTCCAGTTAGCACTGAGTAAGGTAGAACCTTCATTATATTTTGTTATTCTTATTGTTAGTATTGTTTTTTTTTTTATGATTACTTGTTTGTATTATTACTTGTAGTTCGTTTAGCTTATTCAATTCGCTTAGAGTACATATGTAATATTTTTATTTATATAAATGCATTTGTCGAGATTATTTGTAAAAGGACCTGATAGTCCTTTTGGTGGGCGGAATGTTAAGTATTTCTTTGTTATATAATAAATTACTACTTCGAGCCTAGTGTAATATTCGATCTGTTTAAATCTTAAGTCAGTCGCAAATAAACAGCGTATAAGTGAATACATGTCGTGGTTTTCTTTAAAAACATAATCGTCTTGCAAGCTAATATCAACTTTAACACCAAAACATATATATATATATATATATATATATATGAATATATATATATGAATATATATATATGAATATATATATATATATATATATATATATATATATATATATATATATATATATATATATATATATATATATATATATATATATATATATATATATATATATATATATATATATATATATATATATATATATATATATATATATATATATATATATATATATATATATATATATATATATATATATATATATATATATATATATATATATATATATATATATATATATATATATATATATATATATATATATATATATATAGCCCAAGTTGTAATAATACGTATATATATATATTAATTATGTTTAAGATTCGTTAACTAAATACAAAAATCCGCACCATTGAGTGGCGATACTCGCATAACAAGCACTTAGTCAAATTAATATTCGTAACACGATCTCGTTATCCAATATTCGAAATTATGAAAATTTTGTTTAACCGCTACTTTAATTTCTTAAGCCTCGATTTTACTTATTTCGAACTGTATTTAAAGAGACGCCTTTATTTTTTGCTGACGGCATCAGAAGTAAATTTTAAACTCTTTTTAGCTTGATTTTTATGTTTCCAACGTAACTCAACGCTGCGCATTGTATTATAAATTTAGTCTATTGCTAGGAATCGAAATTTAACGTTTTCAATTAAAAACATTTCCACTGCGCCACATTTTGTTTTGTCTTTACTATTAAATTAACATTTGCATATATATATATATATATATATATATATATATATATATATATATATATATATATATATATATATATATATATATATATATATATATATATATATATATATATATATATATATATATATATATATATATATATGTGTAAAATAATATTAAATAGTTTTTTTTTCAAGCCTCACGCTTTATCCCGCTCATAGCAGGATAGGCAAAGCGAGCCGTAGGAACTGTGGGAACGTAGTGTTAAGATGCTCCGTTTCCCAAGTTCTTTCGAGGCATTGTGTATTGAGTAACGAAACTTAACGACACGCTTTATCTAGTTGCCAGAGCGAAGAAAATGAAAATGAAAAATTCCATCTTTCACGAGTGAGAATCGAATCCACTAACCGTTTTGATTTTAAACGACCATAACATTATATATACATGCTCGATGCAAGAGACAAGAGTGATTTTAAATTTAAAAATTATAACTAACATTAATTTACACAATAGATGAAAATTGACTCTACTTTTGAATAACATGCCGCTATAATTCTCAGATCTCATGCAATATACTGAACAAGTTATGTGAAATCTGACTAAGCGACATCTGACTTTCCTGGGGTAGTGTGGGAACGTAACACACTGATAAACAAACAAAACAAGCTAAGTAGCAATAGCTGTTACCGTTTTGCTTAAGCTTTTTTGTAGGTATCTTGTATAACGCGGTAGGTAGTTAAAGATGTAGGTAATGTAAATTCCCCAATTCCACCAATCCAGATGTGATAAGTGGCGGAACTTGTGGCCAGAACAAGTAATATGAAAATTATTTATTTATTCTCCCCCAGATTGGAATCGAACAGTCAGACGCAAGTAAAGTTTACAGTCAAACGCTATACTGGAAAAATCTAATACCAAAGAATGACTTTAAAAATGAAAAATCCTTAACACTAATATGAAACACTTTAATAAATAAAAACGACAAGTGTTAAAAGAACGAGCAATGTATGTACAAGAATAGATGACACGATATAATTTGTAGTACAGTAAACGCGAAATACCACCCTTGCACTAAAATACGTTACAAAAACATCTTAAAACTCAATTTCAATATACGTTGCTGGCTAAATATGAGAGTTTGAACGTTCTTGACGAGATTTCTATAGAAAACCTTCAACGTAGATCGTTATAAATTAATTTACACTATAAAAATATATAGAAATAGTAGGCGTGCCGCAGCAGAAGATCTCGGCCGATACCTAGCACGCGAATATTCAAACAGACACTTTCATAAACGGTATAGTATACAAATGTATCAACTAGGTAATTTATAACGCAACGTTTAATATTATTTATGGTATAAAACTGCCGGTGTGTTGGTAAGTAGGCTACTGATAACAGTGCAGAATGCGGTGCGGACGGAGAACCCGGGATTTTTATTTATTTAATAATTCTTATTTGTTTTATAAATTTTTTTTTTTACTTTCACGTTTTTTTTTATCCTGTATATAGTGCGGTAGAGGAAATCTAGTGTAAAGATACTCTGACTACTAAATATTTATCAAGTTATATATATATATATATATATATATATATATATATATATATATATATATATATATATATATATATATATATATATATATATATATATATATATATATATATATATATATATATATATATATATATATATATATATATATATATATATATATATATATATATATATATATATATATATATATATATATATATATATATTGATGGTTTCATGGTTTCTGAGTTTCTTGTTGTGATTCCCACTCGGGGATAATGTATTACTTCCATTTTCCTCGCTCTCTGGTAAAGAGAAAAAGTCGTAGTCCTCTCTACCAACCCTGCTACGTGTAAGATACAGAATTTATCTAGAGAAATCAAAGTACATGTTACAAAACAAGCATACTCATGACTGGTGACCCGTTTCATAAACTATATTTTCTATATCAAACACAATAACAAAACATCGTAAAACACCTTCAACCATTAATACCAACAAAATTATACGGCGCACAAAATTAAATAAATGTATAGCTACAGAAAATTAACGATTTACCAACCGAGATGGTATTTAGGTAAAAAATATGAGTGCCGGAAAGAGCCCGACGACGATTTATACTGTGCATCTGGGGCTCGCGTACAGCCGCCGGTTGCTTTGGTTACTTAACATTTTTAATTGCTCTATTTCAAATGAATTAACTTCACAACTATTTTTTGCAGGGCAAGACGGAGCAAGTAGTTTCGTTAAGCAACGCCGCTGAACTAAATGAACATGACATAATTAATTTTTGTGCTTATAAGTTTAAGATACGTGTAGTTAAATTGCTTACAGATCGCGCAGTATTTACCCCGAATCTTGAATACCGTTAAACTTTACATACACATATATATATATATATATATATATATATATATATATATATATATATATATATATATATATATATATATATATATATATATATATATATATATATGAATATATATATATATATATATATATATATATATATATATATATATATATATATATATATATATATATATATATATATATATATATATATATATGTGTATGTAAAGTTTAACGGTATTCAAGATTCGGGGTAAATACTGCGCGGTCTGTAAGCAATTTAACTACACGTATCTTAAACTTATAAGCACAAAAATTAATTATGTCATGTTCATTTAGTTCAGCGGCGTTGCTTAACGAAACTACTTGCTCCGTCTTGCCCTGCAAAAAATAGTTGTGAAGTTAATTCATTTGAAATAGAGCAATTAAAAATGTTAAGTAACCAAAGCAACCGGCGGCTGTACGCGAGCCCCAGATGCACAGTATAAATCGTCGTCGGGCTCTTTCCGGCACTCATATTTTTTACCTAAATACCATCTCGTTTGGTGAATCGTTAATTTTCTGTAGCTATACATTTATTTAATTTTGTGCGCCGTATAATTTTGTTGGTATTAATGGTTGAAGGTGTTTTACGATGTTTTGTTATTGTGTTTGATATAGAAAATATAGTTTATGAAACGGGTCACCAGTCATGAGTATGCTTGTTTTGTAACTTGTACTTTGCTTTCTCTAGATAAATTCTGTATCTTACACGTAGCAGGGTTGCTAGAGAGGACTCCGACTTTTTCTCTTTACCAGAGAGCGAGGAAAATGGAAGTAATACATTATCCCCGAGTGGGAATCACAACAAGAAACTCAGAAACCATGAAACCATCAATATATATATATATATATATATATATATATATATATATATATATATATATATATATATATATATATATATATATATATATATATATATATATATATATATATATATATATATATATATATATATATATTATATATATATATATATATATATATATATATATATATATATATATATATATATATATAACTTGATAAATATTTAGTAGTCAGAGTATCTTTACACTAGATTTCCTCTACCGCACTATATACAGGATAAAAAAAAACGTGAAAGTAAAAAAAAAAATTTCTAAAACAACTAAGAATTATTAAATAAATAAAAATCCCGGGTTCTCCGTCCGCACCGCATTCTGCACTGTTATCAGTAGCCTACTTACCAACACACCGGCAGTTTTATACCATAAATAATATTAAACGTTGCGTTATAAATTACCTAGTTGATACATTTGTATACTATACCGTTTATGAAAGTGTCTGTTTGAATATTCGCGTGCTAGGTATCGGCCGAGATCTTCTGCTGCGGCACGCCTACTATTTCTATATATTTTTATAGTGTAAATTAATTTATAACGATCTACGTTGAAGGTTTTCTATAGAAATCTCGTCAAGAACGTTCAAACTCTCATATTTATATATATATATATATATATATATATATATATATATATATATATATATATATATATATATATATATATATATATATATATATATATATATATATATATATATATATATATATATATATATATATATATATATATATATATATATATATATATATATATAGCCCAAGTTGTAATAATACGTAAAGGCGCCATATTAATTATGTTTAAGATTCGTTAACTAAATACAAAAATCCGTACTATTCAGTGGCGATACTCGCATAACAAGCACTTAGTCAAATTAATATTCGTAACGCGATCTCGTTATCCAATATTCGAAATTATGAAAATTTTGTTTAACCGCTACTTTAATTTCTTAAGCCTCGATTTTACTTATTTCGAACTGTATTTAAAGAGACGCCTTTATTTTTTGCTAACGGCATCAGAAATAAATTTTAAATTCTTTTTAGCTTGATTTTTATGTTTCCAACGTAACTCAACGCTGCGCATTGTATTATAAATTTAGTCTATTGCTAGGAATCGAAATTTAACGTTTTCAATTAAAAACATTTCCACTGCGCCACATTTTGTTTTGTCTTTACTATTAAATTAACATTTGCATTAGCATCATTAGCGTAAAACACTTAAAGACAAATCTTTCATCTATAAAGCACCATCTATATACATATTCACGTTCAACCTTGCAATTTTCACAAAATAATAAGATAACAGCGAAGAGGCGGGCGTTCAAAGCATTATAACTCCATCAGATCCTATTCAAAAGTATATCTTAATATAAATCCTCAATGTTATTCTTTAACCCCTTTTGTACAAACATCGCTGCGTCGCGACAGAGCATATTTGTTATAGTGTTACAAAATGATTTATATAGCTTATTTACACCCGTGTTGGTCGTACAGTGTTTCGATAATTTTGCATGTGATACTGTACATTGCTGCTTTCAAAGGCAATTTAGTCATCTTCATGCTATGTATTTGCAGCCATATATCAAAAGTCGTTTATAATTAATTTATGTAAGTCAGATGTAAGTAAACACTGGAAGATTTTTTTATTAGTATATGCATGTGTTACATAAGATATAATAATAAATGAGAAGAAACAACTTAGCTTTCCATGGATTCACCGTGCGAGTGCCGGGCCCATCGTGTTGTAGATAGAGGAGCTCCGAGCAGCGCTTGGGACTTGCGACCCAAGTGTAGGTTTAAAGGGCCCCTTTAAAATGCATTAACGCTCACCTTCACTGTCCGAGCTCCTCCCACTACCTAACCAAATTTTGAATGATTCTACCAAAGCCGCCTTCGAAGTGCGTTCTAGAAATGAATTTGTGATAGTTCTAGACAGGCCGAGATCTTTGAGTAAACTATAGAGAGATTTCGCTGTTATACCTCACGCTCCTACTTCAACCGCTTATAAGCTTTTATGCAAATAGAAATACTGTAATAACACTCTGTTCTATATTCTCCATTCTCCATTCTCTTATTGTATTCCAGACATTGTGAATTAAATGGTGTAATTGAACGTTACAACTTACTATAGTAGCAGGAAATTAACTCTATATTTTTTACACAAGCAATATCTTAATGAAACATATAACCATCTACATATATTCTATATCATATACATACTCGTATATCCATACATCCTATACAAGAGGCAATGTATTTCGAAATCGAATGATTTTTATATAATTTCATCTACGAGTTTCTACAGTACAGGGTTTACCGCGCCTATAGTTATCAAGCTAAAATCAGTACGGTTTTTTACTTTAGCACTCCTTTCAGTTTACGGGAAAATTTCAAGCTCTAAATAAATTTTAGTCTTTCATTTACTTATAAATAACGAAATTCTCCAACTTTTATTATGAAATCTTTCAAATTAGAAATTATGCGTCTAACTTTGTAATTAACGAATGTTTTAAAAATATTTATTTTTGAATAATCCGATGAAAGTAAATCCAATAGGCGATGGTGTAAAGGAGAAAATTTAATTCAATATTTTGCTGGTTATATATATATATATATATATATATATATATATATATATATATATATATATATATATATATTTTTTTTTTTTTTTTTTTTTTTTTTTTTTTTTTTTTTTTTTTTTTTTTTTTTTTTTTTTTTTTTTTTTTTTTTTTTTTTTTTTTTTTTTTTTTTTTTTTTTTTTAGCTTCACGCTTTATCCCGCACATGGCAGGGTAGGCAGAGGGAACTGCAGGAACCATATGAACCTAGTGTTAAGACACTCCGTTACTTAGTCCCTGCTTACTCCGTCCCCACTTTCCGCCGTTTTCGAGGCATTGCGTGTTGAGTGGCGGAACTCAACGCCGCGCTTTGCCTTAGATGCCAGAGCGAAGAAAATGGAAATAGAAAAATCCATCTTCTCCGACTGGGGATCGAACCCAGTAACCGTCGCGTTACAGGCAGACGTTGCGCCTCTGCGCCACGACGGTCCTCTATATATATATATATATATATATATATATATATAAATATATAGTTATTTTTTAAATAGCTTTCTCCCGCACATGATAGGGTAGGCAGAGGGAACCGTTGGAACCTAGTGTCAATATATGTATATTTTAGACATTTTTTACCAGCGAGTCTCGCGTCCATTGAGAGAAAAATTTCCATGGCTTGAAGTGGCGTCATATGCTATACAAAGAAATATGTATAATGAAAATAATTTTTATTAAATTAACTTAAGTAAACTTAGAAATATTGTTCTTATTTTTACTTTTATATAATACACTAAGTATACAGTAGTAGATCATTTTTAAACTCGCACATTACTGTTATTTATATTTTTTTTTTTTTTTTTTTTTTAGCTTCACGCTTTATCCCGCACAAGGCAGGGTAGGCAGAGGGAACTGCAGGGACCGTGGGAACCTAGTGTTAAGACACTCCGTTGCTTAGCCCCTGCTTTCTCCGTCCCCGCTTTCCGCCGTTTTTGAGGCATTGCGTGTTGAGTGGCGGAACTCAACGCCGCGCTTTGCCTAGTTTGCCAGAGCGAAGAAAATGGAAATAGAAAAATCCATCTTCTCCGACTGGGGATCGAACCCAGTAACCGTCGCGTTTACAGGCAGACGCTTACGCCGCCACGCCACGACGGTCCTCTGTCGGTCTGTTATTTATATATTAAAATTTATTTATTACTTATAGATTTATTGTTCATATATGTCACTAAAACAACACGTTTCTCAGCTTAGCGCTATATCACACATTTCGTTGAGAAATAATATTCATTTGAAGTCCACAACATAAGTGAAAGTGATAACCTCAAGTGAGAATGGACATAAAGTTACGTTTTTACAATTACTCACTATTCTTCAAAATAATATTAACGTAAACGATACAACCAAAACCAAAACTTCAATTAAATTAGGTAATATAACTAATAACTAAACTAAACGAATGAGATTTTAATAAAAGTTGGACTCAGTAATATAAGAGACAATCAAGAAAACTCATTTTACTTAAAAACAACGTAATGTAAGAGGAGCGCTGTAGTTATACTCTCAGCCTGCACTCCAATAATATCGCAAGTAAAAACTTCAAATAACAACCGCTAAGAGCGATGGCAACTAAAACTACAATTAGTTACAGTAAGACAGTAATAAAATATCAAAATCTTCTTAAATGTATACAATCTACATTTCTAGACTTAAACTTAATTTAGTCGAGTAAAGCAACACTTTTAGTCATTTCTTAAATTTCTGAGAAATAAAATATCTTTGGTTTGGTAATTTTCTATGTTAAGATTGAAATAATAAGTTCTGGTACAGTTTGAGATAATTTGTCACTCAAATTATAATCATAAAATAAAATAATAGTAAATACTATATAATTGAGTGTGAGTAACACCATCTGTACACTGTGGTGCAGTGAGCTAATGTTAAACTGTAAACGCAATGGTTGAGGGTTCAAATCCCACTCTTACTAAAGAATTTTCACTTGCCTTGCTTTAGTGTAAAAAAACCCAGCATTAGGTTAAACCGCTCATTATACCATGTCTTAAAATTCGGACGTGAAGAAGACAACAGACTACTTTAACTCTAGATTCTTTCTACTTACACAAAAACAATTATAAAGTTATACCAAAAAATGCTGCGTAAATCTTGCAACATATTTAGTAGAACTTTTTTAAATTTTAATAAAATAATTGAATGAGATGAAAAATAATTAAATAAGATGTAAATTTAACACTCTCAGTCTAAACATGATTAATAAAACACCTAACATAGTTGAAAACTAGCACTTCCCTTAATCGTATTAATCGAAGCAATTGACCAGTTCTGAGTTCCTTAGGGCAATTAAACTTGCGCTAGGACAAAATCAAAAGGGGTAGCGACCACCCCTTTCATCCCCCAAGAGTAAACTTCCAAGACTACGAAGATGCAGGAAACTTGACCGGCTTTATCCGTACTTGCCAACTCCTAACTATCCGATCGGCTCTCACAAAAGCTTTACGAGTAATTTGCTAAAAGTCCGACCCCGAGATTTGGAATTAGGAAACAGGATAATGACTGTTTGTTCGTTTTACGAAGCGAATGTGTTTAGATAGTGATTCCTAGATTTGTGTTTTAGATTACCTAAATATAGGACTTAGGTCTTAGGAATTCAACCTTATGCAACAGTGTTACAGTGATTTTAACTTATCTAAATAAAAATGTTATTTCATTGTGTATTTATATAAACAAATATAAAGTCGTGACATAGGAATAATATTTAATTTAAAACACGAAGCTTATAAGTTCATTGCTTGTGCTAGTTTAAATTATCTTTCATGCTTATTGTTGAGTTTTGGTCAACACGCTTTATCTCGCATTCAAGCATAGTTTCCTGTTGTAAACGGGATACAGATTGAATAATGTGTAACTGATCCTTTTTTAATTTTAAATATAAATACGTATAATCGAGAAAAATGTTCAACCTATATCTATTACATTCAACCAAAAGTCTCTACTTACTAAAAAATCAAATTCTTTTTAAATATTTATAAAATTCACAACGTCATTGAACATGCATTTGAAGTGAAGATTAAAAATACTAAAAGATGGCGTTAAGCAAAAACTTAAGAACTCGTCAGTTACATGAATATTCTAGCTACACTTTATTCTATTGCTGGAAGAAAATCTCAAATGCGGTGCTTATTTTAATAAAAACTCAAGAATAGGATTAGCAAGTTGACTTACTTTGCGCTGATGTAAAAGTTAATTCGAGAAAAAAAATGTGTTTTTTTTGTGACAAAGCTCTCTTTTACCAGTGGTTCAAATAATCTTAGAATCAATTTCTTTATATCTCTACTATCGAAAATTTAAAATGGAATGACTTTAAAATTGATGTATTTATTTAGGTTTGAACTTTATACTTTAGCTTGTATATAAATAACATAATAAGTCATATACAAGCTAAAGGCAGTATAGTATGAAGTTCAAAATACCTGTGAGTTTTATAAATTGGTGTATATTTGTATGTATATATGTCAAATTTTAGATTCCAAATCAACCAAATCAGATCTATTTTTAACTAAATATCACAAAAATTTCCATAAGTTGATACGCTTAATGGTAAAAAGAACTGTTAACAATGAAGTATTGAATATTAAAAAATACATTTACATTTAGATTTTATTCCGACCGCAGCCGACTATCTAGAGGTAGAGGAAGTCCACACAAAAGCTTGGCGAAGTTATCGAAAACTGTGATAAAAATTGTATCAAATAATTCAATTTCAAGTGAAAATGTTCTGGGCGTTCCATTTAAGTACCGCTCGCTAGTTATGGGCAGTTAGCGTTAATTTCTTGCATTTTTTTATTCTGATTCTCTACATTTAATTTATTTTCTTCGAACGACCCTGCTTTGTGAAAGTTGAATGGTGCTATGACATTTTTATAACTTTTCACAAGGTACTTAAGTAGTGACTACATTTTGTATTGTTATTTAAGATATATTATTTCTATTTTCTAGCCTATAACCAAGCATTCAAGTAGGATTTAAAAGTCGATATTACTAGCCAACCTTTTGATATATAGATAGTGAGAAAATAGAAAAAGAGTAGAGAAAAAGGGAGAATTCAGATGGCAACCAGAGAATCTTCTAGAATTTGACCCTTCGCATATTGAGTAATGCCGCACATTGTCTTACAATTAGTAAAGTAGAAAAATTAAGTAACTTAAACACTCTCTCATTATACCATAAAACTCTCAAATGATCTATACTGCAACTTCTTTTATCATATTTCTTAAATTACTATAACATTGATATAAGTAACATCCGGTAACAAACATTTCAAACTACACCAGGAGAAGACTTTTAACAAAAATAAGTGTTATTCTTCCTAAAATTGTAGTGTGAAGTAAAATTTGAAGGAAAATTCAAATATAAAATAGACTACAATGTATGAGAATGATACACATGTGTCCCGTATATTGGTAGTCTTCAAAAATGCAATAAATGCTGCTCCCGGTCCAACGCATTGTCAAGTGCACTCTCGAGATCGTGAATGGATATACTTATATACGATATTACTTTATTATTATGTTAATATTAATAATACAATTTTGTTATATATTTATCTGTTTAAGGAAGAATTTTTCTATTTCCTATTTTCTTCGTTCTGGCAATTAGACAAAGCTCGGCGTTGAGTTCCGCCACTCAACAAGCGATGTCTTAAGTAACAGAGTTCTTTATACTTAATTGATTTATATTCATCCCACGACTTGAATTAAAAAAATCACCACTCAACTAATCCTATAATCTTACATCGCCATCTTCGTATCGATCTCCTGAAGTAAGCTTATCATTTATGTACATATTACGTAGGTATGTATAGACAAGGTATACCTATTTAATATGAAATATTCTAAAAAACGTATTGCGGCATTATAAGTTATGGTAATTTCCCTCAGGTATCGAATTGACTGAAATTGTTACGGGAGCGGAATTTTAAGATTCATCATTTTACTCGAGAGCTTTATAGCCCACTTTATAATACTCGTTAAGATCAAACGTCTTGTCAGTTTAATTATTATTGAACTTTTACAGGTTCAATGATGAACATTTGAGGTTTGAGTTTTACGTGGAAATAAAAGTTCTTATTGTTAGAGCTTTCGTAAGCGGAAATTGTAATATTCGATGAGTTCGTTTGAATTCAGTGGTTCAGTAAAAATGTGTAACGAATTACGATTTATACTGTATTTTTGAATTACAGATTGAAATTATTTAATTAATTACTTGCACGCTTACTAGTAAAAGAACATCTAACTTAACGATACTTTCTTGGTAGTATAGAACTAGGACTACATACATTATTATTTCCTAGTAAAGTAGCGCTTGTTTATGAACGCGAAGGTTACGGGTTCATACTCGGAGTAATGAATTACACTCATTTCTCCACACTGGACAAAAAGGAGCATAAAGTTCCATCACTCACATTTAATGTCTCTAATTTTGAAAAGCACAGAACGTATTATTCTAACACTAGGTTACGTTTGCCTTTAATGGATTCAAATTAAACAATGCTTATGAAGCTGAGCTTTTATTACTTGGTAATAGATAAAAAAAAAGTCAAATAGAGCTTTTTTCTTTTTATAAATGATTATGGAGAAAATTATAATTTTTAATGTAAACATTATTCTTCGTATATATAATCTAAGTTATAATAACTGAAATTACTCAATTTTATTTTTATCATATAATATTTTAAAAATATAATCTTTGATATTTTAATTAAAAGTATATAGGCTATGTTTCACTCCACGAAAATTGTATGGTTTGCATGAAAACAGGTGCTGTAAAATTTGACCAATATTTTATATTTGCACGGAACCTTTAATATAAATTTTAACGTTAACTACAATTCTCGCTTAATTTATTCTACAAAAGATAATTCCTTTGGGATGAGTGTTTTTACATGGTTTTTGTGTATTTTTACATGGTTTTTAACGTTCCAGATTTTGAATGGAAAACGGAACCCTTATAGGACTTATAGTTAAAACTTAAGTCCTTATACTTTGTTGTCCGTCTGCGTGTCAGTCCAATACCTCAAAATCGCATAATGCTATCAAAACCAAGCTTCTAAATAAATTCAATAAAATAATATCCTTAGGTTATAGAAATAGTAAAATGTAGAATATTAGAAAGAAAAATACTTAAGTAAATATATAAGAGTATGAAAGCAGTGGAATTTGAACCCACACCCCAGAGAAGAATGAATCCAAGGACTTTGAATAAACGAATTTAGATTTTATTTCAATTTTGATTTACAAAAATACTATTAAAAAATTGCCAATTTTTTTAAGTTATAAAATTCCACTGACTCATCCAAACAATCATCATCATCAATATCAAACAATCCATTTTAAAATAATGAATAACGAAACTTAACCCACAGATACCCGATGTCTTTGAATTTTACTCAATTAACTTAAACATTAGTGAAAGTGTAGGACACAGCGTTTCAAAGCCTCTTTAACTATTATATGACAGGCTATTCTAAAGGGTACTGAACGCAATATCAAAAAGCCAATCGTATTAAACGTGACTCATTAGTTCATAATTTCCTAATAGATATATGGATATATAATAAACAAGACTATTTTCCCGCTAGCGATCTCCAACAGCCACCTTTCCTATATCCGCCAGTTCGTTTGCAAGGTCACAACTATTGCTATTCAATTCCACCTAATATAACTTATATTACGGTTATAACGTTCACTATAACTCATCAGTCACACGGTGTCATCAATATTGATTTAGCAGTAAATATAATTCCACTTACTTGACAATAACTTCGAGTCTGGCGTCGCCACGACATCACCTTCACGACTTTTTGATATTTTCGATACCTTCTTCTTCTTCACTTTAGTAACGGCGTTTCCGAGCGTACCAGTTGAGCACAATTCACTTCATCAATTTCACATTAAATGGAGAACACATAAAGGATAATGTATTTCGGTATCACAACAGTATGTCAGCCTTATTCTTACATATATTTCACACTACCCTCATTATATAACATAATACAATATTTTGGCACATTGTCTATTAAACGTGACCTGCTTTAATTTTCTCCGTGTAACCTCTACACTCCTTCTACACTCTCTATACGCCAAATTTATATATATATTTCCATATCGTCTATTTATTTTTCATGACATTTTCTTTTTCAATATTGTAGTCACTCAATAATGGAAGTTTTTGTATACAGATTACAATGTGACATTCGTTGTGGTATGATGAATTTTTTGTTTAATCTATTTGATTCTAGGATTTCAAAATATTTTTTGTTTCTCCAGCTTAATTGGATAAAAAACATCAAAAAGTAAAGAACGGAGTGACACAACACTAAACAATACCTAAATGCGAAATATATATGAAAATAATTATATACGTATTGTAATTTTTAAAGTGTTAATCCACGCTGAGGATAAAAAAAAATACTTAAATAAAACATAAAAATGCATTCAAATTTTTGTTTCCTTTCAATAAAGATATACATTATTTTAATAGAATATTTTCAAGTATATTAGTTTACCACATCACTGGTCACAGCAAGATGGCGTTCGCGTCTAAAACTTTTTTAATTTCACTCACAGCTTTCGACGCCTCGGATAAAGATTAAAGATCTTCATGATCGGGTATCGGCGAATGATTAGCGAGTAATTTTCTATGTAAATTTTGTTGATTAATATTTTCAGTTTTAATTTTGTTTATATTTTTTCCTGTGATATTTTTCTTTAAGATGGGTAAGTAATAATTGTTAACGTGTTTTTTTAGTTTTTTTAGTTTTTACAGTGCTGAATACTTCTTTTGTATTTTCTTCACGCTTTATCCTGCACATGGCAGGGTAGGCAGAGGGAACTGCAGGAACCATACGAACCTAGTGTTAAGACACTCCGTTACTTAGTCCCTACTTACTCCGTCCCCACTTTTTTCTTCGTAAATTTTAATAATCGAGATATTGCATGTTGAATTTTAGCTTAACAGATTCCTTTGTACGTAGAACAAGGATTATATTTTTTAATGTGATTATGTTGTTCTATCGTGAATGAATTTAGCCAGATCTAGAGATATTTAAATTTTGAAACGCGGCGTTGAGTTCCGCCATTTTCGTGAGTTCTTTTTACCTTCTCTGCTACAAGTAAACTCTAGATATTTTAATTTTATTACATTTTCTCTGTGTAATAGTAGTAATATTTTGTTGCTCACAAACTTAGAGATTATATTACAATCAGTATATGGTTAAGAGTCAACGTGCAATGACGGCCTAATCGCTGAAATCGATCTCTTAAAGGCAACCATCGTAAATGTTATTGGATCTTTAATAAGAGAACGTAGAAAGGTGCAAAAAGGAAATTTATATTTTTAAACTAAGGCCAATAATAACAAATACAGATTAATAAAAAAAAAACAGAGAGTGTGTGTCTTGTAGCAAACAAAGAGTGCGTGTCAACTAATTTATATTTTTCCAAGAAGGATCCCACAACCGTCGCATATAGCCAAATTCTGTACAATTGCGCCACGACGGCTTCAAAGGTATTTAGCTTCTCACACATAGCAGGGTAGGCATAGGGAACTGTAGAAACCTATTTCTAAAAGAAACTGCGTTCCCTACTCTCCACCTTTATCGAGGTACTGCTTGTTCAGTGGCGGGACTCAACGCCGCGCTTTACCTAGTCACCTAAACGAAGAAAATGGAAACGGAAAATTCATCTTCTCCAACCGTCTTCTTAATCGAACCCACATACTGTCGCGTTTTCATGGCGCTACGCTTCTGCGCTACGACAATCCTCAAAGGTATTCTTACATAATATAATTTCATTTGTGAAGCACATTTTGTTTCACTGTAATATTTTATATTCAATTTGACGGGCGTCAATGAAACGAGTTGGGTTATTGGATTGGACACGCACACTAACTGCCAATATTGGCTCGCGTGTAAACTTCTGTTTGTAATGTACACGGCGCAGCGCGGCGCGGAGCTTTGTTTTATGAAAAATCTAGTGCTTTTTTGTGTTTAAATTATAGAATTCTATCTCATATACATATGTTGAGACAGATTTTACTATAGCAAATATTAAATATATAAAATTTTCAGAAAGAACCACAGGAACTATGGGTACGTAGTGTTAAGACACTCTGTTCCTCGCTTTCCCCCTTTCCAAGGCATTGCGAGCTGAGTGGAACTTAATGCCGCGGTTTGCCTAACTGCCAGAGCGAAGAAAATGAAAATGAAAAAATTCATCTTCCCCAATTAGGAATGGAACTCACTAATCGTCGCCTTTACATACAGACGCTACGTTTATGAGCGACAATCATAAAATATATGAATAAGTCGATTTTTTTTTACTTCACGCTTTATCCCGCACTTGGCATGGTAGTCAGAGGGAACCGCAGGAACCGTGGGATCCTAGTGTTAAGACACTCCGTTGCTTAGTCCCTGCTTTCTCCATCCCGCTTTTCGCTTTTTTCGAGGCATTGCGTGTTGAGTGGCGGATCTCAACTCCGCGCTTTGCCTAGTTTGCCAGAGCGAAGAAAATGGAAATAGAAAAATCCATCTTCTCCGACTGGGGATCGAACCTAGAAACCGTCGCGTTACACGCAAACGTTGCGCCTCTGCGCCACGACGGTCCTCAATTTATTATAATCACTTATATCCTATATTTAATATGAAAGATAAAAATATTTTACAATTAAGTAAATTATTATTAATAGGTTCAATTTTGGCCTCTCGTCATAGAAGCTGCAGGAAAAAGCTGCATATCTTTTTGCTTAAAGGCCAATTTTTAGACCTTACGTATTCAGTGACAGAGCTTAACGCTAATAAAGAGCAAAAGCTGCAAGTTAAAGAAATTGTCTTGTTACTTTACTACAATTATTACCCCGTGCGGGAATCAAATCTACATTTAACGGCCTTTAGTAAGATATTCTTCCAAAACCAGTCTTATTCGTACCTTCGATGTACACAACAAGATCAATACAATCTACACCAATTATAACGCTGAGAAGAAAATTAATTGCATTTCACTGTAAAGAAAGTCCAAAGAAAATATGACAAAGGCTCTCGTTAAAGTTAATGACCGATTTAACGCCCCTTTCTAGACGATTTGATTAAAAACGTTCTTTCATTTGATTTCCTTTTTACAATTCAATTTTTTACTAGAATTTAACCTATTAATAGTACTGTAAATACCGTAATGCTTATACTGAAGGTGAATGCTCCTACTCTTGAAATTTAAATAAATTTTGTGATGATTAAAAATATATTTTGTATGTATCAATATGTTAAATATGTGTGCGTGTGTGTGTGTGCGTGTGTGTGTGCGTGTGTGTGTGTGTGTGTGTGTGTGTGTGTGAGAGTATCTTAGTGTACCCACACTCAAAGACATACACATACATATTTACTATTACTTATCTTTGTCTTTTTCATGTAAATATTATATGTTTTTGTTAGCTTCAAGCTATTTCCCGCACATGGCAGGGTAGGCAGAGGGAACTGCAGGGACCTGCATACGAACCTAGTGTTAAGACACTCCGTTGCTTAGTCCCTGCTTTCTCCGTCCCCGCTTTCCGCCTTTTTCGAAGCATTGCGTGTTGAGAGGCGGAACTCAACGCCGCGCTTTGCCTAGTTTGCCAGAGCGAAGAAAATGGAAACAGAAAAATTCATCTTCTCCGACTGGGGATCGAACCCAGAAACTGTCGCGTTACAGGCACACGTTGCGCCTCTGCGTCACGACAGTCCGTAGTAAGCATTCTCGAGGGTAGAAATATTAAGAATCTAATATTAAGACCCCTCCAATAACCGCTTTTCACCTGAATGCTAAATAATAAGTGTTAAATAGTGTAATTCAAAATTCATTGTGTTTTTCTAGAGCATTATATCACTTTCAAAAAGTACAACAAACACAAAAATTGCTTCCTAGAAATCATGATCGAGTTTGCAACTTTTAGTATTACAATAAAGTTTTTGTATTACAAATAAATATACATAACATAGGACACCGTCGTATCGCAGTGAAGTTGTGACTCAATGAAAGTGGTAAGAATACATTCTTTTCCTTCTTTCACTATGGTAAGACGACACACGGTTAAATTCGCCACTGAATAGAATATTTCCGTCCTGTACGGAGAACGGAGAGTTTATACACCCGGCCCTCATTTGCTGTAGCACATACACGGTAAGCTGCAAAACGTGCCGAAATTAAACTTTCATTCCCTATTTATAATAAGTTATTGTTGTTATATATAAATAGAAATTCATTTCCGTGAGAAATAAACTAATTCGAGTAACAAATATAGCTTTTACTTCTTACTCGTAGACTTGCATCATTTTTCCAGAGGCAATTTACTCGGTCCTCTAGGGAGATGCAGGCACCTACTTTGCTACGTACAGCTATACAATATCATAGTAAGTCCATTTTAATGTGAAACTACCTTTATATTTATTGTATATAAATTATTTTATTCAATCGTATTGTTTTAAAACTAAATTACGGAAGGATATTTGTAATTTACCACGAAGGATATTTGTAATTTTGGCGAAATACACACAATCACTTAGTGGAGAACTAACTAAGAATCTCTTATTTCTCTTTTCATCTGTCTCTCTCTCTCTCTCTCTGCGGTTTTTTCTGTCATATGCGGCATACAAGGAGAAGCTACAACACACAAAATATACATAATAAATATATAGAAGAAAAGGTTTTAATTGCAGAAATTGAATTCATCTAGTCAAATGAAATGTTACATAGTTTTAAACTCTTTTAATATTTGAAATATTCGGAATCATCATGACATGATATTTAATTTCCGAGAATATTTACAATACATTTAAACATTTAATATGTGTATATATATGCAATCTGATACTTACATAATTTATTTATTTATTTGTGAGAACAAATTATCTTTATTAAATTTTAGCTAAAATGAGAAAAAAGTAGAGAACAGAGAGAAACGACACTAGCTTTACTTTACAAGAGACACATAAAAACATAATTTCACCGATCACGGTCAGACACTGTCAACTCCAATTAACAATATCGTATCAGATTAAAATCGTTTCGCTATAACGTTCAAAAGAAAATATGACAAAGCTTCTCGTTAAATTTAATGGTCGATTTTTTATTTTTCTAGTCGATTTGATTAAAAAAATGCCTTTTCCGCGTCAATTGATTCCCGATTCACGTTGTTTTCTAACGAATTCATCTTTATCGTGAGGGTATAAGGCCTTGAAACCTCCTTCCTTACCATACCACCCCTCTTTATAACCTCTTTAGTTGAAATCCATTATATGATAAAAGGTGCCTTTACTAGCTGTTAGTTTTCCTTTTGTTCTTCCAAGTAAAAACGTAGCGAGGTCTATTTTAGAATCTCGTAACTCCTTTCCTTCTAAGTTATAAACTAGCTTATATACATATGACCCTTTGGTTGCATGGATTTTAAATATAACATTGTTAGATATATTATTTCCCTACACTGGCAAGTGGCGTTTAATTACGTAACACAACGCGTTATATATCGAATTTAGATAAAAATAGTGAATGGTCCACAAAACTAGTGAATGATTTCTCTGTTGGATGCTAATTTCTGTAATCTGCCTAAAATTGTAAAATATAATATGATGTTGCCATCGTAGTTCAGGTACCTACTACGCGTCTGGTTATTCGGGGTGGAAATTTGGAATCTACTTCAGGGCATATTTTATGATATGGGTAATATATATATATATATATATATATATATATATATATATATATATATATATATATATATATATATATATATATATATATATATATATATATATATATATATATATATATATATATATATATATATATATATATATATATATATATATATATATATATATATATATATATATATATATATATATATATATATATATATATATATATATATATATATATATATATATATATATATCTACGACACCGTAGTATAGTTGACCGTAGGTACATATATATACATACACATACATATCCTGTTATTTAAATTGTATAACTGACTGACTGATTTTGCTACACAAGTATTTTCAGTTCATTATTATCTTTGGCACCTCGCGTGGGCGAATGTCTCATTTTACGGGAACAGAAAGGAGTTTATATTGTAAGAAAGGGAGTCATTTGCTTGTTATTAAAAGAAAGATTGTTATTTAGAATACAGCTTTTACCAGGCCTTATTCTTATTTCCAGATAATAAACTGTAAACAAAAAATGATTTACACTAGGATCTCTATGTCCCTGTAAAATGGAAGATAAAAACACAGCTTTATTTTTACATTTAACAAGCAAAGTCGAAAGCTCTTTATTACACACTAAAGTTCAATTGTTATTTCCGTTTCGATGCAACTTCATTCAAGTTACAACCTCCATCCAGTATTAAAATGAGAACTGTGATTGATTCTGAAGTAGCACAGCACCTACTACATTGAGAGTAAATGTTTTTTTTTATAATAAACTATTATATATAGTAATAATGAAAAAAGAAAAACATACAAAGCATTTTAACGGAGTGTCTTAACACTATGTCTCTTTTTTGTATGCCAATAAATAAGCTAAAATTACAACATAGGTCTACATATTTTATATCATATTTAAATTTTTTCCTTATCTAAAATTTTTAAGTATATGTTACTCAATAGCTCCTAAGATTAAATTCGGAAATATTAAAGTTCCATAATATTATATCGTACAAAACAGATGCTTGTGTGCTCAAACCGAATTCCTTTTAAATTATTAAAAAACTAATATTAAATTAGTATTAATATACAATTAACAATTGTAATCATGAGGACCGTCGTGGCGCAGAGGCGCAACGTCTGCCTGTAACGCGACGGTTTCTGAGTTCGATTTCCAGTCGGAGAAGATAGATTTTTCTATTTCCATTTTTTTCCGACACTCAACACTCAATGCCTCGAAAAAGGCGGAAAGCGGTGACGGAGAAAGCAGAGACTAAGCAACGGAGTGTCTTAACACTAGGTTCCCAAGGTTCCTGCGGTTCCCTCTGCCTACCCTGCCATGTGCGGGATAAAGCGTGAAGCTACAATTGAAATCATTTATTTCTTGCTAAATTTACAAGATTAACAATATTACAAAACGACCAAGTACCAAGCCTTCTCTATAGCCTCGTAATCTTGCTTAGAAATAATCTCTTAGTAACGAGGCTTTGTAACAGGTTTCCTATTGAAGAGCTTCATACAAATTGAAACAGCCGTACAGATGGTTTACCGTCATAAGAATAAGGTGTATTGATAATGCTAAGTTGTGTAATCTAATGAATGTAACAAGTGTAGGCTGAAATTGGGATTACTATCCTCAGTGTGGATTAAACTACTTATATAACTAAAATAAAACTTTAAAAATTATAAAAATATTTAATAAAAAATGGTCTCTGGGTAGCGGAAATTTGTAAAAATCTCGCTACAGGGATGCTAACAACGAAATAAATTGTATATATAAAGCATATAAGAATTTCGACCCGGCGTGATGAAGAACGCATGGCTCAGTGGTGTGAGTCAGCGGTTCTGCTTTCGTTGCGTTCAAATTTGTATGTTTTCTTTAAGTATCAAATAGGGATTTTCGTACAAAATATTCCAATAAAAGTATAAAAAAAAAAGTTAAGTTCTCCCTACAGAGATGCTAATAACGCAATATAAAAGATATTATGAAAGAATTTCGACGAGGCGTAGTAAAAAACGCATGGCTTAGTGGAGCGAGTGCTTAGACCAGTGATTCTCAGTCCTTTTTTTGTTACGCACATATTAACGATTTCAAAACTTGGCGGCACACAAAGAAAAGTCTGAAAATGAATATTAAACCGAATCACATATATTTGCCAATTTTAACAAAAGTAAAGGTGCAGTAACTGCTGTGCAACACCTAGTGAAACCAAACTATCACTAAAACAACACGTTTTGTACGCAAAAGTAGAAAGTGTCCGCCGATTTGAGACATATATTTACAAAATTTGGCCGCACTCAAAAGTGTCGCGGCACAGCGATTGAGAATCACTGGCTTAGACGATTTCTATTAACCGCTGGCCCACATCGTCAAAATGTAAGTGTAGAATAACAATTCACAGGTGTGAGTCGGACTCGCGCACGAATGGTTCTATACTAATTTATACACGAATTTTTAGTCTCTTTTTTGTACGGGGGTCCTCATAATACTTCATTCTTTCTAATTTGTATACATCATTTGTGAAAATGTCAGCTTTCTAGCTGATATAAACAGACAGTGGAGGCTAAATAGTAGGGACCCGTTTTACCCTTTGGAAACGGTACCATAAAAATTATAAAAATATTATACTAAATGTAGGAATTTTTCTGGATTGGCAAAAAATATCATTGTTTTTGCTTTCTTTTAAAATTCGAAAAACAATATTTGAGCCAAGTGACGCGCACGCATGTCAATTATTTCCACGTATAGGAATCCAGTCTCCCGCCCAATTCTCAATATCTAAAGAATAAATATTAATACACTACAATATCGTGCGTCTTAAATTGCGGAACTCAACGCTGCTCTTAATCTTATTATCAAAGCGATAAAATGTAAATAATTTACTACAAAATACGTTGCGTTAAAACGGCTTAATATAAAATTCTAATTTCCATTCAAAAACTTCAAAATGTACACTATTATAATTTAATCAACTCAACCTTTAGAACTCTTCAAATTTGCAATGCACTAGTGGCTCAGTGACCCAGAATGACTAAGCTCATCGATAATGTAGGTTGATTGATACTTCAAAACTGTAAAATTCCTAGGACGTCAGAAGGTGCGCCACTTGCAAAGTATAAGTACTTCTATTTAGTTTGTAACTTGAACTTATCAGGAGTTTGACGTAATGTTATGAAACAAAGTAGTTTATGCCAGTCAAAGCTATCTCATATATATATATATATATATATATATATATATATGTATATATATATATATATATATATATATATATATATATATATATATATATATATATATATATATATATATATATATATATATATATATATATATATATATATATATATATATATATATATATATATATATCACTTAATTTTTAACATGTACAACAGTTTCTAATTGCACCGATTGTCGTTTCGATTTACATGTGTGGAAATAATTACTCTCATTTACTTATACTGTCATTAGAACAAAAAAGAACCAAACCGAACTTCGAACTGTTACCGACAAATCAACTGATTTAGTCATACAAAATTAACAAATACAAAGTTTTTTAACTAAATACAACGTAAACACCAATAAACGAGTTACTGTCACAAGTAATTTCGTAGGTGACAATGGGCGATGAGGGAGCCGTAGCCAGCTAATGCCCCGATATATTACTTTTCAATACAATATCTTTTTATACGCAAAATAAAAGTCTGTCTGTACGACGTTTGTATATCTTTGCACTATATTCGAAGAAAAGTAAAACTTACCGAATCATTAAGTTTTCTTTCGTTTAGATGAAGATAGCGGATTCGATTCTCGTTTTAAACAGACACAGGCTTTGCCTATTTTGGCATCATTTAAGTAAGTATCATCACTTAATTACAATTATTTTTGTTACATTTCTTCTTCTCTTTGTATAATAATGAATCCTTATATCTCATTATACATTCTCATATTGATTATTATGAAAAATTTTAGATATGTTGAAAAGTCGTCATGGTGTAGAGCTACTGTAAAAGTCAATATACTTGACCGTTCAGGGTTTGATTCCCTACTAGGGGGAAAGGAATTCTCATTTCTTTGTTCTAGTAACAAAGTAGACAAGAACACTAGGTATCCTTTACACTAATGCTATTACAAAAAACATAAAGTTGCAACGTATTCAAACTCACTACCAAACCAACGAGTCAATTGCATTTCACAATAATCCCACAATCTGCAAATAATTCGCAAACAAGACGCTTGTTTAATATAATATTAGATCGCATATAAAATACCGTACATTTAATATCGCCTCCAATTCCTTTCAGGATCATTTGATTTTATTGTTATTGACTCAACACAACCTGCGCGCGGCTTAATGCATCGTATTTGTTCTATTTCGTACATATGAAGACTACTTCGTTTTTGAATAACTCTGGCCAAAACTAAACTACTAATAGAACGATGGCATTTTTTTAACATTCACGAATACGAATGCGAATATTCAGTAATTCTTTTAAATTTGGCGACTTTGACGTCAATTCTGTCGTTACTTATTACTCTTTATAGTTAGAAAAATTGTTATATTTATTGTTTATTGTAAGAGAATATTGTATTTGTTTGATTGTTATTTTTATTTTTGTCCAGTACACGATTATATGACATTAAAAACCTAAGTAATAACTGATAAAACTTTTTTATGATTAAAAAATTATTAAATTATAAAATTTTAAAATTAAAAAATTTTAAAGCATTAAAAAATTATTTCATGAGATATAATGAAGACTGATAATGTGATTACGAGATAATAAGCTGATTTCGATTTTAAGAACGTATTATCATCGTCAAACTATTAATTTCTGATATTCAATATTCACAAGACATTCGCATCCATTTTTACGAATGCGAATGCGAGTACGAATGTGTAAAAACACACGAATACATACGTTACGTTACATCACTAATATATACGATTTGTATTGAATTTTTTTAGTTGACTTAAGGTGTGTTTCTATAGGGAATTATAGGATCTGATTATGGCATTAGAGAGAACTAAGAAATAATCAGTAAGTTTTCACACATTTCAACATTCTATTTGCATAATGTGCATTAACGTTTATAATAATTAGAACTTTTTAAATTTCGCCAACTTTTAACTTATAAAGTTACGTTAAAAGTAGCTTTTAATACCACTGTCGTCGTCGTTTCAGGAAATAATATCTAAGATTTCTTGTCATTTATAAAATTAGTGACATAAGCCAAATACAAACGCTATCTCTTATTCTTTTTTTATTTTATTTTTTTTTAGTTTCACATTCTATCCCGCATATTGCAGGTTAGGCAGAGGAAGATGCACGATCCATATTAACCTAGTGTTAAGACACTCCGTTGCTTAGTCCCTTCTTTCTCTGTCCCCACTTTCCGACGCGCTTTGCCTAGTTTCCAGAGCGAAGAAAATGGAAATAGAAAAATCCATATTCTCCGAGTGGGAATAGAACCCTCAAACCGTCGCGTTTACAGGCAGACGCTTACGCCTCTGCGTCACGACGGTCCTCAAACTAACAAATAATAAAAAGACAGTAAAAAATTGAACCTGCTGCTACAAAAAAAAAACTGAGCACTACCAAAAAGACCACCAAAGCAATTATATGAATCACTTTACTATTAGAAAATGGAAGTTTAATTAAAATAAGTGCGACTTACCCTCAAGGGGTTTCAACCCGTTTACTTCACTTAAGCTAATGAAATTATTCAAACATTTTTTCGGACCTTTAAAACGTAATAATCCGCTTCGTCATTAAACAGCGTCTTCATTATCTATTCCGTCAGGCGAGTGCGTGGTACGCGATACCGGGTAAGGTGCTTTTCACAGGACCAACGGATTACAAAATAGAGTAGCAAAATTTAAATACATATATTTAAATACAGCTGATGAAAGCATTTTCTCTTCTTTGAATGTTATCATATCATAATTTTATCTGTGCGTAAGTAAAGTAGATGGAAAGAATCTAGTCACTATTTTCTCCATTCTTTGCCAGAACACACAGAAAATAATAAAGATATTTAATATTCAACCACAGTAATCAACCTCACGCTCCACTGGCATATTTATTTATCTCTATTATATCTCTGTATCATTTGATCACTTCTAAAAACTATTATAATTAAAACATATAATCAAAACTATAGTTAGGCTACCAAACATGCATTTATTATATAGAAGAAAAATATAGAGCCAATACAACCTAGTCATTCCCTCTAACAATTCCGCTTAAAACAAAACAAGCGTGAAACTAAGTAAAAAATACAAGAAATTTCAGAATTTTCAAGAATAAAATACATCTAAGTTGATGCTATGATGTGGATTAGGCCTTACTTAGCTTACAGAGCCCTCTAAGTAATTTATCCGGGATTCGACTTAACCGCTCTACATCTGGGTGGGATTTAAAATAAGGACAACATTAATATGCGTCTCTTAGAAGGCAAATAGCAACAAGCACAGTACAGATTAAGTGAAAACAGAGATAATTTTCAATTGTTTAATATATTTGTAGTTAAAAGTGCAATCAATGGCTTTTTGTTTATAACTTTATCCCGTATATTACATGGTAGATAGAGAAGGAGCGGAAATGAGATTACTTTTACTTAGGAATCGAACTTACAACCATCTACACATTTTTATATACAAGATAAGTATATTTATACAGTGTAAAATCTCAAGTAGAGTATGGTTGACAGAAAATAAACAAGAGTCAAGATCTCTCTCTCCTATAGTCTTCGCTTTCGAATTCAAGACACTACGTCTTAATATATATATATATATATATATATATATATATATATATATATATATATATATATATATATATATATATATATATATATATATATATATATATATATATATATATATATATATATATATATATATATATATATATATATATATATATATATATATATATATATATATATATATATATATATATATATATATATATATATGTATATATATATATATATATATATATATATGTATATATATATATATATATATATATATATATATATATATATATATATATATATATATATATATATATATATATATATATATATATATATATATATATATATATATATATATATATATATATATATATATATATGATTACAAAATATTTTGACTGTGTAACATAGTAACTTGTAACATTGCAATATTTAAAAAAAAAATTGATACTAACAATAATATTTGTAATTTAGAATGTATTTTAAATTTGAAATAAAAAATATGTCTATTAGAAATCCAGTTCAAGGTTATAAGTTCAAATCAACAAATACTTAAAAATGTTTATAAAAATATTAAATTTATTACGTTCTCATTACAGAATAGCTCAAGACAAATCTGTCGCTACTGCATTATAATCTATGGCACGTGAAGAGAACTCTCGTGGATGTGAAACCTAATTGTTTGTGTACCACTCTACAGTACTCCAGCAGCGCTATAGCCATAGTAGAGTTTGCTTATTAAATATCTTTATTAACATTATTACTAGTTTTTTATTTGGCAACTTTATGTAGCTGTATATATATATATATATATATATATATATATATATATATATATATATATATATATATATATATATATATATATATATATATATATATATATATATATATATATATATATATATATATATATATATATATATATATATATATATATATATATATATATATATATATATATATATATATACTCTCTCTGTCCCCACTTTCCGCCTTTTTCGAGGCATTGCGTGTTGAGTGGCGGAACTCAACGCCGCGCTTCGCCTAGTTTCCAGAGCGTAAGAGCGTAAGAAAATGTAAATAGAAAAATCCGTCTTCCCCGAGTGGGAATCGAACCCTCGAACTGTCGCGTTTACAGGCAGACGCTTACGCCTCTGCGCCACGACGGCCATCCCCTCTACACTAACATCCATTCTACACTAACATAATATCTCATAAAATGTGTAAAGCTTTTTCGAAGAGACGTCTGATAATATCAACTGCTTTGTTTTCAAATATCGATATTTTTCTTATTCTTTTTTTTTTTTTTTAGCTTCACGCTTTATCCCACACATGGCAGGGTAGGCAGAGGGAACTGCAGGAACCATAAGAACCTAGTGTTAAGACACTCCGTTACTTAGTCCCTGCTTACTCCATCCCCACTTTCCGCCGTTTTAGAGGCATTGCGTGTTGAGTGGCGGAACTCAACGCCGCGCTTTGCCTTAGTTGCCAGAGGGAAGAAAATGGAAACAGAAAAATCCATCTTCCCCGACTGGGGATCGAACCCAGAAACCGTCGCGTTAGCCGCGTTACAGGCAGACGTTGCGCCTCTGCGCCACGACGGTCCTCATTTTTCTTATTCCTCTCCCTTTATTTTTTTTACTTTTTCTTTCTAAAGACAATGTAGGTAAGTAGATTCTAAATGTACGTAGAAGACCACCAGCTGTACAGCGATCAATATGCAAACAAACAATATTTTATCTACGCAAATATTATCTTTATTTTAACATAACAAAAACACTAAAATTGATTGACAAGAAATATTTAAACTTATAAATAACGTACAGTCTGTCATTTCCATATTCTGTGTAAAGGCGTCTCAACGCGGATGCAGATCTAATTGTTTTATTGCCGCACTAAACCAGAGTCGCGTCGCGTCGCGTCGCCTATTACTTTACTTTACTCAACTCAACTATACTGTACAGTACAGTACAGTACAATACAGTACTGTACTGTACAGTGCTGTTATCACGAGATTCGTAAACACGCGCCACTCGACGTGCTCTTCGTTATCTTTTGACGTTTTAATTTGTGGCTTATTTATTTGCGTGAAGTGTAGAAATGTTGCATATGAAAAAGTAGGCTAGAATTAGGATCGTCGTGGCGCAGAGGATTAACGTGTGCCTAAACGTAAACGTAACGTAAACGTGACTAAGAGTAGTGGGTTCGAATTCCACTAGGAGAAAATTAAAAAATAGTTCGTTTTTAAATTTGGGGAAAAGTCACCAACGAAATAAATTACTTAATACTAGGATCCTCACTCCATTCCTGATTAACTCTGCTCTTCTATGTAAGTGAATAAGTAATCAAATAAAATTTATTTATTTTAAAAAACTTTAAAAGTTTTACTCTTACTGTATATTTCTCTAAAATAATTGAAACATAAAAAAATCTTTTTTTAGCATCACTTAGATAAAGGAAATAGTACCCAGTGTTAAGACACTCCGTTTTCCAATAGCAAAGTAATAATAAATATATGTATTATTATTAATCTTTTCCCAATAAGTTACAGTATTATATATAAGCTATGACTGACACGTTTACAATGAATTTTTATTCAAATATTACAGTACTAAATTTCCAGTACTTTTTCATTAGATGGAAATTTTAAACCAACAAGTGGATATTATATGTTCACAAAAACATCCCTACTTAGAACTACATAATTCCACCAACAAATAGCATAGACTAAACAAAATTAATGTAATTAATTATTAACAAAATAAACGAGCAATTATAAATATTACAATACTATATGTTGTAAATAAAGCAGTGATAAGTTAGAACCAAAATATTTATTTACAATTAATTTATAACAAGAGAAAAAATGCAATGAGAAAAATTTGAGGACCGTTGTGGCGCAGAGGCGTAAGCGTCTGCCTGTAAACGCAACAGTTTCTTGGTTCGATTCCTACTCAAGGAAGATGGATTTTTCTATTTCCATTTTCTTCGCTCTGGCAACTAGGCAAAGCGCGGCGTTGAGTTCCACCACTCAATACGCAATGCCTCGAAAAAGGCGGAAAGCGGGGACGGAGAAAGCAGGGACTAAGCAACGGAGTGTCTTAACTAACACTAGGTTCCCACGGTTCCTGCAGTTCCCTCTGCCTACCCTGCCATGTGCGGGATAAAGCGTGAAGCAAAAAAAATAAAAAAAACCAATGCATTGAAAAAAAACTTAATTTTTTGGAATACCCTAATACAATTAAATTATTAATTTTCTATGAATATATTCAATGTTAGATTTCAGCAAATAGAATAAAAATAAATTTAAATACGGATGTGTTATCGATTAAATAGTGGTAAAGGAGTTGATTTTGTTAAAATAACACAGTAGTAGCTGATGTGGCATTAATACTACACCCTTGTTGGAAGAAAAATAAACAAAGCAAAAGTGACCAAGCAAAAGCTTACTTAAGTGCTTACCCAAAAAGCTCATAGAAATACAAAAACAAATACACTCAGAGCTTTCAAAATATATCCAATCAATAAGACACGAGAGTAGTTTTAATTACCATTTGGCGTAACTATGTAATAGCTATCGTTAAACCGCCTCCCCTAATTCGAATCTGCTTTGAAAATGAGCGGAATTCTGTGTAATTTCGATACTGAATTAGAGAGTCACAGTCGTTTTGGAGTATTAAAGCTGGAACTGTTCTAGGAATTTTGAATTATACAAGCTTACTGTAGTGATCAAATAAAGATTTGTACCGACATCTAGTTAAGTGAAGCTTGAGTCAATAAAGCTTTACGTAAGGTATTTAAAATTTTAAGGACCGTCGTGACGCAGAGGCGTACGCATCTGCCTGTAAACGCAACAGTTTGAGGGTTCGATTCCTACTCGAGGAAGATGGATTTATATATTTCCATTTTCTTCGCTCTGGGAACTAGGCAAAGCGCGGCGTTGAGTTCCGCCACTCAATACGCAATGCCTCGAAAAGGCGGATAGCGGGGAGAGAGAAAGCAGGGACTTAGCAACGGAGTGCCTCAACACTAGGTTCATGGTTCCTGCAGTTCCCTCTGCCTACTATATTATATTTGCATTTTATTTGTCTTCTTACTATTTGCTGCTCTCAGGCACTTTCACAGGTTGGCTGAAAGGAACCTCTTATAAATATAAGTCCACCTTTGTTAATGCTATATCTGTATTTCTGTCTGTTGTATTTACTATATATTTTTATTAATAAGTATAATACAAAAATGGAAATAGAAAATAGACCATCTCAAACAGTATACATTAAATTAAGGACCGGAGAGAAGTAAAGAAGGTTTTAGAGCTCTATTCTCTCTTTTCCGTGAAAATATAGTTTTAGTCTATTCGTTAATAAAAGTTAACGTTGCACTTTGACTAGCCATACTAAGATAATAAAAACATCTTAAATGCTTACACCAAGTACATTCGGACGACTGCCAGCTGCGTTAGGGAAACCAACAGTTAATGTTATAATTTTTATAGCATCATTCTTCTAGTGGAAATGTACCTTTATTTATAGAAACTTGTGTTTAGTACCGATAGCACAAGATTATCCTGCAATCGTATATGTTTTAATTTATTTATATATTTTTAGGTGTTTTATTTATCTCTATATATATGTATATTTTTTGATATTTTTTTAATAAGTACATAATGTATAATAACAACATAAATAGAATTTATATATCCTAATTGACTAGTAGTAATGTTACAAAAGCTATCATTCCATTAATGGCATAAATAATAAAATTTAGTGAGTTGCACCGCGTAGAGCTACATCTTCTCCAAGTGGGAATCGAACCCCAAAACCGTCGCATTTACAAGCAGATGACACGCCTCTCCACCACTATAGTCTTCTCTATTCTATATTATTAAAAACAATATTCATTTTTCACTTTTTCCCTTTGATGATAAATAATATAACTTAAAGAAGATTGAAGTAAAACAAAAATTTTCAATTACAAATTCTAACTTGATATAGAACAAAGGGTTCGCGAAATCTCTTTCACAGGTCAACACTCAGGAGGCATTCATCCTTTTAGGTCTAAGTAAATCTTGTAATAAAGCGTAGTGTTAGCAGAAACGTAAGGCTATTCATTAGAATAGCATTTTTAATATATTAATATTAAAAAATATTGTTTTTTGGGGATCGTCGTGGCGCAGTTGCACATAGTATGGACGTTTGTGGGTTCGATCCCAACTTGGGGCGAATGAATTATTATAATTTTCTTCGCACCGACAATAAAGCGAAGTGTGACGTTGAGTTCTGCTACTCAACACAAAATACCTCAAAAGGCGGAAAGTGGGGAACAGAGTGTATTAATACAAGGTTTCTCCGGTTCTCTATGTCTACCTTGCCTTGTACGGGATTCAGTGTAAAACGAAAAATAACTAAAAATATATATAAAAATTATTGTATTACATTATATATTGTAACTTCTCTTTGGTTACTGAACTACAAAAATCCTGTATTATTTTATCAAAGAGCCAAGTTCAAAATTTAACAGTAAAACATTTTTTCCAATGAACTTTACATTGGAATATTCAACTCAAATTTCACCCCAACAATATTTATTATTTAACATCGCATTGGATGCATTGGGCGAGTTTTATTAAACTTGAGAGTAGTTGATTTTAATAATTAATGTTAATAGTTTTCAAAATATAAGACTTGTTTATATACAAGTAATTTGACCTTACAGTTAGTATATCTATACCAAAGGTCAATTAATGATATGAGACAGCGAGAAAGCTTTACTTTTAGTTGGCATTTGTTAGGAGAAACTTATTTTTTTTATAGATTCACGCTTTACCCCGCTCATAGCAGGGTAGACAGAGGAAACCGTAGGAACCGTGGTCATAAGATACTTTGTTTCCCGCTTTCCACCTTTTAGCCAGTGCACATGAGAGATGTGGAACTCAACGCCGCAATTTGCAAAAATCAATGAAAATGAAAAAAAAATACTTACATTATATTGAATGTCTTTAGTCAATAAAATTTAATTCACTCTTTGAATGCAAAGGAACATTACATTTGCCGATATTATAATATCATATCGTACACTGGTCGGTGGTACATCTATGTAAATGGCTTTCATTTATTACGTTAAATCATAAATTTTTTACACACACATGCGTATGCAATAGCACATGTGTATGTGTACTGTCACTACTATCTGTACTTTGTATAAATCTCATAATATATTATTTGTGAAAGCGTTTAAATTGCGCACACTTAGAAAGACGATTCTTCGACCTAGAATTTTACTTTTGGTACCATTTAAACCTCGAAAAGGCAGTAATCTGTTATTTTAATAATTTTTAATATTTTTAGTTTATTTAATTGTTATTCTTATTATTATCTAAAATGACATTAAAAATATAAATTTCAATATATTTCGTTTACAACAAGTCATTTCAAATATATACATTTCAGGCGTGGCGAGCATTCGTCATGCCCCAGGAAGAGACCCTAACAGTAAATCACCCCTATTTGTGAAACAGACGACCACTTAAGAAAATTCCACCGTTTTAAATTTCTTGATTTCTTTAAACAGATCTAAAAAAGGCGTGGTCTTGAACAGACATTACTAAGATAAATTAATGGATGCTGCGAATTTCTTATACCGCCCCCTTAATCTTGGACTGTGGGGAATAGGGTATCGAGGTCAGCGTCCACAGCAACAAGTTTGTTACTTTGACTCGTTTTTAGAATGTAAGAAGAGTGAAACTAGTAAGAAAACTTTAAATATTTTTGTGAAAAATCACTTTTGGTTCATTATAAAGTAAATATCAGGTGAGGAAACGTACCTCAAAAGAAAATCACTTTGTTATGCATGTGTGTGTGTCTGTCGGACAGAAGAGACAAAAGAGGGGTTTCTAGGATTTTTTGTTTGGAGCGATGGACTTGTTGAACTTCTCATATATATAAGGAGTAAGGAGTGAAGGGTGCTCGATCCCAAGAACTAAAACTGTCTTTGATTTACGACGGCGTGACAGGATATTATAGTAATAGTGTGAAAAAGAAATAAGAGTCTATATTATTCCGGATGTCTTTAATTCTTAGCCATTGAAGCTGAGTGTGGTATTGTTATTGCTAACTTTCTCAGTGCAAATATAACCCATTTTTGAGATATGGCATCAGTGCAAGCTTATTTAGTATTTGTTGAGATGGATCTAAGTAACACAAGTCAGTATAATTAACACAGAGAAAAGATTGGGCAAGGGTTATTTTTGTACTTACAGCTGGATTTTTTCCATCTTGTTAGACTTCTCATGGTACATAAGATCTTACAACTGAGTTAAGAAATTTGAAGCGACCAGGAGAAAGTTCTGTCCAATCTGATTTCCAAACTTACTACACTTGCACTATGTTCTAAACAAACAGAACGAAAGACATGATGCTTAAAGGTTTCTAACAAACATATTTTAGACTTACTAGCACTTATAGACATCTTAAATTTTTTAAAATAAGAACAATTGCAATTGTATAAAGTTAGTATAAATATTAAAATTAAGTTTCTGGCTAGCCAAATTTTCATGTATAGCTTTTTCCGATGGGAGTCGGCGCTGTTCGCTGAGACACAGGTTCACCTAGCAACAGAGGATTCCGCTTTGTTATGTGGTGCATACTTTAAGGAACTTATTGTTAACTGAAATACATTGTTATTGCTTTTTGGAGATAATAAATTATTATTATTATTATTATTATTATTATATTTGTTTATATATATTTTTTCTCCCTTACGGGGTATTTAGAGCCTACTCACACGGGTCGTAACCAAGCGTAAGTAGTCAAATGACCTATGTTATAAAGTGGAAGCGGATGATATAGATGAAGTGGTGAGGAATTTACGAGTAAGTCTGCAGGTATTTAATATAATGGCCTTTTGAAGGGCGTAGCGGATATGAAGTGGAATTTCCAGTATATCTAAACTGTTTTTAAGTGTTTTGGGTATGACTCCAGTTGATGATATCACTATTGGAACTATGTGGATGGTTTCTGCTCGCCATTGACGCTTTAATTCTATTGCTAAATCTTGGTACTTGGTTAATTTATCAGCGATAGTAGGTTGCAAGTTATGGGTGTTAGGTATGGCTATGTCGATTAGGTAGGCAGTTTTTAGATATTTGTGGTATAAAGTGATATCGGGTCTATTGTAGTGAATTGTTTTGTCGGTTATGATGGTTCTATCCCAGTATATTCTATAATTACTATTTTCTAGAATGGTGTCTGGCTTGTATTTATAGTATGGTTTCTTTTTTTCTATAAATCTGAATTTATGAGCGAGATATTGATGTATTATGGCAGCCACTTGGTCGTGTCGGTATTTATAGTCTGTTTGTGCAAGTGATCTACAGGCGGATGTTATGTGTTGAATAGTTTCAGGACTCGAGTGGCAATGTCTACAGGTATCTGAATGAAGGTTTGGTGTACGTATTACATGTTTCTGGTAATTTCGTGTATCAATTACTTGATCCTGGATTGCCATCATAAATGCTTCTGTCTCCGGGAAAAGGTCTCCACGCCGCAGCCAGTCGTTCGACGCAGTTTTGTCGACATATGATTGCTGTAAGTCGTGGCGATGCCTTCCGTGTAGAGACTTCTGTTGCCAAGAGGCAATTTTCTCTCTGTCATCAGAAATCTGTTCGTTGCGCTGTGGGTTTCTATCTACTAGATTAAGTGGGGTTAGATGTCTGTCAGCTAGTGTAATTATCTCGTGGAGTGATGATTGTTCGGATCGTTTATAGAAATAGTGTCTAAGAAGTGTGATTTGCCTATTATGTAAGTTGACTATATCAATAAAACCTCTACCACCTTCGTCTCTAGGTAAAGTCATTCTCTGCACGCAAGATCTAGGATGGTGTTTCCGATGGAATGTTAAAGAAGTGTTTATGATTCTTTGAACAATCTGTTCCAGTAGTTAGTGATATATCATTTATCGATGCAGTCTGTTAAATCTGTAAATTATCAGTATAGAGCATCATGATATTGTGAAACCTCTGCTACGATATCATACTGCCGTTGATCAAAGAATGTGTGCATCATCGGACGTCCCTACAAGTCTTATTATTTCTATTCCGCAGTATTTAGTGCCTAAAGTTTTCCTCAGTTAATTATATTTTGGATTGGACTTTGCAGTACCCCGTTTTATTATCTTAGTAGAAGTATCTTAATATACTGAATTAACAATGGAACAGAGCGATGATTTTGTTCACTGGTCAAAGAGGAGCATATTTATTAAAAAACTCAATTAAAAGACAAATAAAGACATTTATTTTATCATTTGCTATCAGCGCTAAATGTGCAGTCCCAAACTATACTATTTAGATTGTATATAAACTTTTAGATATCTGTGTTTCAAACATCTTCGCATTACCACTGTAGGTCTTTTTTGATGAATCTCAAAGGATTCTAAGTAATTAAAATGCAAATTGGAAATGTAGAAAACACCAAATAAAACTTGAAGGGCCAATTTCACCGCTTGCGGATAAAATTTCAAATATATTTGTTGGTAGTGAATAATATCTACCAGATAAATACTGATAGTTTAAACAGGTCTTTATCTACTGGATATTTAGGTTAGGTTTTCTCCATTCAAGCTCCTTATAAAGTAGAAGGATTAAAAACAATTATTTAATAAAAATATAAATTTATACAATAGAAGTTAAAACACACATTTCATTTTAATAAAAATAATAACACTGCAACAAGTTGTCTCAGTAATATTTTAAAAGCGTCTGGAGAAAGTCAAAGTTACAATATTGTATACTTTTATTTTATTTATTTTTTTACATTTTTCAAGCATTTTAAGCTTAAAACAACATCATAGCGCAGTGGGGTGTTTTCATACTAGAAGTCTGATGGTCCTAGGTTCAATTTTCACTCAAGGACATAAATAATATATATTTCTGCGCTTCAGCAACACAAACTTGGCTCTTGTGGCAAGTCTTACTTTTCACCCAGGAAAAGTTTTCACTGAATCTCCCCTGCTATGGGCGACAAATTGTGGAGCTGGAAACTAAACTGACTTCATCTGGATTTATTTTGTAAAATTCGAACTGTATCTGAAATAATTGTAGATTTTATGTTTACTCAGGGAAGTACTTGTTAATATAAAAATATGCTTGATTTTTTTTGTGTCTATTTCTCATAAATAAGCTCTGTAAAATAATTTAAAAATTGCGTATATTATAACAAAGCAAATGAAAAAATAACTTGTGTTGTATATGAATCAAAAAAATCAAATATCGAAATCAGTTAAACAAGCCTCGTCAGATAGTCAAACTGAAAGTTCCCTACAAAGTTCCCTAAAAAACGGAAGCAGAAGCAAAAAAAAATAAATAAAATTCGCAAACGTATGTATGTGCGGATATTGTATAAAATAAATTTACTAATACAAATTTATAATAGTTTTGATTTTTTGAAACCAAGTCAAAATAATTTTCAAGTTTCGATTTTTTCCCTCATTTCTACTGTAAGTTCACTCATCTTGTCAATTTTAATAACCTATCACCAGAAAATATTGCATAGGCTTTGTGTATATGCTTTGTGATATGCTCATACATACTCCATATAAGACGTATATTTTGATTTAAGGTACTACAGAACTAGATATTTGATTTTACTGCTTGATACACTCCAAAAATCTCAATATAAATTGACTTCTCTTTGATTGAGTTATCTCATAAGGTCTTTTTTTATTGTATTTCTTTTTAAGTTACCAACAAAACACTTGATTTAATTCAACAAATCTTGTAACATATTCAACTAAATTTAAAAACTTCCTTGATATGCTAATCAAAAGTAAGAATCAACAGGCGTCAGAAGATGTAGATGTACACTTGCTCTTCAACGCTATAGTTACGCGCAGTACTTGTAGTTTTAAAGTGGTATAAAATATTTTAATTTTCCTTTGGAAACGAGCTTAAGGCTAAAGCTTGCACTTCAGTACTCGACTTTATATTTTTGTTATAAGGCTTGTTCTATTGGAAACGACGCGTGGCTGAGATTTTTGTGTGGCTATTAAAGTAGCGTAGGTCATTTTTGAAATTACACTCGTCATTAGCAGGTTTTCTCAGTGTACCAGTGTCCAATCATGGTGATTTAAACACTGGTACAATAATTATTGAATTTACTACAATTATATATGTATATGTTATTGCAAATTTACAACATATAAACGTATTTCAAGCCATTATTTCATAAATGAAAAAGAAACATAAACATTTTCGTCAATTGATTTTCATAATATTATATTAGAAAATTAAATTGTTCATACTAATGTTAAAATGAATCTCGAACCTTCCATTTTTGTTAAAAATAAATTACCAGTTACCACTACACCTATTGACATACACAATATAAAAGCTTATATGCTTTAAGCAAGTTCAAGCTTCAAAAGCTGTTATTCTAACATCCTAGCCACACTTAAGCTAAAGTGAGCGAACGACGGTTTGAACTGTACCGAGATGCACTTTTGCCAGTTTTATTAACTATTGAAAATGGGTTTCCAAGCTACAAGTAAATAACAGAAATATGATAAATACGGCTGGCACGGTATTGTGGGAACTGACAAGGTATAACCGTGTGGGATTATAAACGGTAGTCGATTCGAACTCTATTTGAGGGAAATTTTCTTTTATCATTTTCCTACTCTAGCAAGGCGAGAATATTAAAATTGAGTGTTTAAGACTACATATCTTACTATGAATTGGGATGCATGATAAATAACAATAACATAATAATATGAGTATATGTTTAGCTTCACGGCTTATCCCGCACGTAGCAGGGCAGTCAGAGGGAATTAAGGGAACTTAGTGTTAAGACACTCCGACACTCTCCACCCTTCAAAGCATTGCATGTTGAGTGGCGGAAATCAACGCCACGCTTTGTGGATTTTCCAGAGGTAATAAAATAGAAATTAAATAATTCAGACAATGTGACCCTTAACAATTGCAATTACGATCCCATTGAAAACAATTATAGATGAAATAAAGTTTTAAAACAATAGACACTCAAGTAAAGATAGAAAAACTTTAATAATGGAATATTATGTTTCTTTGATGACGTCGCTGATGAAAAAGTTAGTGTTCTCTACTATATTTGGTACATAAAATGGCGAAACCAAATATTCTGACAAATTTAAATAGAGGTAATGACTAAAGCGTTCTAAACATTAGATTAAAAAAACACAACATAAAAAAATACAAATAGTTCCTAATTAGCATTGTACGTAATATACATTGAGCGTATACACTCGTTACTCAATATCGTTTTTTATACGACATATAAATATTAAAATAAAACAAAATAAGTTTAAAATTATATTTATTACTTAAATTTTAACTCTAGTACCATCTTGAAATCAAATTCAACACCAAGAATTATCCCGTACAAGAAAATAAAAGCCTCACTCGCTTACATTATATACATAATTCCGTGCAAAAATGAATAATTAAGCGAGCCATTTCATTCCAAACAATTATAAAAAAAGCAGACCCAGAAATGTTTAAGTGTAACATGCCGTCGTTTCGCGTAATTTATGACAATTATAAAAATTTTAAACGAAGGAAAGTTGTTAGCCGGGGTTTGTCTTGAAATATTTTATACGGATAGTGGCAAAAAATATATAAAAATTTCGCTGAACGCCCGCGGACGTTATAAATGGTTGGTAATTAGAACACACAACGCCGCGGCGCGACGGATGGTGGTGCACAAAGCTCGATGAGTGATACCTCACTGTAGCCTGCCTTCCTGTTGATGGGTAGTGGAATGGGTGGTAGGTATCGAGAATTATATTTATTCATATTTTATCTGACAGAAAGATAAATAGATGGGAATGAGAAATAAAAAATACTAAATGAAACATAAAAATTTGAACGCAGCGGGGTTTCATCACGGCGTGATGAAGAATACGTGGCTGAGTGGTCATAGCGCTTGCACGGTTCGTAAGAGGGCGCGGGTACAAATCTCGCTGCGTTAAAATTTTTATATTTTCTTTAAGTATTTTTTTTCTATCCTCAGTGTGAATTGATATTTTAAAAATCATAAAAATATAAAATAAAAAATACTTGAAATTCAATTTAAAAGAACTACCAAAGGCTATATTTAATATTTCACTAGTATTCTTCCAGTATGAGGAAACTCAGTTATATAAGTAACAGGTACTATGAGGTAGCTTAGTAATAGTAACTTCAAAAAAGCTCCTATAAAGATACATACAGTATGTTTTTAGTACTCACTGTACCCCTAGCTTAACACTTTTACCTAGCATTATAGGGTTATAACAGCGAGGATGGGGAGGTTTTTGTGGATATTATCCTTTTAGCACTCGTATTATAAGCGTTTGCTGAAACTCGAAGCCTTTTTGCAACCTTTGGATTTCAGGAAGACACTTAAAATATTATCATTTGTTCATTGAAATTAGAGGAAACGTATTCGTAATTGTGAAAAAGTAAATATTATGTAAAATTGTAAAAATATATTCGAGAAAAAAATATACAAAATATTTCTTGTGTATATTTGATTATATTTTTCTTCATGTTATAATAACTACTTCTTCTACTTCTTCTTCGTATGACGTTTCGATCGTGCCAGTTGAGCACAATTCACTTCGCCAATATCACGTTGAATGGAGAACACACAAAGGAGAATGTACGGTGAAAAAGAGATATTACACGGTTAAAGAATGCATGTTTAAAAGAAATCTAACTTCAACTTACTTCATTCTATAATAAAATTGACGTTAAGGTAGGTTAGATGATGATAATACTCTTGACAGATTATGTTGTGTATTGTAGATTTAGAACTACGCTTTTTGAATGTTGTATAAGCTTTAACTAGTTAAGTCACATGAGTACGTTCTTTCTGCACCACGTTAATATTGATTGTTAGCACGAATATGACTAACGAAAATTATTAAACAGTGCTGCATAAAAATAATACATCATTCAAGTGAAGCGAATTTTCATATGACATTGTCAAAGTCAATAGGCGAGACAAACTCAGTTATAGCCATAAAACTGAGCTTACTATATTAATCATAGGTTACTATATTAATCAATATTTTTATACTAATTGAAGTGTTAATCTAAACTGATGGTAGAAAAATATTTAAAGAAAACAAGAGTAGATAAATATATAAAAATTTTAGCTTAGCGGGAATTCAACCCGTGTATACATACTTTATAATGTCGGTTTGTTTATCTGCCGTCTACGAAGATCATTTTTTCCAAGCTTGGTACAGAAATTTAAACTCAAATCTAACTACAAAACGTCGTATTCATAGCGACTGTAATAAGCAACTAACAAACGGAATATGAGTGGCGCTAAAACAATAAATGTCCTACTAAAAAAGCTCCACCAGCATTGTTCAAGGCTTGCGTTTTCCAGCTTTAATGAATATCTAATATTAAAAAACTGGAAATTTAACGATGTATATTCAAACCGACGAGATATTAAGAATGCGATTACATATCTATATATAATTTGAATTATTGATAACTATTTTTGATAATTGACTGATCATTTTTCTATTATTTTCTTTTGATATACTCATCGGCACTTGTTTACACAATACCATTTTAGTGTGCTGATTCTACATACAATGTCAGTGAATGACTTCATTACGAATCTTATCTGCTAAGGAACCTCGCGAAACCATGCTCGCCAGATTAACTGTTTTAGATTAGATTAGATTAAAATTCTTTTACCAGCCCTACTATGAGGATCCATTTATTTACTCAAAAAAATGCACAGATTAAAGACTCTAGTCTTTAGACATTGTGGGATAGGTTACTAAAATGTCAGTCGCACGTCTACAAGACCTCTTTCAAGGCAGTAATAAACAGTGTCGGAGAATTGATATCTCCCTGCCTTATCGCGTACTGCAATTTAGGGATTGTGCTCAAATTCTGTACTCCAACGGTCATGATCGCTGCTTCATATATGTATTTTATAATAATTATGTCACAGAAACTTACTGAGGCACCTCTGGAAGGATTCCAGAAAACCCGAGTCTTAATCGAGTTGAAAGCTTTCACGTAGATCATACGATAGGCATAAAGATTATTTATGTATTCCAACGTCTTTTGGATGATTGGCGTTTCATCCATGAAGTGGGACAAAAACATTCTACCAACAACAAATCAACATAAATCATAGTTTTCAAGTGAGAGTGAGTGAGAAGTTGAGAGAAGAAGCGACGTGATTCACTACCTTTTGAGCGTCAGATATAAAACCAGAAGGTAAAATGTAAACAAAACGTGGCGTGAGCGTTCAAAAGCCCAGTACATTTAGGATGCCATATAACGGAATTGGGGCCCAAAATTCTTAGAAAACTTCTGGTACTCATATAGCCCCCGGTACTTATCAGTTTATAAAGAACCATTACCTCTATGCCAGAAATTATCCCTGGAATCGAAAATTTCTGTAGTTCTTTATATGATTCAAAATACTATTCGAATGGCCCGCGACAAATAGTTTGCTGACACTTATCAGATGAGTTTTCTGATAAATAGTGGGCGAGATTATGATAGCCCTCCACCAACTCAAGAAGGTGAAGGATAAAATAACTTTAGAACTTCTAAAAACAGGAGGAATACCTGTTTTGTTAAAGCTGTTAATGCTCTATAATTACATTCTCCATGAGGTTCTTACACCGGAGGCATGGGAGCAGGGGTGTAGGAAAATTATTCTTTTAAAAGTACTGCGTTAAGCAGTGGATAAGGTATATAAGTAGATCTCAGTAGACTTTCAAGGACACATTGGTAGTGAAACAGGGAGAAAATAACCAAAAAACATGGGGATCCCCGAAAGATAAGTATGTAGAAGCTGATGCCATTGGACACGGTGAAAGTCACTTTACCACTTTTTCATACCATAGCGGAGTTATGAAAATTATTCATATACACACATTATCTTACCTTTAGATAAACATAATATTTGTTACAATAATATATAATGTGTATGTTGTCTTAAAAAAATGTGTAGCTTATATCACCATAGTTAATTAAATCATAATACAAAACAATAAAAATTGTAAATAACTAAAAAACGCTAAATGTGAAAGTCCCAAATGAATTTCATAAGTTTAAGTCGACAGAAAGAAAAAGTTTTAAAAGTTAGTGAACTTAAATTTAATATAAGCAAGCGTATAAAACTTTGTATGAGACGAACTACATATATTATTTTATACACGAAAAGCGGGGACGGAGAAAGCAGGGACTAAGTAACGGAATGTCTTAACACTAGGTTCCCATGGTCCCTGCAGTTCCCTCTGCCTACCCTGCCATGTGCGGGATAAAACGTGAAGCTAAAAAAAAATATCTAAAGATTAAATTGCGTTGATATAAATGTAAGATGAAGCGTAAAGCTAAAAAAAGAAAAAATATTAAATATTAATTTTTTTATGTTATCTGTGGGATTTGCAGCTTTTTGTAATTTGTAAATTATTTATTAATTTCAACTTCTCGCAACGCCGTGAAAAATGTTCTTAACGGGTGGAACTAGAAGCAAACACGTACAAAAAAGTAATCCTGGAAGTTTCCGTTTCTTTTGAGGTAGAGAATCATAATAATAATATAGCACGGCACCTTGCGTGAAGGCATAAAAAATACGAGTAAAGCATTTAACTATTATTGAGTTTATTCTCGTACGCATTTATATTACATCATTGTCAATAATTAGAAGATTAAATAATTAAAATATTGTAATTGCTTTAAAAATGAAACAAAAGAAAAGCTTAACGATAGTTTTTCCAAATTCTGTGTCTACCTGGAAATTACGAGATATTATTAAGAGTTCGGAGCTATTATATACTGCAACTGATTACTATAATTATTACAATGGATATGTTAATTTTATCGTATAAGTAAACTATATTCCTTCAGAATTTAGTTTTAAGATACTCCGTTTATTCGTTTCCAGGCATAGCTTTCACTCAGAGCAAAAAAAGGAAGTATTTACCTTGGAATTGGGAAACTACAAACACACTCACAGACAGACGCTGTGCCTCTGCGCTCTGACGGCGAGAGTAGGACTATTTACAAATAAATATACTGCATAATTATAGAAATTATTCCTTATAGTAGAGCAACCATAATTTACGTACTATTACCACATTAAAAACGACAATTCCATACGATAAGCAGCGGCACTGTGGCTTTGTCATCGCAATTTAACAATATTTTCTGTGATGAGTAACCTGACGCTTTTTCTTAAAAGCCAAATGCGTATATGACCGTATTTCTCTCATTATCAAAGCAACTAAAGTTCAGCAAGACTTCAGGCTTTTCTAAGAATATTTCGGTGAAGTTGTCGAAGTTTCTGTAACATAATAAAGATTATAAAGTCTTACTCAACAGAAAAATGTAAAGTGAAATTTCAATTATTCTTAAAATAAAATTTGGAAAGCACAACGTAAAATGCATTTGCAGAAATAGCGCATCACTTGACACTTTACTCTATAACACTTCTGTTATGGACTTGATTTTAAATTCAATATTTGAAATCTTACGATAAGCCTCAATTGATTTAAAAAGGACCAGAAGTTTAAGTGTGTTTCTAGTACAAAATAACACTTCGTAACATCGGAGATTTCCACCATACCTAAAAATATAGTTATGCATATTTAAAAAAAATGTACCTGATCAGACATATATTGACATTGTTGCCTTGAAAGGAAGCGTCACCAGAAACATGATTGCTTATATTTTAGGTACTCTATATTAAGCAAATCACCATCACAGCACCATCTACGAGTACATTCCAATTGTATTTTCTATGTACCCTATTGAAATTTATAATTTATTTTGTAATTTTTTATGAAAAACATTGCTTCGCTTCAGGCATTAATGAGAAACAGGATTAAGAGCATACAAATAATAAGCTTACATAGTATTATGAGTATTTTTAACACACTATATTTTGGTATCATTATTTGTCTAAAACTGTACCTTAATAAACTGTGGCAAACTAATTTTGTGTACAAAATAGAAGGTTACATATTTGAAAGCTATCTTAATTATACATGTTTACACATATACTTATATACGTAATAACACATATTGTAATAATTTTGCTATCTCAATTGTACTCGATTATTTAGGTTTTTAGGTTTTGCTCTAATAGAAAATTGTCCAGTCCCATATTTCTATTATGCAGATTTATATTGAATTTTGGGTGTTGTATTTATATTTGTTAAGGAAAGAAATGAAAATTTTAAACGTACAAGTATGTGCATCCACATCTCTTAGAAAATTTTCAAACGCTTGTATTACATTTAAAGTGGTACAAATTGAAATATCTATATATTAAAATGAGATTCGAACCCACAACTGTCGCGTAATTCATACTGAGTAGGAATCGAATCCACAAACAGGCAGATGTTCCGCAGTCCGCGCCACGACGATCCCCAAATTTAATATCCTTTAATATATTTATTTAACACATTATCTCCCCCCGGAGGGCGTATATGAAGAGCTTACTAACAGTGGACAAGTTGAAAGAGGTATACGAGGATAAAACGTGAAAGTAAAAAAATAAAAATACACTTCTCCATTTTGCTTAGACAAAATCTAGCGTGACGTAACCCTCTCTGGAACTCTACACTCGATGTTTCATATTAGGTTTGAAAACGGAGAATGAAGTGACCCTAAATTCTTGAAATTGATCTTAGTAGTTACTAAATCCAGCAATACAGCTTTTAGCTATAAGAAAACATATAAATCTTGTAAGTAACGATGACTACGATCTGGCATAATATAAAATTGAACTTGAAAGCTCTTAGCATTTCACAACGATGTCACACCGCCATAATGGTTCGTAATCCCATAATAAACAGAATCTGTTTTAATCCTATTACTTTTCCACACTATTCGTACGTACGAACGTTTTATTTTATTTGGCTTTTGCACTTTATTTATATTGTTATTACATTGTATTATCGGTATAATGCTCATTATATGTTTGTGTATACTCGTATGATATGTTGAAGAGAAGGTGTACCTGCTTTGACTTTATTATTAATTTAAATACTTAAGTTAAAAGTATAAGAAATTAGTTAGGAATCTATTGTAAAATGAGGGTAATCTTGAATTATAAAAGCGTTGACATTACATCAATCGGGATTGTTGCATGTAGGCACGTCCATATTGGAAGGATACTCTGAAATATCATTTTTTTTAATTTCACGCTTTATTCCACACATGGCAGGAACCGTGGGAACCTAGTGTTAAGACTCCCCACTTTCCGCATTTTCCGAGGCATTGCGTATTGAGTGGCGGAACTCAACGCCACACTTCGCCTTATTGAGAATACTTAGGGCAAAGAAAATGGAAATAGAAAAATCCATCTTCCCCGAGTGGGAATCAAACTCAGAAACCTTCGCGTTACAGGCAGATGTTGCGCCTCTGCGCCACGGCGGTCGTTTGACGTTATTATTTAAATCAACGACTTCTGGTTTCTAACACTATATGTATATATTTTCGTCTATATTAAAGATTTTATTTATTTTACATACATTTCAATAACTTGTTTAACTTATAAGAGAAAACGTTTTAGCTGTCAAAGTGTTGTTATAAACGATTAGCGACAGTGTAATTTGGAGTAGGGTAGCAAAAAACACTACCTCTCTAAGCTCAGTAAAAAATCCAACACAATTATTTCTAATATTAGATATACATTAATATCCTACCTTACCAGCAGCAACTCAATCCTCGCAGACCAAATTATAACTCCACACAAAATATATGACATACGCGATCACAGGTTTAATTAAATCCTTTAGAAGCCTCATATTTCGGCTATTAATACTAAGAACTTGTATAATTGCCACTATTAATGTGAAGGGAGGGATTAAACTTCGTTCGAAGTTTAGTGAACTAGCTCGTTTCAGAACGATGTCATCGTGATTTAATCACAGAATACCAATTTGTCATATTACGTGAACAAGAATGGAAGCACCCATCGTGTGCAAATGCACAAAAGCTAAGTAACGAAAAAACCTGGTTAAAGTATTCGTACCTCATATGCCTCATTATTAGTATTTGTTTTTAAAGCGGCAACGGAAATATATAGTTTATGAAAATTTCAGCTTTCTATTGAAATGCGATATGCACGTCTGAATTAAAATAATAATAATTTACTGACTAAGCAAAACTTATACTTAAAAAATATTGATATGCAAAAATATACATATACAAGCATAACATAATATACAACTTCACATTAAAAAAATAAAAAAAAGCTATAAATAATTTAACAGCGATCCTAAAAAGAAACCAATATGGTCAATACATAAACTTAATAATTCTCAAAATAAGGCAGCGCAAGTTTAGACGATAGTACAAGGACAATGGACAGATGCCACATTTTTGACGCTCCACCGACTCTACCAAATGTACCGTGAAGATAAACTGGGGTAGCGGCCTTAGTGTTATACAAAATATGTTTTATTAGACACTAGCTTTGGTTTTGTGGAGTCAACTATAAATACACTGTGATGCGTCGGCTAAGATTATTAAGTTGTAAGGCTAAATACTGCAAATGATGTTTTAAGAATCCTAAATTTAACACACCAAGTTATATAGAAAGATACTCTAGCTATGTTATAAGCATAATATTAGAAGTTTTACGCAGTTCGTTATAAAGAGTTTGTTAAAGCATAGTTACGGATTCAATTCTCACTTGGAAAAAGGAATCATTTCCTTTTTCTCGTCTAATATGAAAAGCAAATGCGGCGTAGATTCCGTCTCTCCAATAGCTTGAAAAATCAGAAGGCACTTAAAAGAGGTCTACTACGCTAAAAAATGTTTATTTATTGAAACAAAATAAATAAATTGCCTTTTTTTAGCTTCACGCTTTATCCCGCACATGGCAGGGTAGGCAGAGGGAACTGCAGAAACCGTGGGAACCTTAAGACACTCCGTTGCTTAGTCCCTGCTTTCTCCGTCCTCGCTTTCCGCCTTTTTCGAGGCATTGCGTGTTGAGTGGTGGAACTCAACGACGCGCTTTGCCTAGTTTGCCAGAGCGAAGAAAATGGAAATAGAAAAATCCATCTTCCCCGACTGGGGATCGAACTCAGAAACCGTCGCGTTACACATTAATTGAGGACCGTCCAAAATTTATTTACTCAATTAATTTACTTCTTGCTTTATTATCTCAATAGAATAGTTATAGTTTTGAATTTAGATTTACGTTTTCTTAATAATCAGCAAAATATCTTCTGATCCGATCTATCCATCCTGAAAGCAACAGAAAGAAAAACAGAATAACATACAAGTCATTCCCACACAAGAGGCCCGCCATTGCGACGCACTCGCATGCCCGTACATAATAACAGAAACTGAAAGTTTAAAGAGCCTCGTAAAATTTCATCAAACTCATACTTCGTCAGCAATCACCAACTTTTAATATTTGAAGTCTAGACGTTGCGGTCGTTACTTTAACTGTGAACTTTAAAAACTTCCATTGAGCTTTCAGATGTCTGTTTCTTAACACTGGCTTTAAACTTGTTACATCATGTTTTAATAAAATATAAAGTTTCTTCTGTGTATACAATTTAATATAAAGTTTATTAAATATTTACCGCAATGTGTATTCATTATCATTGTAGCTTAGTTGAGAATTTTCTAACTATTGATATGAGTCTTTAGTTCAAAACATTCTTCAATTCTACGGTTAAGATATCGGTTGACGTAAGAAAATACAGCATTTCTAAAGATTAACCCAAGTGTGAGTCGGACTCGCGCACGATAGGCTCCGTAATTTATATCCAAATATTTAGTTACAAATGTTCAAGATTCTACTAATTGCTTAAAAATTACATTTGTTGTATGGGAGTCCTCCTTTAATTTTTACTATAATATTATTTCATTATTTATTTTGAATGGTAATATACAAGTAAATATTCCCAAAAACAAACGAAAAAAAAACAGGTTTATTGTGTCGGAACGTCACTTAATATTTTATTTTTTCTAATTTTTATTATTTAATGTAATGGCGGCAAAGGAAATACATCACGTGTGAGAATTACAGCTTTCTAGTTATCACAGTTTATGAGATACAGCCTGGAGACAGACAGACAGACCGGAGGCTTGATTTAAAAAATAAAACCTATACAACAAGATGAAGAAAATTCATGTCAAAAAGCAGTCTTTAATTAAACGTTGTTTGTTAACAAAAATATTTTAATCACCAACCAACTATAACCCCAAACAGATCACGTTATGGTCAAACCTGTTAATATATCAAATTTCGGAACATTATTAGTAAGCAAATTTCAATGTGCCTATAGTTTGAATTTTACATAGATTATGCAAAGCTCATCCCAATCGAAATAAACCAGCGATAAATATTCGTAATGCATCCAGCGCAAATTATAAGCTCCCCTGTTTGAATCCATTATACACGAATATATCGTTACATTCAATGAAATGTATGAAATAAAACGAAATGATCCAAATCAATTTTCATATTAATAGTCGGCTACGGTTGGTATGTGATGCCTGGTTATATTACAGTCGTTACAGGTTCGATTTTTGATATTAGAGTGTACTTTTATTAGATTTTCGTGTCACATTTGGTTATTACGAGTGGTTATTACGAGTGCAAGATGTTTACGGCATATCTTTTCATCCATAGGCACTTCATATTTGTTTTCATTGGTGGTAATCCTTATGTAAATCTTTAAAAACCCTTTAAAAACCCAACATTTGAATGTTTTAACAGTGACGAAACACAGTATAAACTATAGTCTCGCTTAAAAATAGTAATATATAAATACACATACTAAAAGAAAAAAAAAAAGATAATATCACTATATATAAAAAATAGATGTTGACCTTTTATACCAAATTTAAATCATAATTTGAAAATATTTCAAAGGTTAAACTTATCATTTAAATCATTTATATATATATATATATATATATATATATATATATATATATATATATATATATATATATATATATATATATATATATATATATATATATACATATACATATACATATACATATACATATACATATACATATACATATACATATACATATACATATACATATACATATACATATACATATATATATATATATATATATATATATATATATATATATATATATATATATATATATATATATATATATATATATATATATATATATATATATATATATATATATATATATATATATATATACATATACATATATATATATATATATATATATATATATATATATATATATATATATATATATATATATATATATATATATATATATATATATATATATATATATATATATATATATATATAGAGGTTCAATCGCAATGGAAATAATTAAATAATTATATTTACGAGGGTCAAACTTACTAGCAAGTTCTTAGTTTTATTATAACTTTTCAAAATAGCGTCCATTTACATCAATACATCGCTGCATTCGATGGAACCATTGAGAAAAGCACCTTGCCCACTCGGCCTTACGGGGTCTCTTCAACGGCGTTTTGAAACACATCCACTGCTTCTTCGGCGTACATAAAATGTTTTCCTCGAAGTTTTTCTTTTATTTTCGGGAATGAATAAAAATCGCAGGGTGCGAGGTCGGGTCGGGCTATACGGCGGGTGACCCAGTAATTCCACGTCTAAGGTCGCCAAATAGTCGATCGTTTGCCTGGCGGTGTGCGACGAGGCATTGTCGTGAAGAAGGAGGATCCTGCTGCGAGGTCGTTTCTCTCGAACTTTTTCCAAGACAAGTGGCAAACAGTTGTTAGTGTACCACTCTGCATTAACCGTTTTCTGATCCTCTAAGACAACTGTCGCGTAATGACCTGTCTTTCCGAAGAACGAGGCCACCATCTTTTTTCCAACACTTCGACCTCTCTTCACTTTAGTTGGCAACTCTTCGGAAGGAAACACCTACTGAGCAGACTGTCTTTTGGTTTCCGGATCATAACAGTAAATCCAGCTTTCGTCAAACGTTAGTATGTCGAACACAGCATTTGAGTCACCTCCGTTAAATTTTTGGAGCATTTCTCGGCACCAATCAACACGGCGGAGTTTTTGCCTAGGTCAAATTATGCGATATCCAGCGGGCACAAAGCTTCCTGACCGCTAAATGTTCATGGAGGATTTTGTGCACTTGACTCATACCTATGCATAGACTTATCCGAATCTGCTGATAGGTTACTCTTTTGTCAGTCTCTATCATACGCCGCACAACACTGATATTATCTTCTTTCGTCGCTGTAGAAGGCCGTCCCTCACGCAAATCATCGATGAGATTAGTTCGACCAAGTTTGAATTCATTAAACCAGTTGTAAACTGTGGCACGAGATGGGGCTTCATCGTGAAAAGCCAATCGAAGTCTATCATAACTTTCTTGTTGACTTATATGACATTGAAAGTCATAAAAAATCATTGCACGAAAATTTTCTCGGCTTAAATTCATTCTGGCGTGCACAGACAATTTTCAATTTGCCGCCAAATCGTAAAACAAATGACAAATGAATAAAATGTATACTCAAGAGTATTGGTAAAGAGTTCTATTTTCAAAATTTAAACTTATTTTTTTAATATAATGCTTTTAAGTTGCCAGTTCTAAAAACTTTCAGTTTGGCCCTCGTATTTTAAATGAAACTCTAAATTTATAGTTATTTTTGTATAACAATGTACTAAATATTGAATTTATGAATCAAATACCGAATTAACTAAAACGAATACTATTTAACCTTGCAAATAACAAACGAACCACTAACTACTGTGATTACAGTCAGATATTCCAATATACCACAGGGACCTTAAAATAAAACAAAACCAAAAGTTTAACAAACAACGTGCTCTAGTAAACTAACTTTACAACATATTAATAAAAAATAGATACATGCAATATTGTGATCGAAAATGCCGGACGTGAATGAAAAAGGGTTAAGTAATAAATATGCAAAGTTCGGGAGTATTGTAGGCAAATATCTATCTATACGAGATGAGCATTCGAGTGAAGAGCTAACAGGTGTGTTTTATATGAATTTTAGGCCAAATAATACCTGTTCGTATTAGGTACATACTCGGATATACATAAATCGTATAACCGAGATTATTCAACATGGACTAGAAATGAGAGAAGCTTACGTGATTTACATTGTTTTTTGTTTTACTTTCACGCATTATCCCGCACATGGCAGTGTTAAGACACTCCGTAGCTTCGTTCCTGCTTTCCACCTTTTTCAAGGCATTACGTGTTGAGTGGCGAAACTCAACGCCGCATTTTGCCTTGTTGTCAGAGCGAAGAAAATGGAAACGGAAAATTCCAACTTCCTCGATTGGGAATCGAACCCACAAGCCGTCGCGTTTACAGGCACACGATACGCCTCTGCGCCACGACGGTCTACACAGTCTTTTGTCTAAAATTAGTTATAAATAATTACAGTTGAAAAATTTTGAACCTTTTAAACCTCCAAATACATACCTCTAGCGGAGTAAACAGAGAGAATTCGATGAAACGTTATTAGTATTTAAAACAATTATATATGTAACGAAATCGAAATCTAAAAAGGACCGTTTGTGGGTTCGAATTTCACTCGGGGAAGATTGATTTTTCTATTTCTATTTTCTTCGCCATGGCAAATCGCGGCGTTGAGTTCCACCATTCAACACGCAATGCCTCGAAAAAGGTGGAAATCAGGGACGAAATAATAGTGAGTTTTAACACTAAGTTCCCACGGTTCCTAAAGTACCCTCTGCCTAACCTGCCATAATGCAGGATAAAGGGTGAATCTAAAAAAATCTAAAGCTATTTGCTATTTGAACGTACAATTCTGTTACACCATTAGTTTAGAAATACAGTTGTAGCAAAAATCCAATTTTATACCACCTCAAATAAACATTACCAAACACTTTAATCCTCTAATCCTCAAGTTAACTACACTAAAGCATAACTATATAGCAACGATTCTCATATATTAGTAAATAGAAAGATAGTTTTAATGATCCATCTAAGCTGGCAGTCTAGATATTCTCGTGTGTGGCATAAGCGAGGCACGGATGTGATTATCTACAGGACGTCGGCTGCACCGCGTCCGTCTCATGACTAAGTATACCTGACAAAGCTAATGACTTCTTTTGACTGTGATGATCGATATATAGAGAAGTACAGTGTCTGGTGAGTTGCTGTTTAATGTGAGGTATGTAGAGGAATCTTTTGATATGTTACTCCATTGACCGCTTTTTGCTAAGTTTGCATCTGTATGTATATATTATGAAGTAAATTCTCACACGGTACAAGACGGTAAAAGATTTTTTTTTAATACACGCTTTATCCCGCACATTGCAGGGTAGGCAGAGGGAACTGCAGGGACCGTGGAAACCTAGTGGTAAAAACTCCGTTGCTTAGTCCCTGCTTTCTCCGTCCCCGCTTTCCGCCGTTTTCGAGGCATTGCGTGTTGAGTGGCGGAACTCAACGCCGCGCTTTTGCCTAGTTTACCAGAGCGAAGAAAATGGAAATAGAAAAATCCATCTTCCCCGACTGGGGATCGAACTCAGAAATCGTCGCGTTACAGGCACACGTTGCATCTCCGCGCTACGACGGTCCTCAATTTTTTTTTTTCACCCTCATTTCATATCCTAGTTTTGTTATTTTTGTTTTGGTTAGCGACGTTATACTCCGTCGCTCAACACGTACTAGTCCGTCGTTGTGCACATTCCATCACATTATGATATGTAAAAAATTATTAAATTTTAGTATGTGTTTAGTGTTGTATATCTGTATTTTTCGAGCATAATTTATGGAAACATACTGAACTTGTAATTTAAATGATATGTAGAAACATCTGCTAGCCGCATGGCCTAACTTATATATATTTTGCGTTGTCAATCATAAAATGCACAGATTTTAGTAAGTATGTATATAAGTATATATATATATATATATATATATATATATATATATATATATATATATATATATATATATATATATATATATATATATATATATATATATATATATATATATATATATATATATATATATATATATATATATATATATATATATATATATATATATATATATATATATATATATATATATATATATATATATATATATATATATATATATATAATAAAGCATTAAAATATGTCTAAATTAATTAATATTACCATAAAATAAATCAGAATGGTAAAAGTTATAAACTTTTTAAATCTTATCAAATATTGTTTAATGTGATGACATTTTTCATTGACATAAAAAATAATATCTAACATTACTGATGGCTAAAAAATAAAATGGTTGTGTATTTACAAAAGACAAATAAGTATTAAGAGTCCTTAATACTTACTTGTCCTTTCATGGAGGGAAAATTGTTATAGGTTTTCATTTCTCCGTCACTTCTGTCCTTAGATAGTTATCGAAAGCGTTAATAAAAATATCTGTATATAATATATAACCTGACACTTAAAGTTTTAGATTGATTTTTTTTACCTTAAAAAGTATAGTTAAATTTTTATTAATATTTATAATAATATAAATCTTTAAATAAAATAAACCAAAGATGAAACTAAAAAAGTCATATTTGACAGACGCTTTATTTATGATCAGGCTAACCGCGACGATTAATAACACTCTGTGACGCGTCCACTAAATAATAGCCTATAAACTAAGCTACACCAGCTGTATAGTGAGCTTTACAGCGGAAATAGAAATGTTGAGCTTAAATCATTAATATTTGCACACAGAGACGCTGATTAGAATCTAACTGGAATTAATATGGCATATTATATAAAGCGACAGTAATATTATATCAATGAAATAAAATGTAATCAAACTGCATATATAAAATCTTTATATTTTTTATTTTTAAGCAACTTTTAAGATGACATTTTGATGAATATCTTTTTTGTTTCATATTTCATATTACTGCCTATATATGTGTGTTACATTAGTATATGATTTATTATTATGAAGATGTTTACTATATTTATTGTTTACAATATCAATCCTTTGAGAGAAAAGCTCTACGACATATGCCTTAAGGTTATCTGATACAGATCACTGTTTCAGCAACGAAGTCACCCTCTAGCATGTTCTTTTTTGACGTGACAACGTCTTAAATTAGGTTGCGGCTCGGAGTCACATATGAAAAAGGTAACGTAACAATGTGTCAACTGTCACCGAACTATGATCGGTCCGCCGCGCGTATCACTTGACACATGTACAATGTTTTAGTAAACAAAATATATTTTCTATAGTTAAAATTTGTGCAATTTATATTATAATTATTAATCATATCAATAAATATTCTACCGAGAAAAAGACGTTGTCACGTAAAATTTTTGCCCGTAAAACCCACTTTACAGGCAACCATTTTTTTGTATATTATTTTCTTGTTTTCTGTTGTTGTATCTTATAGGTGTACAATGAAGAATATGAAGGCCACTGTTGGGCAGAGGCGCAGCGTATGCCTGTAGACGCAATGGTTTTTAAGTTCGATTCCCACTCGGGAATAATGGATTATTGCTTCTATTTTCTTCCCCATGGCATCGGAAGCCGGTAAGCGGGGGATACCTGTGATTCCCTATACCTACTCTGCTACGAGCTTAAAGTAAACAAAAATAATTTTATGAATAGTTATTCTATTAGCTTTTATCAAATAATTAAAAAATATACGTTAATGAGTGAAATAAAAAGTTTTGAGTATGGTTGATTATAACGTCCAAAAATTGAATCTTGAAATGAAACCTGAATCAATAAACAGTAAACTTTTATCAATATTATAGAATCATAATTCATACTATTACTATAATTTGTTATACGTTGAAATTAAAACTTACAACAACACGTAAACAATGAATTTCTTCCAAATGAAGTCCATGTATCCATCCAAAGCTAACACAAATATTTTTCTTAGTCCTCTTTGTCCTGTTAATAGCGGGGGGAACCACTGAAAACATAGGAACCTAGTATAAAGACACTCTGCTCCCTGCTTTCCGCCTTTTTAAGGCATTGCGTGTTGAGTTGTTGTGTTGTTTGCTCAGTTGCTAAAGCGAAGAAAATGCACGCATGTCCTCACAAATATTTTTTTTACTTCCTATTTATAATATTAGTCTTATACTATGATGCAACGAATCCATATGAATCCATAGACTGCTAAGCAGTTTCTTTTCTTATTTTGTCTTCAGAAGTGGAAAACTGGGAACATAGTGTCGTAATCTTACCACTAGATTCCATTATCACCCTTAATACATATAGAATATAATAGCGTATTTGTTTAAAATTTAATACAGTTTCATTAAATAAGAAATCATAATAATTATAAACAATATTAATCTCAACAGCTTTATCCTAACCAAGTAAACAATGCAAAACTAATTTCAAGAGGAAAAAATATTTACGATCAGCGCCCGCAAGCAGACCATAACTGTCTACGAGGAACAATCCAATTTGGTTGGAAGCGAAATAGCCCTATTTTAAACACATCTATAGCAAAAGGTAGAAACAAAATTGAAATGTCATTTTGTATCAACATTTGTATCTAAATTTGTATAATGATTGTTAGAAGTTGAGTTGTGGGTTTCAATTATAAAGTTATTTATGTAATCTTTTAAGGTACTTCATAAAGGAACTTCATAGTGGTACTTAAAAATTATATATGTTGTGATTTGTTATTTTATCACTTAATTGTACTGTAATTTATCGATATTTTATTATTATTTGTATAAAGAAATAAGATATTGTCTTGAACGTCACTCGTTATTTGTCTATCAATTAATTTTAACATTGTAATATCCGATGTTATAATAATTTATTAATGGTTATACTTGATTATATATTTTATTATGGAATTGTATTTCAAAAATATTAATTGTAATAGTTTAGTTGGCAACATTAAATTGTATCGGAAGTGGTCAACTGTGTGAGGGTATAAATAAACTAGTATAAATATTTGATTGACCATTCTTGGGAGGAACATTCTGAAGAGAACATTAAGCAGTCATGCTGTACCTTTTGATATCTGAATTGTACTCAGTATTAATAAATGTAATTGAAGAAGGAACCTGGTTTGATTCATTACATATATATATATATATATATATATATTTATATATATATATATATATATATATATATATATATATATATATATATATATATATATATATATATATATAATATATATATATATATATATATATATATATATATATATATATATATATATATATATATATATATATATATATATATATATATATATATATATATATATATATTGAATCATTAGATGATAGACATTCCCTACTTAGCTTTTCGACACCTTGAGTGTTGAATGGCGGAACTCAGCGCCGCGTGTTGTCTTATCATATAAGCCCGTATAGTGTTTCAATTAAAGTAACCTATTCTGCCCTAAAAAGAATCAAACCAGTCACACGCTGTACCTCAGCGCCACAACGGCCTCTTGTAAATTGTATACACAATAATAATTTCAAAGCAAAAACTTATAACAAAAGTGGTAACGCCTTAAGAAACCTCATGTACCAACATTTCGCTTTGTTATATGAAAGTTTACTAGAGCTTAACTTTCTTTAATTAATAAGTTGTTTTAGTTCGTATTGTGGATTTAGTGCTAGGAGTTAGCTCGCTTGGGTCAACTGAAAGTTAACAATTTATAATTAAATGTATGAATATGAGCAGGAATTTAAACATTATATTTTTTTGACGCCATAGAAGTATTGATAGTGTTTGATCTTAGGACTAAATAGTTTTCTGCCGGAACCAGAGCAGGGTAGTCAGGCAACAAGAAAAATGTAGATAGTCCCCATCTACTTTTTTCTTACTACCAGAGCGAAGAAAGTTAAATATTTATATATATATATATATATATATATATATATATATATATATATATATATATATATATATATATATATATATATATATATATATATATATATATATATATATATATATATATATATATATATATATATATATATATATATATATATATATATATATATAAATATATATAAAATGTGATATTCTGAAAACAGTACGCGTTCTAATAACACGGTTACTTAAGCAATATAGTTAGTTTTCCGTTTCCAGTGTGATATATTTTTAATTTCCGGTGCTCGCCGCACAGTATTTTTATGTCGGGATCTGATACGAAGAAATGAGCTTGAGCTTAGCATCCGATGCAGCCTTCGATAGAACATGTTTTGACGTGTTTACGTCACATATAATATATTGTACTATTTTTTTATCCTGGCTAAATACAAATAAACTAGGCTTTTTGTAGTCAGTTCTATTTTATATATTTATAATTAAAGGAAGCTACAAATGTATACTGGTTTATGCAAAAGTCATTTTCTACTTTCCGGACCCCATAGGGTGATTCATTAAAAAGTCGTGGAAACTAATAAAAAATTAAAGCTACTGCGCGTCATTGGAAAGCATCTGCCTCATAATTATTGAGGTAAATAATTATGTTCAAATATTTTCCATTACCTACTCTGGCAGGTAGAACACGGTGTGGATTTCCGTCCATAATTGTGATAAAGCAAAGCTACACCAACACCAGTAGCTCAAAAGGGCCAGGCTTGAACCGGGTAATTACCACGCTCTTACAAAATACCGTCGTGAAGCAGCAGTATATTAATGCTGCTGTGTTTCGTCTGGTAAGTGATAATTCCGGAAGCCTATTAGGGGGGTTGGTCTGTGTATTTGGTTGGCAACGCATCCATACCCTCGCAGGTTGTGGATGTCTATGGGTGAGGGTATCCACTTAATATCAGATGGCTCTTTTGTTCGTTTACCATCTAAAACATAAATAAAAAAATTAATTTAAAATATGAGTAAAAAATGTATTACCAAGATTACTCTGTCCACTACGATATTAAAATGAGAAGCGTTAAATAAAAAAAATGATATCTCTTTATTTAATTCATTCGCAGCTGTACCTACACATTACCCTAGGTTTTGAAATCACGGTATGAAATATGCCCCACACCGTCCTAAGCCGGTTATTTGTCAGCGGACGCACAGACCGCGTTTCTAAGCCCAAAATGATTGAACGTTTCTATATACTTACATATATATATGTCTATATATATATATATATATATATATATATATATATATATATATATATATATATATATATATATATATATATATATATATATATATATATATATATATATATATATATATATATATATATATATATATATATATATATATATATATATATATACTTACATATATATATGTCTATATATTCATCTTGTTTCAAGATATAGTATGTTTAATTTTTTATATATTATTAATTTACACAATTAAATAATAGTGAATACAAAGCTTCTATAGCTTCAGGAGATTTAACTGAGTACTCAATCAACTCAGGCGGTTCTTGTACTTTACTTTTTAACAAAGAAATTTAATGACGTTATTCCTATTTTTATAAAAAGCTTAATATGTGGAAGCAGTGAAGAGCTTAGAAAGTAAAGCACTGATCTGATCCAGTACCAAAAATCTGGACAAGCCAAAAGCTTTATCACCATCTAAACTTAAACTCCAATAAGTACTTATACCAACTCGATGAATAACAGATCTATATTTATAGATTCAAGAAACTCTTAATACAGTCGAATCGTAAACCAGTCGCATATCTCGGGCGCCGCTATCGGGGAGGCGTGGCGCAATAAAACTTATCTCAGCTTTATTAGTATAGCGCTGTATCGCTTAATGAGCTAAGCCGGAGATTTAGGGGATTTGTTCCATTTCGACCCCTTTTACCCACTTTCGGAGTTCAAAAGTCAATAAGAGTGGATAATTGTTTGAATTTCTTGTTGTAGGATTTTGCGATTGAAATTTTGGTAATATTTGTAATGGAAGACAGTCGTGGTGCCGAGGCGCTGCCTATAAACGCGATGGTTTGTGGGATCAATTTCCACTCAGGGAAGATGGATTATTTCCGTTTTCTGCGCTCTGGCAACTAGACAAAGCATGGCGTTGAGTTCCGCCACTCAACACTCAACAAATTGTTATGTCACTTATTTATAGGATATCTTCGGATTTTTGTAGTAAAAGAACGTTAAATACCACTTCTGTATCGTCAATTTTTTTAGCTTCACGCTTTAGCCCGCATATCGCAAGGCCGTTACTTAGTCACTGTTTTCATCGTCCTCGCTTTCCGCCTTTTTTTCGAGGCTTTGTCTAGTTTTCCAGAGTGAAGAAAATGGAAATAGAATAATCTATCTTCCCTGAGAGGGAATCGACCCCTCAAACCGTCGCGTTTACACAAATTTAGTAAATCCCAAGGTAGTGTATAAATATTATTATTATTATGTATAATTATAAATATTATTAATGATTAAAACCCTCTCACTTACTAATTGTAGGAAAATGACATCTAATTTTAGTAAAACCAACTAAAACAGTGAATAAATTAGAATTAAATACCCACCAACGGGATCCCGCGGCCCCATATGTTATCTCATGAAATAATGGCTTTTCAATTCCAAAGAGAATGGTTTCAGGTAATACTAAATTTATTTCTATGATCTGACCAGCTTTACTCGGTGTTAGCACGAAGTTCGAATGTGAACGATATGCTATAAATGACTTATAATGAAGAAATGAAACATGTAACTAAGTTTATATTTATTTCCTTTGTTGTGAAATTAAAAAGTCTTTAATTATTGAAACATAATAAAAAAATATTATGGATTCATTAAGAGTTTCTATATAATCATTTCTATAATTAATTTAAACTAAATTCGAAGTACTATTTTAAATAATACAAAATTTATAACTAATTAAGGGAAATAATATAAGATAAGCTTGTAGGTAATAGAAAACCTAAGGAATAAAAATAAATAAATATATATTAAAAATAAAATAATTTGTACATATAGAGGAAGAGGACAGTGATTACGTTACGGAAGTAAGTTCATTTAAAGAAAAAAAAGCATCGAGTGACAGAACTCATTTATTTATTTATTGACACTTCACTACACATATCAAAACAGAGAAACGTAAAAATAGAAATTGTACATTAACAAATCCAAGAAAATATACATAATTATTGAGATCTCTACATCAATACAGCCATCGCTCTGTATCTATTGAAGTAGATACTTTATAATATTTCAGTTTAATATAAAAGATGACCAATTGGTATGAGGATAAAAGGCGACGTGTGACCACCTACTTTACGCTGAAACTCATCCGACGTACAAAAGGACCGATTTGAACCCGTTCTATCCGCCATTATAATAATTTCTCGTTATTATTCATTCAGATTTAAATAGCAGTTCGAATAGCTTCGTTTTTACTCTAGAAATTCTAATACGAGAAGAAAATGTACCTCGTGTAAAAGTTTTACAGATTAACTTTTTTTTGTTCCTGTTGGAAATTCACTTGTTCTTGAAATTGAACAAACAAAAGTGCCTTTGTCACTGCTTTTGCTTTTTTTTGTTATATATGCTATTTATTCATGTAAGGAATTCAGTGAGTGAGTACTTAAATTAATATCAAGAATACTCAGTTTTGTTTAAGTAAGTCTATATATTTTTTTCTTTATCCCGCATAAATCGCCGCAGGGTAAGCACAAATATATATACTTAATCTCATATGAAATACAAAACAAAGCAATTAAAAACATACATTATATGTATATACTATATAAAGAAATCTCTTCCAGCCAATTTACGGTGGACCCACTTATGTCATCCATTCTCCAATAAATGTGCAAAATTTCAAATTCCTATTGTTAACACTTTAGGAATTTCTTAGTTTGGAGCCAACTGTAAAGATAAAGGTACCCCATCTTGGGTATGGGTTACGGCCCTAACGCTGACTGTTCTGTTGAAAGTTCTCTTTTTTGGAGATAAACCTAGAAATACCAGAAATCACCGTATTCCAATTCATTGCATATTGAGGGACATAAAGCAACGCTGCTTTGTATCATGTCATTATTTCCTTAAAGTAATCAACGCATGTCATGTTACAACTCGTCGCCCGCCAGCCTTCAACTACTAGCAACTTCAATACCCGCAAGGGATGCTCTTGGCTTCGACAACATTCTCTCTCAAGCAGACAAGATGCGGCTTGCTGTTCAATGAAAGAGTACCCTTTTCCCTCCCCAACCGGTGTCGCTTTCAAGGTTAGTAAGGATAAAAATATTTACCTCATAAACAAATAAAAAAACACTCAATTGTACCTTAAAATCTTAGAGAGCGAAAATATTAACAATAAAGAAGTAGGGCCACTAGGTAGAAGTACGAAGAAGGCGAAAATCGGGGAGCTGAGTGTCATATCACTAAGCTCACATGATTCCTGTGGTCGTCTCTGGTAACACTGCTACGGGCTTAGAGCAGGATAAAAGCGTGAAGCTAAAAATGAGTGAAGTGGAGTTCAATTTACTTGATTCGTTTCAGAAGACCGTCGTAGGCGTCGAGGCGTAGCGTCTGCCTGTAAGCGCGACGGTGTGTGAGTTCGATTCCCACTAGGGGAAGATGGATTTTTCGATGCACTTTTCTAACCCCTAAAAACCAGGTACATTGACCACAGAATCAATACAATACTGATTATTAAATCAAGATAAAAAAATGGCTACACTTTCCACTAGCGTTGGGCCCAGAATGTAAATGAAAGCCGCGCACAGTTTATTGACCTGAAAGATGTTATAGCTTAATGCTTTGTGTAGTTGTTCGTAAAAACTAACCGCTGGTACCAAATTTAACTTTTGTTTAGAATTTTGTAACGAAATTTAAGAGGCTTCCTTTTTTTAGATATTATTACTGTCCAGTTTCCTATTCGAGACAAAATTCTCTAGAATTCGATAATTTTAAGTAATGTCACATATAATATGGTAACTACAAAGCACTAATGTCAAGAGATTTTGGTCTACTTTTCACCTGAATTTAAGACAACGCATTTAAAACGTGAGTAGCCATAGTTACCCTCTTACTACGATATCTCAGTATATATATTAACCGTGAATGTATTTAACAATTATATAAGAAATATTTGAATTCAAAAACAAACTGCATAAACTGCGTATACAAGATGATTATGAATCAGTGGAAAAAGTCATTCGGAAACATTTAAAAATTGATTTATATACATAATAAGATCTTTGATTTTGTCGATTTTAATATATTCTAAATAAAACAAGTTAAGGTCGAGTCTACTCGTGACCTTGGACTACTGTAATGTGTTCGAAACGTCGGGTTTCCAAAAAGTGGTAATATATGCTATTGACCGCTGTATTCCAATTTTTATGTTTTATTAAATATATATCTTTAGAATAGATGAACTTTTTAATAAAAGCACATAAAAATGTACAGATAGGTGCGCCAGATATTAAATACATAAGAAATTCTAGCGGAGACTCGAAGGCTGTAACAGGTAGCAAAAACTACACACACATTAAACTGAAGTTATGTGACAGTATCGTATGCAGTAGAAATCATTGTTATTCTTATCTTAGTCCCTTGTATACAAATGTTAAGAAGATTGTATTGTTCTAGGTAGGCACACTTCTAGTACGTTCAGTTAAATTATTAAAATACTTCACATAAATAGATAATTAATAGACTATAGCGGGTATGTCAACTTACTGCGTTGCTGGTAGTTGAGTGGTGACTGGTTTTGGGATCAATCTCACCATTGAACACGCGATATCTCGAATAGGCATGAACGAAACGAATAACTCTCTCGACACTAGATCCTCTTTGACTTCCTGTAGGAAGTTTCAATGAAAACAAGAGGTAAATAAATGTAGAATAACAAAAGTAAATAGGTCCCGCATACAAAAGGGAGGGCGGAGGCAACTGCAGGATACATAGCAACCTAGAGTTAAAACACCTCGTCGCTCAGTCCCTGCTTTCTGCCTTTGTGACGGCGGAACTCAACGCCGCACTTGGCCTAGTTTCCAGAGCGAAGAAAATGGATATAGAAAAATCCATCTTCCCCAAGTGGGAATCAAATCCACAAACCGTCGCGTTTACAGGTAGACGCTGCGCCTCTGTGACACGACGATCCTCGTTTACTATTACAATATATAGTATATTATGATAACGTACATGGCTTCAATGTATATTTTATTGTTGTCTCGAAACGTAATTTGAACCCACGACTATTGCTTTTAGTCAAAGTCATCATTTACGTTAATAAGGTAGCTTTCATCATTGTAAAACGCTATATGTAACTAAACTATCTAAATTTACATGAAACAATGTACTCAAAGACCTACATTCACATTTAATTGACATTTAAACGTACAAATAGTTAAAAGCGCCTGTTTTATTTAGGAGCCACTTTCAAATAGAGATACTTCTTTCCAAACCAAATTGGATTGTTCCTTACAAACTGTTCAAAGAACATAAAAATTTTACAACTGCGCTACTTTTGTTTATTGTTAAGTTGTATTGTTGTTTTATGACTACCAACTTGGTACTACCAAGTGGAACGGTGGAAGAGTTCCTTTGTAACGCGGTTGTATTCGATTCAAAGATAGAAAGACAATTTTCTATATATATTTATATATATATATAAAAACCAAATCACATATAATACTTAAAAATACTACCCCCACCTTTCACCGTACCAAATATTCAAAATTGTATACAAATTTCCCATAAATCAAAACCTTACAACGTAATTAGGGATTCTCTATTGAATTCATAATAACCGAACTCGAAGCTGACGACGTGACGGAACACGCGATGAGGAGCTGAGACGAACTTTCCTAGACGCGTAATATTTAGCTGCTAAGTATATTTGTTATAATAGTATCCTACTTGAAACATTCGTTACCGTTCAGTTTCACGCTAAATCGCAATATTATAGGAAGGCACCGATATCCTAACAAACATTTCAAGACACTCTGTCTCAATTGTCTCTCCAAATTCGATTTATAGATAAGTGCCATGAACTACGGAATTGAATTTAGGTAATTCATTGTCAAATTCATGCATTTAACTGGTTAAAAAGGGTTCTTACTTTCTTCTTATATATTTTAGAGAGCAATCTCATATATTTGCCTAAACGGGAACTGAACTCACAACCCTCGTGTGCGCTTTCAAGCAATTCCCAAATACTATAAAGTATAAAATTATAACTCGCGTTACAACGCAGACAGTGTAAAATGTATCAAGTTCAGAAGGAAGCTGCTCGCCTCTAGGAGCTATAAAAACATGAGAGCTCACGTGGCTCATAAGTGACTTGAAGACTTGAAGAAGAATTCAATCTTGTGACTTGTTCTGCTTCTACAATGTAAACATGCGAACGTCTCGGTCTTCATCAACTCAGTGGTATCTAATGTGACACTATACATATATACTTGTTCTAATATAGTTTTGTAGGTTCAAAGTTCATATTTTTAGCTATAAAAATTATATAAAGGAAAATTAAAAGAAATTTGGCTTTAAAGAATTAATCCAATGCACTTGAAAGATATAATTGTAATATCAATGAAAAAGTTGAAGTTGGAATGCCGCAGAGGGTCAACGTCCACTAAAAGTAAAGGGGGGAAATTTCTGTTTGAATACTCTACTATAAGTATAAAACTAGAATTTAATAACATACGTCACTTGCTCTCATCGCATCTCTTGTCATATATAGTTAATTTTATTAATTCAATGTTAAAAGCAAGAAGGTTTCAAAAACACGGATAGTCCATTCACAACTAAGTGTCTAGCGACTCTCATAAGCTTTACAGTGTCAAAGAATTCAATTTGGGAACTCATTTTATCAGTTATATCTTACAACTTTGTGACACCGGCTTTATATACAAAGTGTCTTCACAATCAACATTTACAATGTTTTATGAAAGATTTTCAACTAACATATTAGTCGTAGTAGGAGAGGAGAGAAAAGTAAATGAAATTTACTTAGTACCAAAATGTCGAGCCAAAATATAAAATTCAACATACACCATAATTATATACATATACATGGATACCAATATTCACTTATATTATGAAACCAAGGAGGTTGTTTACTTGAATCTTAGAGAATTCCAAATCGCATTTAGTATGTTCCATTCATCAAAAAGGCTATAATCTGTAGGCTCTTGCCCATTTTAATGTCTCCCATACACACCACAATATACCCAGTAGCTTCCATCAGACCAGAGCGGTGTCGCAGGTAAAAGGTTATAAAGTATTAAACGCACTCCCTCCCGTACACATTTCCATACACACAGCGCCGTCCTAGATAATCCAACGGCAGTGATCCGACTCGACGCGCCACTTCTTTTTATAGCGTTCCCATGTTCGAGTTGTTGCTTCCAACTAAAAGTTTAGGCGCGCTTCGATGTTATTTTTAAATAAATTTTATCTTTATAAAGTCGCTGCGGTGACGTCGCTGGACTGTGTTGTATGAAATATTGGCATTTTCTAGTGAAACTCAATAAAATGTGCTGACTATGAAACAGTAATATTAAACTTTTTATCAATCACTAGAAAAACAAATTAATAGTGATTTTTCTTTTGCAAGTGACATAAGATAAAATAATGTATAAGGTTTTAAAATTAAAAACATTTTCCGATATTAAAAGTTTTAATAAGTTACTATTTTTTGAATTATTATTCCAAGTAATTTATAACACTTTGAACATAGCCGGACCCGAACTCGCACCACTTGGTTACCGACCAAGCACTTTCTTGTTAGCCATGGTTTCAATCATAAACAGTACGTTTATTTGAGTATATTAATAGTGTTATATTTTGTTCTAAATTAATCAACACACAATTTCCTACAAAACCTCCAAATCATCTCCAAACCAACAGTTTTGTCCTCAACATTGATGAGCACCGTATAAAAGTTCCTGCTCGCGGTCTGTGTGTTGTTTCTCTCAAGTCAGTTTGTTACAAGTAAGTTAACAACTTGTTAGGCATATCTTTTCAATATGACTAATAAATCAATAATCAATATTTTTTTATAGCTTAATAAGCTTATTCCCGCTCATAGCATGCAGAGGGAACCGCAGGAACAGTGGGAACCTAGTGTTAAGACACTCGGTTCCTCGAAGTTAATTTCTCAGTAAAATTCTTTTTTTTTTTCGTATATTATACCCAATTTAATAGTGAACAAATAAAATGTTTCATTTTAATCAATATTGGATAAAACTTTGTATTATCAATTTGTTATTACTTAAGCTCATATTTCTTTATAATGGACAGTGACGCTTCGTGTAAAGTAAATTGTTAGATTTATGTACATTTTACTAAAATTACTTTATCTTTCGAATTACATTAAAAACAAACAATAGCACTAATTTTAGCTCAAGGTTAGAAAAAAAATACATAAACATTATTTTATTTCATTAATGTCTCCATTTAGTAATCATTTTCTACCTTTGATGGAACTAATCACAGTTTTGAATTCCGTAATGAAACACGAAATATCTCTGAAAATTGCTAAATATTATGAATACCTACTTTTTCAAACCTGCTAAAAGGACGAAATGTCAGATTTTCCTACGAGACACAAACTAGATTTAACATTACACAGTCTACGCAAACGACGTCACTTTAACACTATACATTTTGTCCTGGCTTACTTTAAATCAAACATCTACTTACATAAAACAAAATATATAAAGTTAAAAATAAAAGTCGTCATTTGGCGAACCCTTAGAGTCAGTGGGTCCAGAATGTATTAAATTCAAACAGAATAAGCTCGCGGCCCGCTCCGGCCAAATGTAACGGAAAGATAAAAGGCAAAGAAAGAAAACCTGTGCCACCTAAATCATTCCATATCGGGTTAGAGGTCGTTGGACTCGCCTCCACTGGAAGAACGGAGATATGTTACGCTTTATATAAATAGTGACAATGTTTTTAATTTTTTTACTAGATACCCATAGAAACGCAATAACGACAAGATGGATAAGCCGAATAATGAAACTACATTAAAGTATAACTTAATTTAAGTTAAACTTAATTTTTAGTTCGTACAAAAATAGAATTCGAACGCAAGTTTAGGTTTATCAATATTTTAAAAGTTCCCACGTTACTTCCTGTTGACCTACTTTACTTTATCTTAAAATAGTACGGAACCTTCGATGCGCCAGGAACTACTCGCACTTGACTGACGTTATTTAAATTCTCCACGCACTTACTTCTTAAATGACTAAAAATTAGACTTACATGACTTTATACATATTGTTTCCATTCTTCCAGTTACTCCAGTTGATCGTTTAAGCTCACATTTACAGCCTTTTTTGAATAGAACCCGAAAGGGCTGCCAAAAGCTGAGCACGAAATCGAAACATACGTATCAATGATGACAGTGAACCTTACGCACTATTTTCCCACCTCACCTGTAATGGTTATCGGTTATGTATTCAGTATGTTGTTATTATATCGTAGCCTCATTTGAAAATATTTATACTCAAAAATTCTCTTCTGCGAATCCCTTCCTCCAATATTCTTAGAAAATTCATCTAAGTAAATGTATATGGGCAATGTGTTCCTATAAAATTTTCACTTTCGGAGTTCAAAAGTCAATAAGAGTGGATAATTGTTTGAATTTCTTGTTGTAGGATTTTGCGATTGAAATTTTGGTAATATTTGTAATGGAAGACAGTCGTGGCGCCGAGGCGCTGCCTATAAACGGGATGGTTTGTGGGATCAATTTCCACTCAGGGAAGATGGATTACTTCCGTTTTCTGCGCTCTGGCAACTAGACAAAGCATGGCGTTGAGTTCTGCCACTCAACACTCAACAAATTGCTATGTCAATTATTTATAGGATATCTTCGGATTTTTGTAGTAAAAGAACGTTAAATAATACTTCTGTATCGTCAATTTTTTTAGCTTCACGCTTTACCCGCATATCGCAAGGCCGTTACTTAGTCACTGCTTTCATCGTCCTCGCTTTCCGCCTTTTTTTCGAGGCTTTGTCTAGTTTTCTAGAGTGAAGAAAATGGAAATAGAATAATCTATCTTCCCTGAGAGGGAATCGACCCCTCAAACCGTCTCGTTTACACAAATTTAGTAAATCCCAAGGTAGTGTATAAATATTATTATTATGTTTCTCTTTTTGGAATTCTCGGGTTCAAACGAACCCGGTCCTTTGAAAGGCTTGCATGGGGACACAGGTCCAACACGTAGAGGCCCCTTAGAGAAGATAAAAGATTTTACTGTGACGCATCACCCGGGATCCACATCTGAGTAACCATAGGTAATTGCCCAGAGATGGTCACCGGATAATGCGTAGGAGCTATGGAGGATATGAAAAACTAAATTGTTACTATGGAATGGAGTTTGGATGGACTGGGTACTGGACTATTGAATGAGACTAACGGACGTCCGCCATTTCAACAGTCTCAAATTGAAAGTTCGACGGACGGTGACTCGCCTTCCCCTAGATGGGCCCCCACAAAGCGGCGTAGTGCCTCGGGCGCAACATCGGCGTGGTCGGCTTAGGATGTCGAGAGGTGTGCACCGGTTTCACCATCGCGAGAAGCTCGTGAGCGGGTTTCCCCGTTATTACGCAGATTGAGCACTTCCACCCTTTCGAGCATATAGCTCTTGCGCTCCACTCTGCCGGCCAGTGAAGGCAAGCCAGAGGCGGGGGATAAATTACAATTCCCCTCTGGAGGACTCAGGTCCGTGAGGTCGCCACTCCCCAACAGCTCGCCACAAGCTGCCCTGCGGGCTTATTATTATTATTATATTATATATAATTATAAATATTGTTAATGATTAAAACCCTCTCACTTACTAATTGTAGGAAAATGACGTCTAATTTTAGTAAAACCAACTAAAACAGTGAATAAATTAGAATTAAATACCCACCAACGGGATCCCGCGGCCCCATATGTTATCTCATGAAATAATGGCTTTTCAATTCCAAAGAGAATGGTTTCAGGTAATACTAAATTTATTTCTATGATCTGACCAGCTTTACTTGTTAGCTTGTTAGCACGAAGTTCGAATGTGAACGATATGCTATAAATGACTTATAATGAAGAAATAAAACATGTAACTAAGTTTATATTTACTTCTTTTGTTGTGAAATTGAAAAGTTTTAGACGTTAATTATTGAAACATATTATGGATTCATTAAGAGTTTCTATATAAGCATTTCTATAATTAATTTAAACTAAATTCGAAGTACTGTTTTAAATAATACAAAATTTACAACTAATTAAGGGGAAAATAATATAAGCTTGTAGGTAATAGAAAACCTAAGGAATAAAAATAAATAAATATATATTAAAAATAAAATAATTTGTACATATAGAGGAAGAGGAAAGTGATTACGTTACAGAAGTAAGTTCATTTAAAGAAAAAAAAGCATCGAGTGACAGAACTCATTTATTTATTTATTGACACTTCACTACACATATCAAAACAGAGAAACGTAAAAATAGAAATTGTACATTAAAAAATCCAAGAAAATATACATAATTATTGAGATCTCTACATCAATACAGCCATCGCTCTGTATCTATTGAAGTAGATACTTTATAATATTTCAGTTTAATATAAAAGATGACCAATTGGTATGAGGATAAAAGGCGACGTGTGACCACCTACTTTACGCTGAAACTCATCCGACGTATAAAAGGACCGATTTGAACCCGTTCTATCCGCCATTATAATAATTTCTCGTTATTATTCATTCAGATTTAAATAGCAGTTCGAATAGCTTCGTTTTTACTGTAGAAATTCTAATATGAGAGGAAAATGTACCTCGTGTAAAAGTTTTACAGATTAACTTTTTTTTGTTCCTGTTGGAAATTCACTTGTTCTTGAAGTTGAACAAACAAAAGTGCCTTTGTCACTGCTTTTGCTTTTTTTGTTATATTTGCTATTTTTTCATGTAAGGAATTCAGTGAGTGAGTACTTAAATTAATATCAAGAATACTCAGTTTTGTTTAAGTAAGTCTATATATTTTTTGCTTTATCCCGCATAAATCGCCGCAGGGTAAGCACAAATATATATACTTAATCTCATATGAAATACAAAACAAGGCAATTAAAAACATACATTATATGTATATACTATATAAAGAAATCTCTTCCAGCCAATTTACGGTGGACCCACTAATGTCATCCATTCTCCAATAAATGTGCAAAATTTCAAATTCCTATTGTTAACACTTTAGGAATTTCTTAGTTTGGAGCCAACTGTAAAGATAAAGGTACCCCATCTTGGGTATGGGTTACGGCCCTAACGCTGACTGTTCTGTTGAAAGTTCTCTTTTTTGGAGATAAACCTAGAAATACCAGAAATCACCGTATTCCAAGTCATTGCATATTGAGGTACATAAAGCAACGCTGCTTTGTGCCATGTCATTATTTCCTTAAAGTAATCAACGCATGTCATGTTACAACTCGTCGCCCGCCAGCCTTCAACTACTAGCAACTTCAATACCCGCAAGGGATGCTCTTGCCTCCAACAACGGCCGCTAACGGCCATTCTCTCTCAAGCAGACAAGATACTGTTTGCCGTTTAATGAAAGAGTACCCTTTTCCCTCCCCAACCGGTGTCGCTTTCAAGGTTAGTAAGGATAAAAATATTTACCTCATAAACAAATAAAAAAACACTCAATTGTACCTTAAAATCTTAGAGAGCGAAAATATTAACAATAAAGAAGTAGGGCCACTAGGTAGAAGTACGAAGAAGGCGAAAATCGGGGAGCTGAGTGTCATATCACTAAGCTCACATGATTCCTGTGGTCGTCTCTGGTAACACTGCTACGGGCTTAGAGCAGGATAAAAGCGTGAAGCTAAAAATGAGTGAAGTGGAGTTCAATTTACTTGATTCGTTTCAGAAGACCGTCGTAGGCGTCGAGGCGTAGCGTCTGCCTGTAAGCGCGACGGTGTGTGAGTTCGATTCCCACTAGGGGAAGATGGATTTTTCGATGCACTTTTCTAACCCCTAAAAACCAGGTACATTGACCACAGAATCAATACAATACTGATTATTAAATCAAGATAAAAAAATGGCTACACTTTCCACTAGCGTTGGGCCCAGAATGTAAATGAAAGCCGCGCACAGTTTATTGACCTGAAAGATGTTATAGCTTAATGCTTTGTGTAGTTGTTCGTAAAAACTAACCGCTGGTACCAAATTTAACTTTTGTTTAGAATTTTGTAACGAAATTTAAGAGGCTTCCTTTTTTTTAGATATTATTACTGTCCAGTTTCCTATTCGAGACAAAATTCTCTAGAATTCGATAATTTTAAGTAATGTCACATATAATATGGTAACTACAAAGCACTAATGTCAAGAGATTTTGGTCTACTTTTCACCTGAATTTAAGACAACGCATTTAAAACGTGAGTAGCCATAGTTACCCTCTTACTACGATATCTCAGTATATATATTAACCGTGAATGTATTTAACAATTATATAAGAAATATTTGAATTCAAAAACAAACTGCATAAACTGCGTATACAAGATGATTATGAATCAGTGGAAAAAGTCATTCGGAAACATTTAAAAATTGATTTATATACATAATAAGATCTTTGATTTTGTCGATTTTAATATATTCTAAATAAAACAAGTTAAGGTCGAGTCTACTCGTGACCTTGGACTACTGTAATGTGTTCGAAACGTCGGGTTTCCAAAAAGTGGTAATATATGCTATTGACCGCTGTATTCCAATTTTTATATTTTATTAAATATATATCTTTAGAATAGATGAACTTTTTAATAAAAGCACATAAAAATGTACAGATAGGTGCGCCAGATATTACATACATAAGAAATTCCAGCGGAGACCCGTAGGCTGTAACAGGTAACAAAAACTACACACACATTAAACTGAAGTTATGACAGTATCGTATGTAGTAGAAATCATTGTTATTCTTATCTTAGTCCCTTGTATATAAATGTTAAGGAGATTGTATTCTTCTGACTTCTAGTACGTTGAGTTACATTATTAAAATATTTCACATAAATAGATAATTAATAGACTATAGCGGCTATGTCAACATACTGCGCTGCTGGTGGTTGAGTGGTGACTGGTTTTGGGATCAATCTCACCATTGAACACGCGGTATCTCAAATAGGGATGAGAAACGAATAACTCTCTCGACACTAGTTTCTCTTTGACTTCCTATAGGAAGTTTCAATGAAAACAAGAGGTAAATAAAAGTAGAATAACAAAAGTAAATAGGCCCCGCATACAAAAGGGAGGGCGGAGGGAACTGCAGGATACATAGCAACCTAGAGTTAAAACACCTCGTCGCTCAGTCCCTGCTTTCTGCCTTTGTGACGGCGGAACTCAACGCCGCACTTGGCCTAGTTTCCAGAGCGAAGAAAATGGATATAGAAAAATCCATCTTCCCCGAGTGGGAATCAAATCCACAAACCGTCGCGTTTACAGGTAGACGCTGCGCCTCTGTGACACGACGATCCTCGTTTACTATTACAATATATAATATATTATGATAACGTACATGGCTTCAATGTATATTTTATTGTTGTCTCGAAACGTAATTTGAACCCACGACTATTGCTTTTAGTCAAAGTCATCATTTACGTTAATAAGGTAGCTTTCATCATTGTAAAACGCTATATGTAACTAAACTATCTAAATTTACATGAAACAATGTACTCAAAGACCTACATTCACATTTAATTGACATTTAAACGTACAAATAGTTAAAAGCGCCTGTTTTATTTAGGAGCCACTTTCAAATAGAGATACTTCTTTCCAAACCAAATTGGATTGTTCCTTACAAACTGTTCAAAGAACATAAAAATTTTACGACTGCGCATACTTTTGTTTATTGTTAAGTTGTATTGTTGTTTTATGACTACCAACTTGGTACTACCAAGTGGAACGGTGGAAGAGTTCCTTTGTAACGCGGTTGTATTCGATTCAAAGATAGAAAGACAATTTTCTATATATATTTATATATATATATAAAAACCAAATCACATATAATACTTAAAAATACTACCCCCACCTTTCACCGTACCAAATATTCAAAATTGTATACAAATTTCCCATAAATCAAAACCTTACAACGTAATTAGGGATTCTCTATTGAATTCATAATAACCGAACTCGAAGCTGACGACGTGACGGAACACGCGATGAGGAGCTGAGACGAACTTTCCTAGACGCGTAATATTTAGCTGCTAAGTATATTTGTTATAATAGTATCCTACTTGAAACATTCGTTACCGTTCAGTTTCACGCTAAATCGCAATATTATAGGAAGGCACCGATATCCTAACAAACATTTCAAGACACTCTGTCTCAATTGTCTCTCCAAATTCGATTTATAGATAAGTGCCATGAACTACGGAATTGAATTTAGGTAATTCATTGTCAAATTCATGCATTTAACTGGTTAAAAAGGGTTCTTACTTTCTTCTTATATATTTTAGAGAGCAATCTCATATATTTGCCTAAACGGGAACTGAACTCACAACCCTCGTGTGCGCTTTCAAGCAATTCCCAAATACTATAAAGTATAAAATTATAACTCGCGTTACAACGCAGACAGTGTAAAATGTATCAAGTTCAGAAGGAAGCTGCTCGCCTCTAGGAGCTATAAAAACATGAGAGCTCACATGGCTCATAAGTGACTTGAAGACTTGAAAAAGAATTCAATCTTGTGATGCTTCTACAATGTAAACATGCGAACGTCTCGGTCTTTATCAACTCAGTGGTATCTAATGTGACACTATATATATACTTGTTCTAATATAGTTTTGTAGGTTCAAAGTTCATATTTTTAGCTATAAAAATTATATAAAGGAAAATTAAAAGGAATTTGGCTTTATAGAAGTAATCGAATGCACTTGAAAGATATAATTGAAATATCAATGCAAAAGTTGACTTTGGAATGCCGCAGTGGGTCATCGTCAACTAAAAGTAAAGGGGGGAAAATTTCTGTTTGAATATTCTACTAGAGCTATAAAACTAGAATGTAATAACATACGTCACTTGCTCTCATGGCATTTCTTGTCATATATAGTTAATTTTATTAATTCAATGTTAAAAGCAAGAAGGTTTCTAAAACTCGGATAGTCCATTCACAACTAAGTTTCTAGCGACTCTCATAAGCTTTACAGTGTCAAAGAATTCAATTTGGGAACTCATTTTGTCAGTTATATCTTACAACTATGTGACACCGGCTTTATATACAAAGTGTCTTCACAATCAACATTTACAATGTTTTATGAAAGTTTTTCAACTAACATATTAGTCGTAGTAGGAGAGGAGAGAAAAGTAAATGAAATTTACTTAGTACCAAAATGTCGAGTCAACATATAAAATTCAACATATATCATAATTATATACATATACATGGGTACCAATGTTCACTTATATTATGAAACCTAGGAGGTTGTTTACTTAAATCTTAGAGAATTTCAAATCGAATTTAGAAATCATACCTTGTATTGTATGTTCCATTCATAATGAAAGGCTATAATCTGTAGGCTCTTGCCCATTTTAATGTCTCCCATACACACCACAATATACCCAGTAGCTTCCATCAGACCAGAGCGGTGTCGCAGGTAAAAGGTTATAAAGTATTAAACGCACTCCCTCCCGTACACATTTCCATACACACAGAGCCGTCCTAGATAATCCAACGGCAGTGATCCGACTCGACGCGCCACTTCTTTTTATAGCGTTCCCATGTTCGAGTTGTTGCTTCCAACTAAAAGTTTAGGCGCGCTTCGATGTTATTTTTAAATAAATTCTATCTTTATAAAGTCGCTGCGGTCGCGTCGCTGGACTGTGTTGTATGAAATATTAGTATTTTCTAGTGAAACTCAATAAAATGTGCTGACTACGAAACAGTAATATTAAACTTTTTGTCAATCACTAGAAAAAAAAATTAATAGTGATTTTTCTTTTGCAAGTGAAATAAGATAAAATAATGTATAAGGTTTTAAAATTAAAAACATTTTCCGATATTAAAAGTTTTAATAAGTTACTATTTATTAAATTATTGTTCCATGTAATATATAACAATTTGAACACAGCCGGACCCGAACCCGCACCACTTGGATACCGACCAAGCACTTTCTTGTCCGCCATGGTTTCAATCATAAACAGTACGTTTATTTTAGTATATTAATAGTGTTATATTTTGTTCTAAAATAATCTGTCTAACAATAAGATGACGTCAAGTAACACACAATTTCCTACAAAGCCTCCAAACCATCTCCAAACCAACAGTTTTGTCCTCAACATTGATGAGCACCGTATAAAAGTTCCTGCTCGCGGTGTGTGAACGTCATGTCATGTTATTTCTCTCAAGTCAGTTTGTTAGAAGTAAGTTAACAACATGTTAGGCATATCTTTTCAATATGACTAATAAATAAATAATCAACATTTTTTTATAGCTTCACGCTTATTCCCGCTCATAGCAGGCAGAGGGAACCGCAGGAACAGTGGGACCTAGTGTTAAGACACTCCGTTCTTCGATGTTAATTTCACAGTAATTTTTTTTCCTATATTATACCTAATTTAATAATAGTAAACAAATAAAATGTTTCATTTTAATCGAAATTATCCAATTTCGATTAAAATGATCATCTTTGTGTTATCAAATTGTTATTACTTAAGCTCGTATCTCTTTATGAAGGACTGTGACGCTTCGTATAAATTGTTAGATTTATACACATTTTACTAAAATCACTTCATCTTTCGAATTACATTAAAAACAAACGATAGCACTAATATTAGCTCAAGCTTAGATAAAAATATATAAACATTATTTTATTTCATTAATGTCTCCATTTAGTAATCATTTTCTACCTTTGATGGAACAAACCACGGTTTTGAAACACGAAATATCTCTGAAAATCGCAAATCATCAAATCTGCTAAAAGGACGAAATGTCAAATTTTCCTACGAGACACAAACTAGATTTAACATTACACAGTCTACGCAAACGACGTCACTTTAACACTATACATTTTGTCCTGGCTTACTTTAAATCAAACATCTACTTACATAAAACAAAATATATAAAGTTAAAAATAAAAGTCGTCATTTAGCGAACCCTTAGAGTCAGTGGGTCCAGAATGTATTAAATTCAAACAGAATAAGCTCGCGGCCCGCTCCGGCCAAATGTAACGGAAAGATAAAAGGCAAAGAAAGAAAACCTGTGCCACCTAAATCATTCCATATCGGGTTAGAGGTCGTTGGACTCGCCTCCACTGGAAGAACAGAGATATGTTACGCTTTATATAAATAGTGACAATGTTTCTAATTTTTTTTCTAGATACCTATAGAAACGCAATAACGACAATATTAATAAGCCGAATAATGAAACTACATTAAAGTATAACTTAATTTAAGTTAAACTTAATTTTTAGTTCGTACAAAAATAGAATTCGAACGCAAGTTTAGGTTTATCAATATTTTAAAAGTTCCCACGTTACTTCCTGTTGACCTACTTTACTTTATCTTAAAATAGTACGGAACCTTCGATGCGCCAGGAATTACTCGCACTTGACTGACGTTATTTAAATTCTCCACGCACTTACTCCTTAAATGACTAAAAATTAGACTTACGTGACTTTATACACATTGTTTCTATTCTTCCAGTTACTCCAGTTGATCGTTTAAGCTCACAAGTTTAATTTACAGCTTTTTTGGATAGAACCCGAAAGGGCTGCCAAAAGCTGAGTACGAGATCGAACTTTGAAACATACGTATCAATGATGACAGTGAACCTTACGCACTCTTTTCCCACCTCACCTGTAATGGTTATTGATTATGTATTCAGTATGTTGTTATTATATCGTAGCCTCATTTGAAAATATTTATAGTCAAAAATTCTCTTCTGCGAATCCCTTCCTCCAATATTCTTAGAAAATTAATCTAAGTAAATGCAAATGTATTCCTAGAAAATTTAACTAACAATTTTGTTGTATATTATAATGAAACCGAGCCTTATATATGTTGTATCCACGTTGCACGTCTACACACACACACACATACACATATACGCTTGGTTAAAGTAGAGAGATGGAGAGCTGAGATCAACCTTTAGAGACTCGTTCTGTTAGAAAATTGCAACACCGTACGTGAAATGAAAACTCTGAATGGTTTCATTTTCATGAACTTGTTCTATTGTTTTTTGAACAAGAAAGAATATTGATTGCTGATTGTAATTCATTATCATAGCTTTATATATATTATACGAGTATATATAGTATATCGTAATATAGTTTTAAAAACCTGTGCCTACTATATTATACAGGACTTTCGAAAATTTTTAAAGCTTATTATTAAATAAATAATCGATATTGCTAGGCACAAATTACAATTTGAACTATGTACATATTTGTATATATTCGAAAAGTCTTGCTGCTGAACCCCCGGAGTGAAAGCCTCACATAAAAAAGTTCTTAACGAACAACTTAGTTACAATTAAAATTTATATTTAAACAAAACTTAAAAACTGTATTTTTCTGAAATAAATCTGACAACACAATATAACACAGCATGCGACATGTCTTTCTACATCTACCTTAAATTACGCGATTAAATGCGGGATTCACATCTTCGTACTTAAATGAAAGATGGGCACAGATAAAAGAAAATACGACAAATAGAAATTGCCCCCTATACAGTGTGCTTTGACACTCACAGACGTAATACATGAAATAAGAAGCTCTAAGTTCTCTTCTCAGTTCTAGTCTAAATAAAATAAAATAAAAAACTAATTGTTTTTCTATTTATTGCATTGCGATCAAAGGGGGCCATTTCGGTTGAAGTTTGATAAAATTCGACAGCAAACACAGAAAAGCTTGTAAAATGCAGGCACCAGATTAAAGCATGCATAGTTAAAGGGTTCAAGGTACAGGCCCCGCCACTCAGTTTCGGCACACATCAAATATGTACACCGACCAGTGTTAGGTACATTGTCTTGATGACTCAAAACTACGGGTTGGAATGAATTTTAACGTACCAAAATGAATGGACCAGATTGAACAAATTATTGGTACATAAATAAAACGCCATATAGCTTTTTAGAGGGGTAAAGTATATTCATGTCTTCGCTGTGGTAAATGAGGAAGTACGGCGTTTAGTTCCGCAACACAACATTCCAAATCTCAAATCATCTTTGCTATATGCGGCGGCTACAAATGACTATTAACCTCACAATTTTTTGTTAATGGTACTACGACATTATTTTTTATTTAATATTATTTAGAGGGAAAGCCAGAATATGAAATATCATAAATATTACTAAGTTACATACAAATGTACGTAAGTTTGTTCTATAGAAGATGAAAATATATTTTTTCGTGTCAGAGAGTTGCATAAAATTGAAACGTAGTTTAATGTATAAACATAACCTTATAAATTTCACAATTAAGTATTTACTCACAGACATTTAACATAATCCGACTATTTCTGTGTCATTATATAAATGTAAGACATTTCTGTTCACATTTGCGAAGGAAGGGAAGCAAATTAAAAAGGTTGAGATAAATCGCAGGTCCTCCGGCGCGGCTGCGGGCCCTAGGGGTTCGTAGGGTTGCCTTATATCACCAGGACTACAGCAACTAGATATCTCGTAGAAATGAATATGTAATAATTTCACACGAAAAATGGCAGTTTGTCGCAAAAGAAGATTTAACCTGTGATTGTTTTTGTTAAATGTTGTAATTTTAGAGTAAGTTCACACATTTCAAACATTTTGAAGACTTGGCAAAAGAAACCAATAAGTTACTCCGCTTCCTTGTATGAATATAGTCACTATGTGTTTCAGACATTACTATAAATATGAATATTTTCCACCTATATTTCCTTCAAATAAATTTACAAGGACAATATCGGTTTATTTATTTACCACATAGATATCTCTAAAATCCATGGATCATAAAGACTGAAGTACCTTATAAGTTCTCTTTACTCTCTCCTTGTAGCCATTTAGAAGTCAGTAAAGAGAACCTAGTGTTCCTAGCACTTAACTTAGTGAAAGCTTGTCAAAATAAATATAATAAATTACGTCTATAAAATTTTAATAAAACTCCATACATTATTCGCTAACTCGTTGTTTTATTCATGAGGGACGGGACGGTGTCCGCGGGCGACGTAAACATTATGATCTATCCTCAGCTAATACGTCTCGCTGGCCGTAATCGAAAACAAATAGATGGTTTGTGTTTTTTGTGTGTTCCGATAACAAAATATTCAAAGTAGCGAGGTGTCGTCGACACTGTACTGTACCGCGGTACCTGTGGGACACACTCCCATATACTGGGATACTCTTGTACCCAATCTTTAGTCTGTATATACACCACTACATGAGTGGTATGTAGTAAGGGTATTACATTTATAGAAAAGTTAACATACATCTAAGCAATTCCTTTTACTTTTACGCACTTTATAAATTCAACAGTTTATACTAAGTTTTAAATATATTCTCCAACCAAAGCATTCAATCAGATTCAAACATCGCACCTCCTAAACCTCCTAATATATATATATATATATATATATATATATATATATATATATATATATATATATATATATATATATATATATATATATATATATATATATATATATATATATATATATATATATATATATATATATATATATATATATATATATATATATATATATATTTCTTTCAGTTAATAATTTTCTATTCACGTCGTGACAAAAGCAAACAATACAAATTGACGTGCAGATTACCTTTACGCTTTGGTTATTACAATTGGGGTTTTTATGTTTCTACGTAAATATATATAATATATATTTTAATTATGAAATCCGTATTTCAGCGGTTTTCAATAACGAATGGACACAAAGTGCCAAAAAGGGTTTTGGGCTGGTTTCCGAGAATTAGATATAACGGGGATTTATTATAACACCTCCATGGTACAAGTATAGGAAAATAGGACATGGCTTCATAATTGTGGATTAAAATCAACAGATACTACTCTGTTCACATTTAGCTACTCGTACCCACGACCGCTCGGAGCACATCCCAAATGAACGTCAACGAGTATTCTCCCTGTATCCACCTCATTACTCCCATACAGTGCGACGCGCCAGTCAATAAGACAAACACGCCTGAACACCGTATCAGTCCACAGAGGTCTGTATGTTAAGCCCGATGTGTGCTCGGGATCGCCGCGTGCAAACCAAATTGTAATTATTTACCTCTCGCCGCTGACTCGATACAATCGCTGTAGTTAAAGCTTTTTAAGCTCAGTGAGCTTACATAAGTGTGGCATTAACTTTTGTTAGCAGTCAAGCTTAAAATGGCGTATTCTATCCAATAATATAAACTTATTGGCCAGTACAGTTCAGTTGCAATTACTTGTTGGTTATGGGTTCGAATTTTTCATATAGAAATGTTTTCTACAAAGTTTTGATACTAACAAATCTAATCCAATTTTATTTCACAGAATTGGATTCCCCATTGAAGCTTTTTTCACTTAACTGATCTATTAAAGGGATGAATAAAGTATTAGTCAAGTGTGAGCAGTACTCGCGCGCCGAGGTTTCCGTACCATTACATGATTGTAGGTCGGAAAGTACAAGTTATAAAATTTTTACAAACTTAAATCATTTTGTATAAAATGAACTATATAGATGAAATTATATACGTAAATTTGTAATGGTTTCTATTTTTTTAATTATTTACTAATTTTATCTATTGCTTGTACGCTAAGCTTTAATTCTTTGAATTATTTCAAAGCTTTAAGTCAAAGGAAAATACCCTGTATAGTCTTGATAATGCAGCGATTGCACAAAATGAAACATAAATTTTCATATAACCAAATTTTGAGGCCATTTCTACGTCTACAGTTCTACATCAAGTTTTCAGCCTCCAATCAATTGCTACCAACAAAACGCATATTCCAAAGCCTCTCTCCATTAAAACGGCGATATATAAAACCCATACATACACATACATAGAATATTGCGGGAAATTCTTATAATTCAATTGAATCGCAAACGCTAACCCGGCTGTATAACTCACGCCGCACAACGCCAGCGCGGTGTCAGAGCCAGTGCATAATGCGACTCCATAAAAACAACATATTGTGGATAACGCATCGGAATCTATATTTACGATATTCTCATTTCAGGTTTCAGCATTCAGCCGAATTCAGTGCCGATATTTATTTTTATTTCACACTACATCATGTACTAGTCGAAGCCGGTTATTACGTTTACGAAACATTCAAATTTTGTGTATAAATATATATGCAAAAAATATATTGAATATTCGTTGTTTTACTGTCAAATTATTACTTTTGGTATAATTTTTATATTTTTCAGAGCTACGACATATAGGTAATGTCAAGAATTTGGTTTCGTTAATATTTTATGATAAGAGCCTAATCAGTATAATACAATTAAATCAATTATAAAACATACACATAATGAAGAATTTCATTTGGTAAAATAAAAATACTAAATATAGAGAAAAGAAGCAAAGCCACCTATATACACACATACACCTATATATAGCCAGCTCAAATATTTTGCTTTTCTCTAGAAATTAAAATTTAAATTTTTTATTTCGAAATTACCAAAAAATTATTCACTACCTCATTTACTTTATTTATAATTATATATATTGTAGAAACTGGAGTGGGAGGTATAACATCGGAATAGGTAGAAGTAGGAGTTTGATCAGCAGAATGCAAGAAAAATTTTTTTTTCACATATACATACAATATTATGAAGGTTTGCCTTTATCTGATATAACGCTACTGATATAGCATCAGATAAATACAGCTTTGAACCTACTATACAAATATTTTTGTTAATAGGAAATAATAACACTAATAATATGTATTAGACCCGCAAATGATATTTACAGCCACCGCCTAACCAAACAGTCGGCCCCGCGGAGCCGCAACACCAGACGCAGTAGTTTACTCACTTCGGTTACACTCTAATGCGATATAATATGTGAAAAATACTTATATTTTATGTGAAATATATAATAATACATATATATCATTAGATACATACATAGGAGTTATATTTTAGGACTTCTAGGTAGTAAAATTTAGATTTGATTACATAAAAAGTCACGCTTTATTTTTGGTAAACTTTTGGCTGTTTTGTCGTTTTGTGTGTGAAATGGCAAAAATGGGAAAAATGAGCAACCGTCGAATCTAGAATCAATGTGTATAACTGCGCTACGATGGTCTCATCAATATTCTAATACAAAAACGTCCCCAACTGAGATTGAAGTCCAAAATTGTCAAAACTTTCATTCGCACTACGATGGTGTCAAACGAACTGGCAAGAAAAATAAAATCAATGGAAAAAGGAATTAACTACGTTGTTTTATATTTATTCTGTTTCGGAAAGTCTCTCGGGAGGTCCCCGGTTAGCACTACTAACATTTCTATTGCGACGTACAAATGTGTGTAGCGTGGGTATATTTGTATAATGATGTATGAACACTGTGTTTCCACTCATTAATTGCTAATGCCTTTTTAATTTTAATAACCTTTTCTCTTAAAGTGATTTGTGCGGAAAGCGTTGTGTTAAACACTCCGTTGCAATCCGCTAAAAAAAATATTATTAAATCTTTCTATTATGCTTATTTATTAAAATAAATTTAAGAAAAATGTCTATGTGAACATTGCTTAAAAAATGTGACATCTATGAAAAATTAAAAACATAATATTGATATTATTTAAATAAATAATAATTGATAATATTTGAATAAGTAGAAAAAGACAAAAGCCTCCACTTCACTTCTACTCTTTATCTACAAACAAAAATATTATTTATCGTTATATATATAGCAGGGAACGGAGTGTCTTAACACTAAGTTCCTATGATTCTTGAGATTCTTTCTGCCAAAAATACAAAAGCCTCCACTTCACTTCTACTCTTTATATACAAACAAAAATATTTTCAAGCACAAAAAAAATATCTCAATATTTTTTTACTTTACGCTTTATCTGCACATGGCAAGGGAGGCAGAGAAAACCATAGGAACCTTGTATTGAGACAATCCGCTCTGCACTTTCCATCATTGGAGGCATTTGCCTTGTTACCAGAGCGAAGTAAAGGAAAATAGTCCATCCTTCCACTTGGAATCTACTTAGGAATCGAACGCACAAACCGTCGCGTTTACATGCAGATGTTGTGCCTCTGCGCCACGACGATACTCATCTGAAAATTGCATGAGTATAAAACTAATATAACAAAATACTGTCGCTTAGCTCTATTCGTTAAACAGTCCCAGTATTTCAAACAACAAGGCAACCCTTGGAGAGCCAACTTTAGACCCAATTGTCCCACCTCTTGTAAACAGAAGTCAAACTTCATTCGAATCTTGCTACGTACGTCCTCGACGCCACTCGACGATGCGCTGTGTACGGAACACTCCGGTACAGACCTAACCTTTATATATTCATGCTGTAATAAGATAAAATGTACTGCTTTATAACATTTTTAGTCCTTTTACTTATACTTTTCATACTTTTGTGAGTTTATTTAATTATATATGAAAATTGCAAGTTGTATAATAAAGATATATGTATAGAATTTCAGCTACACACACTATATATATATATATATATATATATATATATATATATATATATATATATATATATATATATATATATATATATATATATATATATATATATATATATATATATATATATATATATATATATATATATATATTTCCACTTTAGTTAAATGTGTTGCTGTACAATACAGGGATAAGGAACTCAAGAACGAGAAAAGTGACGCTACGTTCCTGATGAATACAGAATGAAGCGAGAATCTTAAAAAAATACTTCATAATAAAGCAATATTACAATATTCTACTATAATTCATAGATCAATTGAGGCATTGTTGATACTAATCTCATTCTCTTTCATATTTGAAAATAATTTCATTCCTGAAAATCGGTATCGCATTTTCACAAAACTTTCATAAATTTCATATAAAAAGCTGGTTTCAGCATCAGTCATCTGTTTATCCAATACAATGCATGTATCGATCAGAGCTGCATTCAGTGTAGCAGACAAAAGCGCTACGTCAAGTGCCACTTTGTAGCACCTTGCCCGCGTACCAGACTGTTTTCTAAAAGGTTCCTAGTTTATACATGTTTTTTTTTATATAATTACAAAAATGTGCTAATTTTTAGGAAATTATAATGAACGTAATTTAGAAATTTATTACAAATTTTTAGGCATTGTTCTCTCGATTGTACCTTCACTACTTATCTGTCTAAACAAGTAAAATAAATGGTTCTTCTTCATCTAGTAACACCTTCTTAAGTGGGGTGGGCAGAGAAACTTACGATTTCATTGACATCACGTTTTTCTCGATATTGCACTGATGTAGAGACAAGCTTTAAGCCACATTACTACTTTGCAAATACCAACAATTACCGACATTTTTACAATTTTGTGTATTATTCCATTGTAAAAAAAGATAATCATAATTGTTTTTTTGTCAATTTCACGCTTTTATCCCGTGTAAAAACACTCCGTTTCTTATTTCTTGCTTCCTCCGTCCTCGCTTTCCGCCTTTTTCGAGGCTATGCTCCGTATAAATAAAAATAAATGCAATCTAAAGATTTAACCTTGCTACGTTCAAATTATAAATATATTTTTTTAGCCTCATTTAGCTTTAGGGTAGGCAGAGGGAACTGCAGGAATTGTGGGAACCTAGTGTTAAGACACTCCGTTGCTTAGTTCCTGCTTTCTCCGTCCCCGCTTTCCGCTGTTTCCGAGGCATTGCGTGTTGAGTGGCGGAACTCAATGCCGCGTTTTGCCTAATTTCCAGAGTGAAGAAATGGAAAATTCCATTTTCCCCGAGTGGCAATTGAACCCACAAACCGTCGCGCTTACAGGCAGACGCTACGCCTCTGCGCCACGACGGTCCGCTATTAATCTATCGTTATACATATATATAGCAGGGAACGGAGTGTCTTAACACTAAGTTCTAATGATTCTTGAGATTCTTTCTGCCTATCCTGCTATATGCGGCATGAAGCGTGAAACAAAAAAACAGAATAAATAATTTTAAGTATTTCCCAAAATATTTTAGCTAGCTTATTACGCACCAATACAACCGCTAAATCCAATCATTCCATTAACATAAACAATTTTTATCTAGAACTAAATACTTGACGCATAAATGCAAATGCTCATATATTTCATTTATGTTCTTAATTAATACATTATCATAGAAAGACAATCGTAGCGAGCACAATAGGAGCGCGTAATCACAGTTTGGGTAGTTAAAGTTATTGTAAAGTGTGTATCTACCTACTTCCACTTACTTGCTATCTAGTGTTCCAATAATTGTTAGATATGACTGGAGCGTTCATTCCATACATATTGATATTTATGCAGAATTGGGGTAATTTGATATATATATATATATATATATATATATATATATATATATATATATATATATATATATATATATATATATATATATATATATATATATATATATATATATATATATATATATATATATATATATATATATATATATATATATATATACATATACATATACATATACATAATAATAATAATAATAATAATAAAAATTCTTTATTGTACACCCAATAATATATACAGAAATTACAAAATGAGAACATACGTTGGTACAAAAGGCGACCTTATTGCTAAATAGCAATCTCTGCCAGGCAACCTTAATGCAGAGGAAATAGCAAAATTGAAGTAGGGATGGGGTGCAAGTAATATTTAAGTAGTGTATAAAATATACATAAATATGTGCATACAAACAAACATATACATACATACATACATACATATACACACACATACATATATATACATATACATATACATACATACATACATACATATACATATATATACATATATACACATACATACAAACATATATACCTACATATACATACACATATACACACACATACACTTACATATAAAATTATCACATTATTAAATGAGAATAAGTATTACGCAATAAAATATCAAAACACAAAAATATGCGTGCTGTATAAAATAAAGTAAAATAAATTAATCAAAGTGACAGGTAGTGTTTCTTTAAGCGACGCTTAAAAATTAAAAATGTTTTGGCATTTCTAATATCGAGGGGAAGGGAGTTCCATAACCGACAGGCAGTTGTGGTAAAGGAGCAACTATAAAAGGAAGAGGCATGGGAAGGAATTTTTAAGGAGAGGTTACGTTTCGAGCGAAGACACCGAGAATGTGACTCGCCCAAAAATTGGAAACGTTCTTTAAGATATGGAGGAGAAATTGGATTGAACAGAATACAGTAAAGAAGATGAAGTATATGAGTATTCCTGCGAAGGCGGATCGGGAGCCACTTGAGTTTCTTACGAAAATCTGAAATATGATCATATTTGCGTAAACCAAATATGAAGCGAATACATAAATTTTGAAGGCGCTCAAGTTTATCTAATTGGTCCTCTCTTAGGTCAGGGTAGCATATGTCAGCATAATCAAGAATCGGTAAAAGGAGAGTATTTGCTAACGAAATTTTAGTTGGTACCGGAAGAAAATTACGCATGCGTTTAAGAGATCCTAATGACGCAAAGATCTTTCTACTTACCTCACTTACCTGTGAATCCCATGACATATGGTTGTCCAAAGTGATTCCAAGATCTTTTACCGTTTTACTATATGGTAAGGAGTCATTATTAAGAAATACTGGCGGTAAAGTCGAAGCATCTATTTTTGATATAAGTTTAGAACTACCTATTAAAATCAGTTGAGTTTTTTTTGAGTTAAGATGCAGACCAAATGATTTACACCAAGTGGATATATTCCGTAAGTAGTATATATATATATATATATATATAGAGTCATTTATAGACAATTACGGTTTCACGTTTACACGTCAAATCGTCACAGCGATGTCGATCAAGAGTTGAAAATGTAATTAGATTAGCATCTGAGTGTGAATTCAAAGGGCGTGCCTCGAGGGCAGTTACAACCTTTGAAGAGCTGAAGAGCCAAGTAGATGTCCTTCAACCTTTTGAACCCTATAATTTTGTCTTCAACATAATTGCTATCAATCTATACTTGCTTTGGAGTGAAGGAAGTTATGGAATTTTCTATGTCATACCTGAGGTTTAGTAAGTACGCTTAACGGTTTTCAACGATTGAACTGTTTTCCAGCGGGTTCTTATACTGCTATGTTAAAATTATATACGTTTTGAAAAAGAAAACCCTAATGTGAAATCTAATTTTAATTATTTCGCTAAAAATCTTTATATAAAAGAAATGACAAAAAAAGGATATATTACACAAAAATATGCACAAAGTGGCTCGCTGGAGTCACGCTTTGTATTGCCAATAATGTAAAAAAGTTGCTAAAGTAGAAAGCCGATTGCAAATTCAACACAAAAAGAAATCATGCATAAATTTACATAAGATACTCCGTTCACTGCTTACCGCCTTCTTTCAGATACTCCTCACAGAGACCGCACTCTCCGTGCTGGATCTCTCGAGGCCATAGTGACTCCAATCACTCATAAATGACAGGTAAATTAATTCAAATACTAAATCGATTTTTATTAAGTCTTAAAAGATTTATTAAGAATAAATTTATATACAAACAAAAGTACTAGATATTCGAAAGCCAAACAAATTACTAAAATAATAAATCAGTAAGAGGCTCCGAGAGGAACCACCAAGTTTTACCCGTATCATCTGATTTCACACGCCGTTGCTCGAACTCACCCTTTCTGTGTCCTTAACTTACGCTATATATATATACATGTATATGTATATGTCATACATGTAAACTAAAGAGTAACGATTCGCATATCACTTTTTAACTATCAAAGACCGATCGTGATTTGTGGGTTCGATTCTCACTCGGTGGGAATGATCATTTCATTTCCATTTTCCTTGCTCTGACAACCAGGCAAACGCGTCGTTGAGTTCCGTCATTAAACACACAATGCCTTACACGACGGAAAACGGAATGTTTTAACACTATGTTCTCACGATTCTCATAGCGCCCTCTGCGTATCCTGCTATAAGCGCGACAAAGCGTGAAGCTAAAATACAAATTAATTCCAAGAGAGAGAGACCGTTATCAAATTCTGTCAGATTTCGAGACTTGTGTGTTATACTTATAAAAAAGAAGTAAATAGAAATAATTAATAGTTGTTTATTTTTCATTCAGCATATAACATTCTCTCTTGTCATATAATTATTCGTAGGAATATTCTTTGGGTTGAGAAAATTTATAAATAACGTATATTACGAGCTTACTCACAGTGGGCGAGGCGAAAGAAGTATACAGGGACCGCAGAGTTTGACGCTTCATTCTCTGTAATGCCACTAGAGATAAAGTGTGATGTTATCTATGTATGTATGTATGTATAAATATAAAAAACATAGAGTCTAAGATCTCAGCCCATAAATATAATAGACTAAAAAATCCCAGGCAAATCAATTACCCAAATCCTTTAATATGAAGCTTTATCTAATCTACGCTACAGTCGCATAGCACATGATTGCGCATACTTCACACGTCTTACTGATAATCCTCATATACACATAATACTTTGATAATAATCGCTGTTGACTATAGTGTGTAATTGCGTAACGTTAAACCGATTCTCCATTGTTTCCTCATATTATATTATCTTAGCTGTTCCATTGTTAGACGTCAATCGATCGGAGCGCTGTTCTGGATTACTTAGGAACAGTCGAAATGGATTTAAATCTTAATGGCCTTAATCTTACAATTCTTTGATAGTTGAGAAAAAAAATAATACGTTAGTATTCATTTATTATCTCAGAACATGTCAAGGTGTATATTAAAATTATATGGTATCTTAAAATGTGATTTCCGATGTGATTGTGTAAACCAAAACTATTACAAAGTTATTGACCAACACTAAATACTTGCTATCTAATTTCCTTGACTGATTTATTGTCATTGAAACATGTCCCAACAAAAAATTCTTAAAGAAAACATATAAAGATTTCAACGCAGCGGGGTTTGAACCCGCGCCTCTTGCAAGCGCTTTGTCCACTAAGCGAAGCGTTCTTCATCACGCCGCGTCGAAATACTTATATGCTTTATACAATTTATTTCGTTATTAATCATCTCTTTAGAGAGATTTTTATAAATTTCCGCTTCCCAAAGATTATTACAAAAAAACAATCGTTTCGCGAAAGAGAATAATATTCATAAGCTATATTTATTCGAGGACCGTCGTGGCGCAGAGGCGCAACGTGTGCCTTTAACGCGACGGTTTCTAGGTTCGATCCCCAGTCGGAGAAGATGGATTTTTCTATTTCCTTTTTCTTGGCTCTGGCAAACTAGGCAAAGAGCGGCGTTGAGTTTCGCCACTCAACACGCAATGCCTCGAAAAAAGGCGGAAAGCGGGGACAGAAAAAGCAGGGACTAAGCAACGGAGTGTCTTGACAATAGGTTCGTATGGTTCCTGCAGTTCCCTCTGCCTACCCTGCATCCCATAAAAAAAATGTATATTTATAATAATTTAATATTCATAAAAATATCTTTATTAAATGTTTTTATAAATATTAAAGAAATACTAAAAGAAAATATGTAAAAATTTGAACGCAGTGGAAATTGAATCCGAGCCTCATGTAAACCGTACAAGCGCTTTGACCACCATACTATGTACTTTTTCTATACATAGTGTAGATTTACACTTTAAAAATCATAATAACATCTCCCAACATCTTCCACTAATGTAACTTTACCTCATTTTAAGAGTAACCCAAGCACAGATTTTGTTTTATGATATCAGTTATCGTAAAGATATCAATATATATATATATATATATATATATATATATATATATATATATATATATATATATATATATATATATATATATATATATATATATATATATAGTATAGTATATATATATATATATATATATATATATATATATATATATATATATATATATATATATATATATATATATATATATATATATATATATATATATATATATATATATATATATATATATATATATATATATATATATATATATATATATATTTTGTTTTAAATTAATAATAGAGCGTATGTGGCGATGCAATACCATTTAGAATCAATTACAGAATGACTTGAGCCCGCGCGCCAAGCATTCCAGTCCTCCATATATATGTGCAATATTACGTAACATATACATATATCCTATGCTCATATACTTGTATGTTAAATTAACACTATGACTTCACTTTGTATTAAGGAACTGGTCATAAAAATTATTGGTTGGTATGGTATGGTCGAGGCCCGTCAACCAAGCGTGACGTTGAGTTCGACTTAACACGCAATGTCTCAAGAGAAGGCGGAAATCAGAGAACGGAGTGTCTTAACACTAGATTCTAATCCCATAGTTCTTGCGATTCAAATATTATTCGGATAAACGAAAAGGATTTTTATTGAACTTATTGTCTAATAAAACAGAATATTTGTTTAAGCCACTACTAAAAGCGTATAAAGTAATTTATTTCACACATCACATAGTAGGTAGAATATATATATATATATATATATATATATATATATATATATATATATATATATATATATATATATATATATATATATATATATATATATATATATATATATATATATATATATATATATATATATATATATATATATATATATATATATATATATATATATATATATATATATCTATCTATATATAAAAATGAATTGCTGTTCGTTAGTCTCGCTAAAACTCGAGAACGGCTGAACGGATTTATCTTATCTTGGTCTTGAATTATTCGTGGAGGTCTAGGGAAGGTTTAAAAGGTGAGAAAAATTCGAATAATTGCCGGGAAAATCTTCAAAACAGCATTTTTCTATTTCCCATACAAACGTTTTCTAAATAAAATGGAGAGTCAATTTGTAATTTATTACCGCTGCATAAAGTTCAAATTCGCGTGCGCGTTGGAGGATCAAATATCGCGTTCTGAAACTCAACAGAAGAAAATTGCATAGTCTCAAAATGCATTGTACTGCAATCATAATATTTGACATTAGATTTGACAACCAACTAATATGTCAATCCATCCTGTCGCATTTCAGAGCATGGAAAAAAGTATTACGATATTATATCTATCTTTGTGGATACGTGCGCTAGAACTTTCTTTACTTTGTGATAGTGACATTCCAAGTAATGTGCTTTTTTTTGTGATAGTGACACTTTACTGCTAAATAAGCGGGAAATTTTCTCACTTTGATTAATTACAATTTACGATGCCGAGGAGAAGACGACCTGACTTAGGTCGTCGTAGTCAATCAAATGTGCGAAGAGCTACCTCACGTGCTAACCGCACTGATGACCAGAGACAGACAGATCAAGAGAATAGTCGTATTGCTATGTCAGAATTGCGTTCTTTAGTGAGTGACAATGTAGGAGATAGGCTTAGAATGCAACGAGTTCGTGCACATCAAACACAACAACAGCAAGCTAGACATAATGAAATTGAGCGAATCCGCAGACGCAGTGCTCCTGTGATTCTTGAACGAGCTGCATTCCACTATGATCCGACAATTGATTATTGTGCCGACAAATCGGTAACAATTGGGGAAATGAAAACAATTTGTAAACATTGTAAGGCGTTAAAATACACTGGTGAATCTACTGGATTATGTTGTGCTGAAGGCAAAGTAAAATTGCCACAATTGGTCCCACCACCAGATCCTTTACGCTCTTTAGTTTCTGGGATTGGAAATGATTCTAAGCACTTCTTGACTAACATTCAGAAATATAACAACTGTTTCCAGATGACATCATTTGGTGCTACACATATTATACAAGACAATTTTATGCCCACTTTCAAGGTAATATATATGAAATTTTTTTTATATTATTCAAGTTTGTCCTAAAATATATATATCGGAAATAATTAATGGACAAATTTTTAAAAATTACAGATACAAGGACAAGTTTATCAATTACTGGGAACTCTGCTACTACTACCTGATGCAGATCATCAATTTTTACAAATTTATTTTATGGGCAATTCAGATGCGGAAATTAATAATCGTTGTGCTCATAATCCCACAGTGAAGAGAACCATTGTCCAACAATTACAAATGTTTCTTCATCAGAATAACAATTTAGTAAACATGTTCAAAATAGCATTGGATCGGATGCCATCTGATAGCCATAATATTATTATTCGAGCTGACAAAACACCTGCACCAAGCCTGCATACCAAAACACACAAGGAGGTTCAATTCACCTACCATTGATGAAGTGGCTGTTGTCATTGTAGGAGAAAATTTACAATCTATAGATATTGTGCTTCATCGTCGGAATAGTGATTTAAAACGTGTATCTGAAACACACAGGAGTTATGATGCACTACAATATCCTTTGATCTTCTGGCAGGGGGAAGATGGATACCATTTTAATATCAAAATGGTAAATCAAGTAACAGGTAACTGAATTGAACAAGATTAAATAACATTTTTAAATTTAATTCATCTAAATAACAATGTAAACATTTATAATTTTTGATTGCAGGTGCTGAAACCAACAAAAAAGTTAGTGCTATGAATTTCTATTCATACAGACTCATGATCCGTCAAGGTGAAGTAAATCATATTTTGATGTGTCAACGACTTTTTCATCAGTTTGCAGTTGACATGTATGTCAAAATTGAGACTGAACGATTGACATACATCCGTTTGAACCAACGACGGCTACGGTCAGAGGAATACATCCATCTCCGCGATGCTATAAATGCTGATGGCAATGTGAATAATGTAGGAAGAATGACAATTTTGCCAGCTACTTATATCGACACCGTAATGAACCATGATGACGTAATTAAATATCCCACTGAGTTTTTAAATTCACTGGAATTGCCTGGATTACCACCTCACAATTTGCAGTTAAAAGTAGGATCAGTTATTATCATGCTGCGTAACATTAATCAACCTTGACTATGCAATGGAACAAGACTGGCTGTGAAAAGACTAAAGAATAACGTCATTGAGGCGACAATCATAAAAGGAAAATACAAAGGAGAAGACGTCTTGATCCCGCGGATACCGATGATACCAACGGACTTACCATTCGATTTTAAACGCTTACAATTTCCAGTACGTCTGGCCTTTGCGATGACCATAAATAAATCGCAAGGACAGTAGTTAGAAGTTTGTGGAATCAACTTGGAGTTTCCCTGTTTCGCGCATGGACAATTATACGTCGCGTGTTCGCGCGTCGGAAAACCGTCTTCTTTGTTTATTTACGCACCACAAAGCAAAACAAAAAATATAGTTAATGAGAAAGCTTTAAATTAATTAACAGACTGTATTTTAATAGTGTGTGTCTGTGAATATCAAATTTAAACCTTATAAATAGCCAGTACTTCAGGAAAACTATTTTTCTAAGTAAGCAACATGATGTATCGAAAATAATAATAAAACTTCCTACTTTATTCAATAAATTCTTTTTTATTAAATACGGATTCGATTTGTTTGTTTTAAAATCATTTTATACAAAAGATTTGGTTTTTTATTTATCGTTGAGGCAGTACGAAGTCTGCCGGGTCAGCTAGTATATATATATATATATATATATATATATATATATATATATATATATATATATATATATATATATATATATATATATATATATATATATATATATATATATATATATATATATATATATATATATATATATATATATATATATATATATATATATATATATATATATATATATATATATATATATATATATATATATATATATATATATATATATATATATATATATATATATATATATATATATATATATATATATATATATATATATATATATATATATATATATATATATATATATATATATATATATATATATATATATATATATATATATATATATATATATATATATATATATATATATATATATATATATATATATATATATATATATATATATATATATATATATATATATATATATATATATATATATATATATATATATATATATATATATATATATATATATATATATATATATATATATATATATATATATATATATATATATATATATATATATATATATATATATATATATATATATATATATATATATATATATATATATTATATATATATATATATATATATATATATATATATATATATATATATATATATATATATATATATATATATATATATATATATATATATATATATATATATATATATATATATATATATATATATATATATATATATATATATATATATATATATATATATATATATATATATATATATATATATATATATATATATATATATATATATATATATATATATATACACGCAGTTCCCATACTATACTTCCATGAAAGACTGAATGAAGGTATAAGAAATCTTGGCTTACATTTAATGGATCCCAAAATAACCTGGTGATAATTTCCTCCATCAGGCAAACTCCATTTTCCACTTATCTGGCTTTATAAAACGTAACAAATTTGAATAAATATGTATTATAACATACAACACCAACTAAGCTGAGCAGCGAAACATAAAGCTGTCTAACATGCGAAGTTTCCGCCACACATTTTTACGATACGTACACCCTCCCACCCAATCGTAATATCGCTCTTAGGAATAACGTGTTAAGAGCCTAAAAGAACTTTGTGGCACAGTGTACAGGTTACACCGAAATTCTTTCTAGCACGCATCATAAATTGTAACTTTTACTACTATTCGATTTTAGGTGGAAAAATGCATTTTTGTGTAGAGAAAAGGAATGTAATTTTTTAAATGTAAGTGATGATATTTTCTTGTAATATAATAAGATTATGTTTGAGGGTTCGATTCCCACTCGGGGCAGATGGACTTTTCTATTTTCATTTGCTTCACTCTGGAAACTAGGCAAAGCGCGGCGTTGAGTTCCGCCACTCAACACGCAATGCCTCGAAAAACGGCGGAAAGTGGGGACGGAGAAAGCAGGAACTAAGCAACGGAGTGTCTTAACATTAGGTGGTTCATGCAGTTCCCTCTGCACTTTATCCCGCATATTGCAGGGTAGCAATATGCGGGATAAAGTGTGAAGATAAAAAAAAATAATAATAAAATTAGTATCTGGTTGCTAATGGTAAGTTCGATTTCAGATTGAGAGTGTTATCATTCTAAATTGACAGAGTTAAGATATTAGACCAAAAAATGGTTCTTCAGCAATATACTATAAAACAATTAATACCTTTAAACTATTAAGTATTGGATTAGTTATATATGATATAAAATAAATAAAGAATGTAGATTTAGATACTTGGGACTACTGAGGTACGTCAAGAGAATGAGTGATGATTAATTTAAAAGTAAGTATCATTGGTGAGAGTAAAGGAACACCTCACCTCGAGAACTCAGTGATGATACTGAAGGAAGGTCAGCCATATCAAAAGTGAGATGACGAGATGGAGGATGGGATAGTGGACGTGAAAAACAAATGCTTACATCGATTTTACGGCGCTTTATTCATTCCAGCTTCCCTGTTAGGGATTAAGCATTTCTTGCCATTTTCACCCAATTTGGCTCAATGTGATAATTATAGAGATAATTATAAGACTCATGATTAAAACAAACTTGATGTCACAGAAATTATTTTTGTTAATGCAAACCGAAGAGCAAATTCACTTAACACATATTGTCTCCGCTTGTTTCCCAAAACAACGTGATAATAATAGTATACATAATAAAACGACGTAATAATAAAGAATATTGAATAAAATCTAATAATAAAAGCTGCAAAGAGAAAAAAGTTGTTCCTGTAAACTTATTAACGGCTAAACAAGTCCCAGAATGTTTGGAGGCGGAAGGGCCCACAAGTTAGATTAAAATAGTTGGCTTCTGTACGCAACTGGAAAATACGTGAATGAGCAAGTTAATCGTAGCTCATTCACGTAAATTTATCTACGTGTTTCGTGCTTTTTTCATAAAAAGTTTAAGACACTTCGTCGTAAATACTAAGACACTCCGTTTTCTCCGTTTCAGTGAGTGAGTGAAAATTATCTAAACCTGAGTTTGATTGAGTGAAATTTAAACTCAATGTAAGTTAAATAGAATATAAAACAGTTTCAGTTATTTTTGATTAATGAATTTGAAAAATCTTTTTTTCTAATTATAAGCGGGGACGGAGAAAGCAGGGACTAAGCAACGGAGTGTCTTAACACTAGGTTCTCAGGGTCCCTGCAGTTCCCTCTGCCTACCCTGCCTTGTGCAGGATAAAGCGTGAATAAAAGGGTATATAGGCCTCGCTACGTGTCCAGCCCAGCGCCATTTGAGCTTTTGTGAGTAATTAAGAGCGTCGATGGCTTGTGTTTTCTGTCTTATATAAGTGTGGCGGATCTTTTGAATTTTCTTTATTTTCAGAATGCTCCTCTCCATACTCCTTTGGCTGGATATAATTTTATTTTTCACTTTCCTGGTAAATTTCCATGTTTGGCAGGCGTATGTTAAAGAGGGTAGTAGGCAGGTATTCATGACTTTCGTTTTCATTCGTATAGTCATATTACTTTTGAGTATTTCTTTGAGGCTCCAAAACTTTTTCCATGTGATGTTGACTCTTCTCTCTACTTCTTGTTCGTTATTTTCTTGATTAAATGAAATTTGCTTTCCCAGGTAGATGTAAGCGCTTACATATGTTAGGGGTGAGTTTTCAAGGTGTATTGGTATTTCTATATGGTTCGTCATGACATTAGTTTTTGTAAGGTTAATTTCTAAGCCCACTTTACGACTTTCTTCGTATAAAGCGTTTAACATTACTTGTAGTTGGTTTGCATTTTCTGAGACTAGGACTATATCGTCGGCAAATCTCAAATGACTCAAGTAACGTCCTTTTATATTTATGCCTACCTTTTCCCAATTGAGTTTACCAAAGATGGCCTGTAGCACCGCTATGAAGATAGTAGGCGAGAGTGGGTCTCCCTGCCTTACGCCTCTTCTTATTTGTATGGGTGGTCCTATAGTCTCTAGCTTCACTCTACTAGTACTGATATTGTAGATATTTTTTATTACCTTTATGTAGTCTAGTGGTACTTCTTGTGAGAGTAGAGTGTCCCATATTGATGAATGGGACAGAGAGTCAAATGCCTTTTTGTAGTCAATAAAGGCAAAATAAAGTGGTCTTTTGAATTCTTGGTATTTTTCTATCAGCATTTCTAGCGAGTGTATGTGATCCACTGTTGAAAAACTTCGTCTAAAGCCGGCCTGTTCTATAGGTTGGTACTTATCTGTTATTTCTTTTATTCTTTTTTCGATTATTGAGGAGAACAATTTATATAGTGAAGGTAAAAGGCTTATCGGTCTATAATTATTTATGTTGTTGGGGTCTCCTTTTTTGTATAGCAATATAATGTTTGACTCTGACCATTGACGAGGTGTGCTTGAGCTGTTTAGTATTTGATTAAACAGTAGAGTTAGTGGTTTTGCTAGATAATCACATCCAGTTGTTATGATTTCATTAGCGATTCCGTCAGGGCCTGGGCTTTTTTCCATTTTTAGTGCTTTAATCCCTTTAATTACTTCAGAATCTTCTATGTTTGCTCTTGGCTCTCCTCTGTTTGTGTCTGGTAAATCATATGCGTATTGACTCGGTGCTGTGTATAGTTTCTTATAGAATTTTGTTGCTATGTGCAGTATTTCTTTTCTATTTTGGGTATTTTTTGTTTCGTTTTTCAACTCTTCAATCCATAGTTTGTGCGTTCTTAGTTCTTTGTATGCCTTTTTGACGCTGTTTGTAGTATTAAGATGTTTTTCGAAGTGTAAGGTTGGGATTAATTAAACACGTCTTGTTGTCACCAGGTTCTGATTTATTCTAAGACATACACTAATCTAACACTTGATGCCGCAGGCTACCACACTACACCTCCCACGGCATTTAAAGAAAAAAAAAATTACAAATATTTTTTTTTTTCGTAAACAATTAAATATCTATTTAAAATCTAAAGCAATATTAATAATATCTTATAATCTAGAAGTATCTAATTATTTAAGTATTAACAAAATTAAAGTACATATAAAATATATGGTCATGTCTCAGTATTAGTACATGTCTACGTATTTCCTTGTAAGAGAATCATCTCTTTTATAGCCCTTTTAAACTATTATTACTTTTAAGACGTCTTTTAAAAAGTCATATCCGAGATAAGTCGCGATTATATTATTATATTTAATTTCTCTTAATTCTCATTTCAAGCGCGCCCATAGGCCTTTTTTATTTATTTTTATTTTATTCATTTATTATATTTATATTATTATTTATTTTTATTTGATTGGGTGGCTCGGACCACTCCCAATATTTTTTATTTCATTTATTTGGTTAACCACTTTTTATTTATTTATTAGTATCCTTTGTGCACAATCTTTCACGCAGACGAACTCGCGTACAACATGATCAAGAAATGTGCCGGTACATTATTTTTTATTTATATTCTCTTTCAAAAAAATTAAATAACCATAGCATTCCTTTTTCCATCATCTTACAATGAAGCTTATCGATATATTAGAATAACTAACGTTAGGGCCCAAAACATAGCTAAGCTAATATCCGATAGCCAATTTCATACACTCATACAGATAACTAGCGAATTAAATCGACATAGTTAATAAATACTTCCATTAATATTCACACACTTTATCTTACATTTAAAACTTTCTATATCCATACTCTTAAAAATCATTCTTTCCTTAGACCTATAAAAAATCTTCCTCTTTTATAACCATACCAAAACTTACTTCCTCATTACATTAGATCATTTCTATAGCTCTATTTTTTATTTTATTTAGGACTGCAGTATCATATACTTCATATTGGCGTCTCGCGCACAGTACAATAAGTAATACAACCAGCACCTATATATTTGCAATTGTAGTAGCACTTAGCTATATATATATTTTTATTTCAATAAATTCTCATACGCAACATTCTATATGAACCAAGGAAATTTAACTTGTCCACGATTATTCGTCGGTTGATCTATCCGACTACAAATAGCCAAGCTAAACTTCAAAGGCACATTTTCCTAAACAAAAACTCATATCATACCATACCATACCATACCATACCATACCATACCATCTACATAATCGTACCACTCTCACAGAATAACGTAAATATACTCTACCATGCCTTACAATTTCCATTCTGTAATATAATTTAATATATTTTAATAAATCTTTAATTTTTGTTATGTCCTTTTATATCCGACATAATATATTTCCTTCAATGTCATAATATTGACAACAATTAGTTTTTATTCGATTATCATTTTTTTTCATTATCCGTGTTTTCTTTTTAATTCAAATACTTTGTCCTTTAAAATAATAATAAGCAAATAAATTTTAATTATCAATATTAACTAGTAACTATTTGATTATTTTAAGTAAAATTAAATGTCAAAAAAATTTTTTTTCAATTCCAACACTAAAACCTTGTAAATAAAAAAAATATATCAAAACAACATAAATGTAAAAATAATGGCAAAGGTAAGCCACGAGACAACTATGGTATCTAAAAAAATAATTACGTCAGCTTTTAATATGAATCTTCAATATCATATTAGTTTACAAATTCCACGCCTTATTCGTAAAACTTCTCGTCAACGTTTTTATGAAATTTAAGCTGCACCGTGTATGGACACCAAGACTTACATTTCGAAAAATATGTAATATGAACCGTGCTCGAATTATTAATTACGAGAATTCACGTGAATTATGAGTATTTTATTATTTATTTGTTTTAATCGTTTTTTTTTACTAAATATTAGATATTGAAATATTACTCTGTACTATTTATAAGTTATAAATTTTCATTTACTTTATATATTTTTATGACTATATATTTACTCCAATTTTTTTTACTTCTTTGAAAAGAATAATATTCGTATATTTTTATTCTTCAAAAGACTTTGAAAATTATTCGTATTATCAGTTTTTTAAGCTAAGATCATAATTATTTAAAAAGTACTCGAATTTTTAACAATACAAATTAGCTAATTTATTCCAACTTGTTTCTCGATCTTTTTTAAAGAAAAATACAAAATATATGAATTAACTCCATTTAAAATTAAAAAAATAGCTCAATAATTAACAATTTAACAATTGACCGATAGTTTAAAACAGATCTACTTTATCAGTTAAAAAAAAAATTAAGTACAAAAATTATAAATATTACAATGACATACCCAAAATTTCAGCATGTTGGCTGCTTCACGTGCTTCGTATGGCTTATTATATATACAATTACATTATATTGAAATGGTATTAATATAACACTTAGCAAAAATCTTTTTTTTTTTTCATGAGTAAACTCGAATACAACATAAGGTGACAAAAAAAATGTCTTTTTCAATTAAAACAATTTACCATCTGAGACGTTTTAAATCATAATAAAAGAAAATATTTTGGGATACGAACATTATGTCATAAAATTATAAATACATTGATTATAATCACATAGTGTCTACCCAAAATAATAAAAAGTATAACAATTTAGTTAATCAACTATTAAACGAAATTAGATATATTCTGTTACATACATGTTAGTGAATATTAGATCTTTTGTATTCCAGAGAAACATTATCTTTTCTAGAAAAATATTAATTAATGTTCTGCTCAATATTTGACAATTAGATACATGTATTAAATAATATCGATTATACAATTATCTCACCAATAATTTTTTATCATTTAAAATCATCATAGAGAACAATCTCGCATTTAATTATATTGAAATATTATTCTAAATATACACATAATAATAAAAATGAAATTGAAAGAAGAATTGGTATATCATAAAATGTGCTTTTTTTTTATCGGACATTACATTACAGTTTAGAGTCTATCTCATTAGCTAAGTCAAAAGTAGATTTCTTTCTTTATTTTTTCCTTTCTTAAATTGCATTGTTACTTTATAAATTTAGCAAGAATGATTTATTAATTATATTTAATAAAAAATATCATAACAATATTTATTCCTATTAAAAAAAATAATAATTACTCACCTCTCTACATCACAATTAATCTTATTAAAATTTTAATTTTTCATTATTTATTTATTTTTTATTTTTGACAACATTAGTGTCCTTAATTTTTTTTAATCTTCTTCATAAAACGAAATTTACTCACTCACATTTTTATTACTACGAAACTGGCCACTCGGTGTAGTTTTTCTTTTTCTTCAATATTTCATTTACTTCACATTTGAAAAATGTACACGGCGTTCTTCTTGGATAACTTGCTTTATAGAATATGCTTTTGTCTGATGCGATGTTTTTTAAATTCAGTCAATTCCATCATTCTTCATCTAGGAATATCTTTAATACATCAATAACATTTTTTTTTAATCTGCTTTCCATTTTTTCTATTTCTTTTTCTTTTTGTTATTTGTGTCCTCCTGGGATGCCCTTTTTTTTAAACAATTTTTGAAAATAACTTAATAATTTTTATTCGGTGGCCAGCCGGTGCACGCGTCGCAGGCTAGCGCGCGCACACCGACTGGCAGGGTCGCCATGTAAGGTTGGGATTAATTAAACACGTCTTGTTGTCACCAGGTTCTGATTTATTCTAAGACATACACTAATCTAACACTTGATGCCGCAGGCTACCACACTACAGAAGATTCTTGTGCGGTATGTCTTGTAGTCTAAGTAGATATATTTACTAATGAGTTTGTAGAGTGCCTTTAGTTCGTTTTTCATGGCTCTTGATTTTGGTTTTGTATTTTGTAATTCCTGTCTTCTGTAGATTAGCGTTTTTGTGCGTGCTGATAGTGCCTGGTTTTTCACTGGATTTAGACTGGGTGAAATCTTGTAAGCTTTTTTTAGGCTGCTGTCTATTGCGTATATAATATTGTCGTAGTGAATTTGAACAGTGTCTTCGTTCCTCCAGTTCTTGAGTAGGTTTGTAATGCAACTATTCAACGCTTGTTTGTAGGTTTGTATTTCTTCTTCGTTTTTTAATTGGGATCTGGGGCATTGGTCAAACTTACACCGACTTTTTGCTATGGGAAGAATGTTTAGAGTTGCTCTCACAGGTCTGTGATCCGAGGGGTAAGTGGTATTTAAAATTTGTATATTGCATATGTTTTTATGTAGAGTTGTCAAGATGTAGTCTATTTCGTTTTTTATTATGCCATTAGGAGATCTCCAGGTCCATCTTTGTTTGCTATTTTTCTTGAAAAAGGTGTTCATGATATACAGATTATTCTCGTGCGCAAAATCAATGAGTCTACCTCCTCTACAGTTTCTGTCTCCGTATCCATGGTTGCCGGTAGCGGCTTCGTTAGGATTGGTTTGTCCTATTTTGGCATTAAAATCTCCCATGACTATAATATTCTTATCTGAGAGTTTTATAGCTTTGTCGACAGTACTGTAGAAAGATTCCAGCTCCTCGTCGCTCGATGTCTCCGTTGGAGCGTAAACTTGAATAATGCTTAATTCTAAGTTATTGATATTCATCCTTAACAACGCTACTCTTTCTGATAGTCCTGTGAAGCTTATGATGTATCGTTTTAGATATTTTTTGACAATGAATCCTACTCCGTACAATCCTGGCGTTTCTCCAATGTAATATAAAATAAACTCGTCGTGTTCTTCAATTGTATTTCCGAGTTTTCTAATTTCTGATAGACCAATAATGTCAAACTTTATATTTTTCAAGCTCTCTGATAGTTCCAAAAGTCGAGAGTATGTCGACATAGTTTTAACATTGTATGTTATAATGTGTAGAATATTGTGATGACCGTTTTTTGTGCTGTTTGTTTTTGTTATCTCTGGAGGGTTTTGGTCGTGATCTTCCTCGGTGACCAACCGGCTTGGAAGATGTTTTTTATAAATAAGATAATAATTTTTACATTTCCCTATTCAAATAGTGTGCCACAGTGGGAAAATAACCTTAGGTATAAGTTAAATGTAGCACTTTATAATATGTGTGCTTATAATTCAATATTCAATGTTATAGACACAAATAATTATGTTAGTAATTATTATATTTTAAGACATGGTAGTTATACACTACCTAAATTTATTAAGAGACAGATAGCAATTTCACTATCATATTATTTTTCAATTTTAGCTAAAAATTCCGCTAAACAATGTGTCTCTTCTGGACACAGCACTATTAAGACATTGGAATTTATTCCAAGTAATAATTTAAACTAAGTCACAGGACAACAGAGGTTCCAGTCTCTAGCCAATTATTAGAATTGTCAATTAAATATAATAATTATACAAAAAATATTGTAAACATTACTAAAACCAACAATGTAAACATTATCAACTTGGTGCATCAAAATATACAAAGTTTAAAAAGTAAAGAATTAGAATTAGATTTATTTTTGAATAGTGATAATATTGATATTATTTGTTTAACTGAACATTGGTTAAAACAACATGAATTAATATTTAACTTCAAGTGTCACCAAGTTGGTAGTTCGTTCACCAGATTAAATTCTGTTCACGGTGGCTCTTTGATATTACTTAATAGAAATTTAAAATTTAAAGAACTTAAAAACATTGTGAGCCTATCTGTTGAACGAACAATTGAATTATCATGTATTGAATTAGAGCAATTCATTGTAGTTTGTGTGTACAGACCCCTCTTATCATGTTTTAATGAATTTGAAAAGATTATGGATGAAGTTTTAATAAAACTAACAAAGTCAAGAAAGAAACTTATTGTTTGTGGAGATTTTAATATTAATTTATTAGATTGTAATAATTCACTTAGTAACAAATTATTAAACTTATTTAATTCCCATAATCTTTTGAATATGTTTATGGAGCCTACTAGAATTACATCTACCAGCGCCACTTGTATTGATAATATATTTACAAATTTAACACCAATCAGTAAATTAGTATTCAGCAAGTTAGATTCCGATCATTGTGGCCAGTTAATTAAGTTTGAAAATGCTAGGAGAAAGATGTACAAAAAGAATATAACTTTTGTACCAGTAACTGTGGAGCGGGTGAATACCTTAAAGAATGACTTAATTAGTTATTTACCAACACATATAAATAATTTTTCACCCAATGAATTATATAATAATTTCTTTCGTACATTTACAAAACTTTTCAATTCTGTATTTACCTCCAAAACAATGTCAGTTACTGATACATTAGTTTTTAGTGAGTGGGCAACGGCGGAGTTACACAAGGATAGGAAAAAATTGTATGAGCTATATGCGGAAAGGCGTTACAATACCAGTGATGAGTTTAGGGACAGGGTTAAATTGTTTTCCAAAACATTTAAATCTGAATGTAAGTTGGCTAAATCACGTCACATTAAGACTAAAATTCAAAATAGTAGCAATAAGATCAAGGCTACCTGGAAGATAATTAATGAGGAGACTGGAAGTGTCAAAACGCGAAGTAATGACTTTAAATTACTTATAAACAGTACTTTAATTACTTCTGACGCGGAAATTGCCACTGCATTCGAAAATTTCTTTACTGATATTCCAGTTTCCACAACCAAGTCTCTAAATTCCTCATCGGTCGCCGCCATGTCACTACTAAAAGGTAATGTAACCGAATGTAATGTTGAGTTCAAATTTAGAAAAGTACATGCCCAAGATATTGTTAAAATCTTTAAATTGATTAAAGTTAAAAAGACAAATGACTTGTGGGGCATATCTGTTAGCATAATTAAATCGTTAATTGACATTGTTGCACCTGATTTGGCGTTGATATTTAATACTTGCGTTGACTGTGGTGTATTTCCTGATTTAATGAAATATAGTAAAATCACTCCACTATTTAAATCGGGTAGTACGACAGATCCCACTAATTTTAGACCTATTTCAGTACTACCTACATTTAGCAAGATTTTTGAAAAACTAGTTTTGTCTCAATTAATTAATCATTTTTATAAGAATCAATTGCTACATACAAAACAGTTTGGATTCACTCGGGGTCGCTCAACAACCGATGCTGGTGTTGACTTAATACTTAATATTTTTGAAGCCTGGGAGGAGTCACGTGACGCTCTAGGAGTGTTTTGTGATTTGTCCAAGGCATTTGATTGTGTACAGCATGAAACATTAATTCAGAAATTACACCACTACGGAATAAGAAATAAAGCTCTGGACTTTGTCAGTTCTTACCTAAATGATAGAATCCAGAAAGTAGACATTAATGGAAAGCGTTCTCCCGGGTCATTTGTCAAAATGGGGGTGCCACAGGGCTCGATATTAGGCCCTTTTCTGTTCCTTATCTATATTAATGACCTACCTTACCTTGTAAAGGACAAACATGGGATAGTATTATTTGCAGATGATACATCTTTGATTTTTAAAATTAATAGAGGACATGATGAAATTGACAATGTGAACAATACTCTCTCAAATATTGTCCAATGGTTTAATGTCAATAATTTACTGTTAAATGAGAAGAAAACGAAGTGTATTAAATTCACACTCCCGAATGTTAAATGTGCCAAAACTATTGTAAAAATTGGCGATGGGGAACTAGATTTAGTAAATACTACAGTTTTTCTGGGCATTACTTTAGATTCAAAACTTCAGTGGGGCCCTCATGTGAACGATTTGTCGAACAGACTTAGCTCAGCCGCGTATGCGATCAAAAAGATCCGCTACTTAACCGACGTCAATACCGCTAGACTAGTTTATTTTAGTTACTTCCACAGCATTATGTCATATGGTATACTATTATGGGGTAATGCTGCTGATATTGATACTATATTTGTTCTTCAGAAACGGGCTGTTCGAGCAATCTATAACATGAGGCCCAGAGATTCCCTTAGGGATAAATTTAAAAAATTTAAAATCATGACTCTTCACAGTCAATATATATTCGAGAATTTAATATATATTCATAAAAATATTGATAAATTTAGATTAAATTGTGATGTTCACAATGTTAATACGAGGAATAAGTATAAACTTGTTATGCCCACCACTAGGCTCCATAAAATAGGCAACTCCTTCCCATGTAATTGTGTCCGTTTCTACAATAAACTGCCGAAAGAAGTATTTGATCTCTCGTTAAATAAATTTAAAATCTATGTTAAACGGCAATTAATTAATAAATCCTATTATAGTGTAAAGGATTACATTGATGATAAAACGGCATGGAATTAATGAATTGCTCATAAGTTCGAGTGACGTTTGTGAAGTGATCACAATAGGTTTAGGGAAACCTGCCTGAGTTTGTTGTGGGCTCTTCTCACCAGGCCGCGCTTGGAACCCTCGTAACCTTAGTTTTAAGTCATGGAGTGTGTAGGTTTCAGAGGGGCTCAATTCGATATTTACTATCAAATTGGGCTCCTTTGACACTCCTCCGTTCGCTCTATCTGACGTACACAAGTGATCATCTTATTGATTCTAAGTGGAAAATAAATAAATAAATAAATAAATAAATCATTATTTGTGTACTTGTCGTGCTGTTCATGTGAGAGGGGGGCGGTAATTGCTATTGTTTTGTGTTTTTATTTATTTGTTCGCTTGATGGGTTTCCAGGGTTTTTATTGGTTAAATAATTAAGTATTCCTGGTTTAAGAACTCCTTCTGATGAATTTGACGGTCTATGTAGTCCTTGTTTTGTCTGAATTTTGTTCTTTTTGTTTACTTGTGTGACTTGTGTAGTGCCTGTAGGATCCTTTTCACCCGGCGATGTTGGTAGGTTTCTTTTCTTATTGCCTGGTGTATCTACTTTATTACTGCGTATTATTAATTTGTCATACCTGATAGAAGCATAGTTTCCATTCTCTCTTTCCATTTTCATTTGTTCTATTAATTCCCTTCTTTTTTCTAAAACGTGTTGTGGAAAGTCTTCATTTATATAATAATCAGTGTTTTTCAGTGTTTTTCTCTGTTTATAAATTTTTATTTTTGTGCCTAATGTAGTGAACGTCACAGTAATCGGTCGAGGTTTTTCTCCTTTCCTCCCTATTCTCCTAAATTCTTGTATATCCCTGCTCTCTAGCTCTATAGAAAAGTAGCGTTTTATAAAATTAATGATATTTTCCTCTGAGTTTTCATAGGATGTTTCCGTCTCCGCTAGACCGAATATAACGATGTTTCTTTGTCTTGACTGCTTCTCTAGGAAGTATAATCTTTTCTCCTGGTTTTCTAGCTTTTCTTCTAGGTTATTGTATTTTTCTTCCATTATTTTGAATTTTTCTTCTAGTTTGAGATTTATGTTATGCGTAACTTGTTGCGTAACGTTGTCTGCTGATTGCACAATGGTTAGTTTTTGTTCATTAAGTTCGCTTTGTATTCTTTTGAGCATATTCATTACTTCTTCCATGATTTGCACGTTATTATGTATTCGATTAGTAAGAAGATATTTTGTTTTGGTAATTGTGCTGCCCTCTATTGGTATGGTTAGGTACTAGTACGCAGACGTTGAATTGGAGATTGCTAACGACTGGCTGCCTATAGCTGTGATAGTTTTCAGTATATCCTCTAGATGGGGTTATTATCTCGATCGATATTGATGTGTCATTCTAATGTTATTGCAAAATCATTAATATTTTTGGTTAGAATTTATTTTTCACTTTTTTCACTGTTGGATTATGTACTGTCTTTCGTAGAACAGAAGAAACGTTCACTTTTAGGCACTAAATTTAGCGGGATAGTTTCTAATTAAGCACTATTATGACGAGAGGACAAATCGTTTTTTGCTGATATTATAACCCGCCAATCTAAGCGATAACACTTCCACCGAGTATTTGCACCTTTTTGCACAGTTTCGTTATCAATTTAGACAGTTAACTTAAACTTTCACTATATTTTAAAATTTTAATCACTGGAGCTGTTCTACCCCCTTTCTATATTGAGATATACATACATAAATATATAAGTATAAAAATAAATATATACTTTATATAATAATAAATATAATAAATACAAAAAAAAAATATTTTTGATATACAACTACATATTATCAATAATATAAATACGAATAAGGAAAAGAACAAGCCAAAGATATTGAGGAAACAATTTGAGGATATAAGCAAATAAATGGGAGTGGTTAGACCAAAATGGTTGTTTAGGGCGGAAAGAAATGCGCTTTCACTAACCGTTTAAATATTGCTAGTGATTGCGCTCGTCTAATTTTAATAGGTAAGGAATTCCAAAGTCGAACAGCTTCAACAGAAAAGGATTTGGAATAAAGCGAGGTATTGTGGGATGGAATTTTTAGGATTAGATTGTCATCAGATCGAAGAGAGCGACCGTGAGTATCACCAAGGAACTCAAAGCGTTCTCTTAGATAAGAAGGAGTGGTTGGATTGAATAGTACATTATACAAAAGGGAGAGAATGTGAGTATTCCTACGAAGGCGAATTGACGGCCACTTGAGTATTTCGCGAAATTCGGAAACATGGTCATATTTGCGAAGTCCAAATATGAACCTTATGCAAAGATTTTGAATGCGCTCAAGCTTGTTAAGTAATTCCTCACTCAAATTGATATAGCAGGTATCAGCATAATCGAGAATCGGTAATAGGAGGGATTGTGCAAGAGCAATTTTGGTTGGTATCGGTAGAAAATTCCGCAACCTGCGCAGAGAGCCGACTGAAGCAAATACTTTCCTGCTCACCTCACTCACATGAGGAGCCCAAGATAAAAAATTATCGAAAGTTACACCGAGATTTAAAACGGTGTTACTGTATTGTACAAGTGTCCCATCTAGAATTATATTAGGTAAATTAGACCAATCTATTCGTGAAATCATGTTTTGACTACCAATTATTATCGCTTGTGTTTTTGAAGGATTTACTCTCAGTCCATGTGAATTAGACCATAGAACAATAGAATTCAAGTCTCTATTTAATAAGTCGATTGTTTTAGGTAAGTCAATTAATTTAGACTGTGCATATATTTGGAGGTCATCGGCATACAGGTGATAGAGAGAAGATAAACAGGAGGTAATAGAACTAATGAAAACTGAAAACAGGAGAGGAGACAACACGCCACCTTGCGGTACACCGGCTTTGATCGTGCACCAATTGGAAAACGAATCTCCAATTCGAATCCGTTGCCGTCGACCACAAAGATAACTTTGAAACCAGTCAACCACTTCAGGAGATATGTTAAGAGAGCCTAACGTAGCTAATAACAGCTCGTAGTCGACATCGTTAAACGCATTGCTAAAATCAAGCAAGGTCAACACTGGTAGACACTGATTGTCCATACCGAGACGGATGTCCTCAGTAATTTTGACTAAGGCAGTAGTCGTACTATGACCTGTCCGGAAACCAGATTGAAAGGGATTAAAGAGATTTTGTCTGGATAGGAATAGGCTAAGTTGTCGGTGCACAATGCGTTCGAAAACTTTGGATAGGAAGGGGAGTATAGAGATGGGACGGTAATCAGAAAAACTGGATGGATTTGCTTTTTTAGGTATGAGAGTAACTTGGGCATCTTTCCAGGAAGAGGGGAATGATCCACTGGAAATGGAATAATTGAATATGGATTTAATTATAGGAACGAGGATATCAATAATAGGAATGATCATCTTACGACTAATGCCGTCAACACCAACAGCATCAGAGTTGACCTCAACAATGCTTCTCTTAACATCACTATCAGTGATTTGACTAAAAATGAAAGCAGGATCATCAGAAGTTGGTAAAGCTTGAATTTGATTTTTTGTATTTAATTTAGTAGCATCATCTATGGAGCTAGAAGAAGAGAAGTGCTGATTAAGCTTATTTAGATCAATGGTACTGGAATCGTTATTAGAACGCGCTTTCCCAACTCCAAGAGATTTTAGAAATTTCCATACTCGACCAGAATCTTCTTCTTCGAGGATTGATTTATGAATGTGGCGTCGTTGTTCATCTCTACATAACCTGTTGCAGTGATTCCGAACATATTTATACTTATTTTTATTGGTTTCACAGTTGTCGTTCTTATACTTTGCTTTAGCCGTGTTTTTTTTACGCTGTAATTTCTTAATCTCCGGAGTAAGCCAGGGAGCAGGAAAATGCCTAATACGAACTGGTCGAATAGGAGCATGTGTGTCATACAATTGTGTAAGAATTGCATTGAAACTTGCCAGACGGTTGTCAATATTAATTCCAGTGATGACATCAGTCCAATCAATCTTTAAGGCATCATCTCGTAGGCACTTCAAATCCATACCACCAAAATTACGTTGCAGAAGGATTCTCGATTTAGCTTTCGGGGGACGCAATTTATAGGATAGATAAATCAAATCGTGATAAGAAAATGCATCAGCGGAGCATTGGCCATGTTTAGCGACATAATCCGTGGAAGATACAAGAATGAGGTCCAAAAGAGATGGAGAACAGTTGGGGAAAAAATGCGTTGCAGAAAGGGGAAGTATATGTAAATTAGCTGCCACCAATGATCTTAAGCGAAATGAGCGAGAATCATTTTTCAACAGGCATGTATTAAAATCACCCATAATAATGGAATGCTGGTATTGTGGAGTATATTTATCTAAAATAGTTTCAAGTGTGGGAAAATAATCTATTGTTAAAGAAGGGTTATAAAACACACCAAGTAAAAGTTTGATATTAGAAAATGTTAATTCAATTATTAAATGTTCTGCTCCTGGTTTAGTTTGGACATGAAAAAAAGTGTGATGTTTATGTTCCTTTTTAAAAAAAACTCAATTCATCCGAAAGAAAGAAAGCAATTATTATTCCAAGTAATATTCCAAAACAAAGAGTTTCTTATTAATACTTAGTTTTCTATTTATCAGGAGGACTTAGTGTTTTAGCTAAGACCGGACTCACAGGGGTTAAGAGACGTTAGTAATGTAACCTCTAATACCCCCTCCGGTACTTCGACATGTCCTAAGGAGACACTGATGATGTCACTCTCGCCTGGTGACACTCTCGTGTAACGTAAGAGAATACGTAAAGAGCTGTAAAGCCCAAAGCCACATCTTAGGTTCAATTCATTTCTACGTTGCCAATTAACCAATCACTTTAGTCACAATTTAGTCTTAATATAAATTACTACAATATCGAAGATACTGAAGAAGTTCACGTAAAACGTATGAGGAATCCCAGGAGAGCGAGAAGAGATGAGGCGAAAGAGGCATGCAGGTACCTCAGCGTTTGGCGCTCCGTTCTCTCTGACAACCACGTTAGAGATGAAGCGTAAACTTATATATATTTATTAATTACTTGGGTCATCCAAATTTTGAATCTCCAGATTCCACATACACTGTATTGTTCAAATTTAACTTCCACTGCACTTTGATGAATAAATCATAAATATAAATAATTTTTTTACTTTTGCAAGATTAAAACAATCGTCCGGAAGTAGAAAAAGCTTGAGGAAGGAAGTGAGAGGACGCTGACTGATAACTTTTCAACGACAACATCAGATTTTACACGCCAGTGCATTGTTTTGCCGGTTCGTCGTAAATATTTTTAATAAATAAAGTCGTGATAAATATTTTTCACAATATTTAGCAATATTCGAATGCTAAAAAGTACTAACGCCGAAATTTCCCTACCAATTTAAAGACTGTAGGTGTTTAAAAAATAGTTAATAAAAATTTACAAACTCATAACTCTACATCTACGAGGAATACACTGCAGATTTGATTAATCACGCGGCGATTTTCATTCAAATGTTAAATATTAAACAAAAACGCTAGAATGTTTATTTCGTCTGTGCTTCAAAAGTTTATATACTGAAATGTTTTATATTAATTTTTGTGTGATTCCTTCACATGATTTGAGTAAAATAGTCTTGACAGGTTAGCAGCAAAGTGATCTAATCTATATTCATACCATATATATATCTCTATATATATTCTTCTGTATATAGAATAAGCAGTGATGTAGAAGAACAAAGGAAATGTGACAAACATATGATATAGTTAAAGCAGTATTTGAGCCCACGACCAAACCACATAACGGTTTGCATTGTAGAGATAAACAAATATCACCAGTATTAGCATATCAAAGAAATAAACTAAAACCCTAGTACCCTCGTTAATTTTAAAATATTGGCAGATCGTATTAATTTCTGTGAGGCCGATTTAATGTCATCAACATGCAAATATTCTCATTTGAATATACAAACGTACTCGATCAGAACTTATTATAAATAAGTTAAGTTTTAATTCGTTTTGCGCTGTACAGAAGTTTGAGGATCAAATGTGTGTACACACAACACAATAGGTTTTTTATTTTTTAAATTAGATAGAGTCTAGTGGTTCATCACTCCATTCTATACTTATCATACTTAAGCAGCATTACTTATTAGGAATAATGTTTATAAATTCTTTGAGTAAATAGCTCGGATGTTGCAAAAGACCATTTCCAATTTGAATCATGTTATATTCAAAACTGTTAAGGTTGTCTCTACAGTTTAACGCTTAAAGCAGCAAAACGACACGTTTACAGTGTTTTTGGTAGCCCTGATAACTATACATACGAGTATAACACATGACAACAACTATTTTAATATAAGTTAAAGACCCTTTCGCCTCGAAGCATTTTGGGACTTGTTCAACTGGTAATATGCTAACTTCGATATTATATTTCCTGATTCTGTTTTTATTATGTCTAAGAATAAAAATAACACCTTCTAATATATATATATATATATATATATATATATATATATATATATATATATATATATATATATATATATATATATATATATATATATATATATATATATATATATATATATATATATATATATATATATATATATATATATATATATATATATATATATATATATATATATATATATATATATATATATATATATATACGCGAGACGTACTTAATTAAATCTTGTATTTGACTAAAAACATCAATCAAGCATGCTCAAATCACAATTGCTCAGTAGTCGCATAATTTGTACACGATATTCCTCTTACCCTACATTATGATTGATGGGATTCCGCCGAAGGAATTCTGTATTTTTGTATTTTCTTCAACGTTCCAATTATATTGTTTTGACAGACACAAAAGGTTAAACATTTTATGTCTGGTGTAACATGTAGTTAATGCTGACCTTTGACCGGATTTCATCTGTATAATCATTAATTAGTTTAGGATTAATGGTTAAGCAAATAATTAGTATTGTCTTATATCGTCCTAGCAATATATTGTGATTTTAAATTCATTAATTTTTGACAAGAAAGCTAAATAAGAGAGAATATAATAGCTGCATCCTACACTAAAACAGCTCTACAAGATGATCATCTTAAGATGATTTATAGTAACATGTTATCATTTTAGCAAGTGTAACATTGAAAAACTTCCTGGAATATTCGAGATGACAAGCAAATATATATATATATATATATATATATATATATATATATATATATATATATATATATATATATATATATATATATATATATATATATATATATATATATATATATATATATATATATATATATATATATATATATATATATATATATATATATATATATATATATATATATATATATATATATATATATATATATATATATATATATATATATATATATATATATATATATATATATATATATATATATATATATATATATATATATATATATATATATATATATATATATATATATATATATATATATATATATATATATATATATATATATAACTAACTGATTTCAACACCCTACATATATATATATATATATATATATATATATATATATATATATATATATAGCTTTTACTGTGAAGAACGAAATAATTAATCCGGTTTCCATAAATTAATAGGGTGTTGAAATCAGTTAGTATTCCATATTTTCATTTTGCATGGAAATATCATGAGTAATATTTTCCAATCAGTCACAATTACATAAGTCATCAGTTTCACAGTAATATCCAATTATGACGTTTCCATTTGCAATTGGAATTAAAAATTGCTATTGAAATTACATTATAATGTTATATGCTTTCAATACGTTCTTGTTATATATCAGCACAATAACTAATCAAACGACATTTTGACAAACTTTCATTGCTTCGGATGACTCACATATCTCCGTATATTCTACATGATCATCATCATCACCATTATCATCATTATTGTAATCATCACCATCATCACCAACATCATCATAATTATTATCATGATCACTATCGTAACCATCATGGCCATCCATATCATCGTCATCATCACCATCGCATGACTCCCTTTTCCACCCAAGTACTCAATCCACTACAAGAAGTAGTGTAGCTATAAGCCAATAGCTACAAATATATATTATAATATATATTAATACATTTAACGCGACGCCATATTGAATAGCGATTGTTACCAAAGTTTGTACGTGGATTACCCGGTATAATATTCTATTTATAGCCTAGGAATGTTAGTTAAATTGTTAGGTTCCACTGCTCTATGAAGGCGATGCAAACTGCTAATATGTGTCATGGTAATATTTATAGTATAAGTTTTAAATATTTTTTAAGAGATTTTTTTCTAACGATAGAATAGGAAGCGAACCGTACAATTATGACCATGAAAAATAGTGTGTTTTTCTTACAAAATTTAGTTTAAAAAATAATAGGATATATTTTATATACCCTAATATTTTATAGAATAACATTTTTATTTGCTTTTTTAATATCTATATTCACATTATTGTATACACAATAAGCAAAAAGGATATATTTATTTTATAACTTGCCCATCCTATACACGAATCAAAGTTTTCATACAACACTATACATCTGTCGAATTAGGTGCAACAATAGCCTGAGAGATTCATCATAATTATTAGGTATTTAAATGCACAAAATATATTTCTTATATTTTGTGTATATGTTGATATTTTTTATTGCTTTTAATTAAAAATCCGCTTATACAACAAAGCCAGGTAATATAAGAGAAACCGATAATTGGATTGGAATTGAGAGATCCTTTTTAGATATATTAATAAATTTAAATATTGAATTTTATTAATTAATATTTGTATTAATAATTTATATGTTAAAATTTAATAATTTCAAAGTGAACATCACTATAATTAAAGATTCAAACAATAATCCAAATTTCAGACAAAAAAGATTTAACAATGTGGCTGAATATTCCACATTTGCAACGTACGAACAATAACTTTAAAAAAAATAACAAGCGCAAGATGGCTGCTGGCCGCGACCCCACAACAAAGCGCGGGCATCATATAAATAATTTTTATGGTTCCTCATCTACGACGCCTTTTTGGTTTTATCTTCAATTGTAAATTAAATTAACGCAGCGGCTAGTACGATAATAACTTTGTATTATAAGTACTGCGAGATATAATAATTCAAATGACATTTTAATTAAATAGTGATGTTTGTTTATATACATAGCAGGGTAAGCCAAAGGGAACCGCAGGAATCGTGGTAACCGGGTAAGTGTTAAGACACTCCTTTCCCCGCTTTGCGCATTTTCGATACATGGTATGTTGAGTGGCGGAAGTCAACGCCGCAACGGCCTAGTTGTCAGAGCGAAGAAACTAAAAATTAAAAATCCATCTTCCCCTATTGGAAATCAAACCCACAATCCGTCACGTTTTGCAAGCAGACTGTTGCAAGCATACTACTATTCTCTCTTGGATTCTCCAACATCTTTGTAGACGATAGTTAGCGGTAATTTTAAAAAAGGGTTTCTCTTCCCAACACTTATATCGTCATCATCTTACGTAAAACAAATAACCAATTAAACCAAATGATGGGATATCATTTGGTTTAATTGGTCAAGAACGTATTTACAAATTTTTAAAACTTCTAAATGAAATTGTTATCATGTTTCTTTTTAATTAAATAATATTCTAGAAATAAGTATATATTAGAAATTGACATTATTCATGTACAAATGATTTCCGTCCAGATAAATATTAATATCAACATATATAAATCCTAAATGCAGAATATATTATTTAACAACTCTTGTTTAGTAATTTTAGACACGTTTTTTTTTAGCTTCACGCTTTATCCCGCACATGGCAGAGTAGGCACGTAAGAAGGAACCGCGGGACGATATGAACCTAGTGTTAAGACACTCCAGTTGCTTAGTCCCTGCCTCCTCAGTGCCCGCTTTCCGCCTTTTTCAAGGGTTTGCGTGTTGAGTGGCGGAACTCAACGCCGCGCTTTACCTAATTGCCAGAGCGAAGAAAATGGAAATAGAAAAATTCATCTTCCTCGAGTGAGAATCGAACCCAGAAACCGTCGCGTTACAGGCAGACGTTGCGCCTCTGCGCCACGATGGTCCTATATACATAAATTAACACATTTCATGTAATGACAAATCTCGACAACTTTTGTTGAGAAAAATATCTTGTATTTTTGCTATTTCAACCAGTAGACATCAAACCTTATTACTACTACTACTACTACTACTAATACTACTACTACTAGTTGCTACGAGTAGACACTAAGTGATTATTCTGCTGTGCTACGATGGCTTTAGCCCACGCATAGGCACACACACACACATATCTTCACGCTCTATCCCTAGCGGGGTAGTCAGAGAGAACGGAGCGCCAAACGCTGCGGTCCCTGCATATCTCTTTCGCCTCGTCCACTTTCATTAACCTCTTCATGCATGCTCTCCGGGGAGTCCTCATGTTTTTTACGTGACCTTCCTCCAGTATCTTCGATACTGTGTTTTCGAAAGTCAACCGAGGTCTCCCCTTACCTCTCTTACCACTCACTTTTCCATCGTATATCTTTTTTACCATTCTTTCGTCACTCATTCTCTCGACGAGCCCAAACATAGACGAATATTTTATTATTTAATAACAAGTACTTTTTTAAACAACATAAAATATTTAACGCAACTGCATTTCACTCCGCGGATGTTATACCATCTTTCCATTTCGGGTTGAATTTAGCTCAAAAAGTCAAATTGCTCAAAAAATCTTATGACTTTTCAAAAAAATAAAATTGACATAACCGTCCAATAAATTAAACAGCAGTTGTACCAGTCCACTACATCATTTAGGGCAATAGGTCCAGAGTATTTCAAATGAATATAGTGTAGTAAGATCAAAACTAAGAAATATAAAGTGGTAAACCGAATTCTAAGGCACAAGAAATTGTGTAGAGTTATTATCACTATGTTTGTGAAGAAATCCGGATATTTATCGCAAACTGCTTATATAGCAGTTTTTATTATTTTCACACAAGTGTTTCTACAAGAATAAACTAAGTCTTTATTCTTTAAAGGACATTATAATAACGTAATTCGCACCCTCTCACTGCCTAAACTACACAAAAAAGACGTAAATATTAAATAAAACTTAAGTAACTAGATGAAATTTAACCAAAAAAATCTATGAAATATTATCTAATAACGCTATCGTGAAAATTAAACAAGAGAACGTTTAAAATTACTGAATCATTTCGCAAATCAGACTTATCTTTAAGACATAAAGCTCAAGACCCCCTGTCCCGAGGGTATGGAGGTTGGCTACAATTTACATACCCTAATCCTATGGTACCCCTTAAATCGGAAATACAGTCATTAAAACTTTCCTAAGATGTATTCGAACAACGGCCATTACGTGTTTAGAGGGCGGCACAAAGTTCTCGAATTCAGTGGTTTCTTATTGTTTCTGAGTGACTTATCACTACAATTAATCTACTCGGTATTAAAATGACACGTGAAAAATTACTACAAGTCACATTCTATGAAACGTTGTATGTATTGTTGAAACTGAGGGTATCTGAGAAAAAAAATACACAAAACTAAAAGACGTTTCTTTTTAAAACCTTACTAAAAGTAAAATGGAAACTTTATTAAAAAGCAATTTAGACCAGCAACGTCGTCTGGATTTTCATTAAGAAGCTCAAGCTGGATAAGAACTGAGTACTTAGCTAATGATCATGAATCCCATATCTGCAGATCTCCGATACAATGGATGTTTAAAGGAAAACATCGCCGAAGCGCGAGATAACGCTTCATTCGCTCGCCTAATAACATTAGCATATCTTAATACAAGTGCTGCGATTCCGATGGATATATCTAAAACTGTTATAACTTGTGCTGTGACAATACCTGCGCTGTTTATGCGGACATTTCGGAATAAGATCTAAAGAGCTTTTGTTAAAAGTAGCTAATAATGTTTTAAATAGAAGAATAAAGGGACTGCTGGTTATTGTGATGCTTATTATACTAGGTCCTCTTCGAGTTCTACGAAAGTTGAAGAAATTGAAGACAGAATAAAGTGAGGAAAATTGATTTTGAAAATTAATTATTTTTTAGAGTTAAAGTAAACATAGAATAATGTTTTTTTTTTGCTTAAGATATTTAACATATTCTATTCCTATAATAGAATAAATATCGGTCAAGCGCTAGTCTGATCTGCGCTCCAAGTATTCCGTATCAGTTTGATGATTGTAAGATACGAATTGTAGTACGGGACGAGCAAGTTAAAAAAATTGGCGAACTTTTTAATAAAATGAACTAAAAATATAATTTTTTAACGAATTTTCGTGACGTAATATTTACGGAACATAATTCATTTTGTTTAATTTAACCTATAGGTTGTGATTATTCAATAAATTAAATAAAACATGCTCTAATTAAAATAAAAACAAAAATTATATTTCGCTTGCTTATATTACTGTATGAAATTGTAATGAAGGTTTACGGTCAAATATCCAAATATCTGATATTAATTCCAGCTTGAGAGAACACACCAGAGCATTACCTCACACATATAGATAGACGGATGCAGTGACCTTATAAAGCTTTTACTAAAAAAAATAATAGGTATTTATATTGAATTCAAATCTCGACTCTCTTAAGCCTATAACCCACAGATTTAAGTGTCACAACACTACACCATAGTGTAAATATGAACAGATCATAACCAAACATCAGGAAAGGAAGGATAATTGTGGATTAATAATAATTGATCGTGTTAATTGACTGCGGCCGCCGTGCACGTGTACCAACCTACCTACCGTACGTGTATACGCATGTACGAAATTATCTGATGAAATCCTACTAAATTAATGTTTATCGTTGTAACATTATAATAATATGATTAACTTATAACAAACATCAAATATATTACCGCTGGGATTTGGCGCCGAATTATTATATGGGATATTCTGTTGGATTTTTTTTCAGAGTGTTTTAAAATTATATTGGACTGAAAATTTGGATTCGTTATTAATTTTTTTATATACAATTACACTATTTTGAAGCAAGTACTTTTAGATCGAATGAACATACCACTACTGTCGTACACCGGCTTGAAAAGCAATCCTGCTGAAGCCAGCGAGAAACTCAACAGTTGCCATTTTAATTTCTTTTAATTACTTCACGCTTTATCCCGCACATAGCAGCACAGGATAGGCAGAGGGAACCGCAGGAATCGTGGAAACCTAATTTTAGGACACTCCGCTCCTCACATCCTGCCATTTTTTAAGGCATTGCGTGTTGAATGGCGCATCTAAACACGCAACTTTGCTAGAACTTTGCCAGAAAAAGGATGTTGAAAAATTCATTTTCCCCAGTGGAAATCGAACCCACAAACCGTCGCGTTTACAGGCATACGCTACGACTGTGTCACAACGGTTGTCCATTTTTAATTTTAGCGGTAAAATTTGATTATGTCTCTGTACTCGCAGCCCGTTTAAGTGTTCTTTGATTGATGGTTTACAATACTATAATATGCATGTTTCCTTTCAAATGACTTTATTTATGAAAAATTAAAAATGTTACATACATTTTTAATTACGGAATTATTATTATAAATGAAAATTATTATTTTGTATGCACTGCGTTATACCTGGAGGGTAGGAACTCACGTGCACGTAGTTTTAACTAGCTTAAATATTGTTCCACAACCTTTTTTATTTTCTAGTTTCATAAAAAATGATTCAACTGTTTCGGACATTAGGCAAGACAAATGGAAAGACAGATTGACAGAAGAATTTTTTGTGTTGTTTGCGTTTTAGTGGACTAATTACCTATATACATACATACATACATACATACATACATACGTACATACATACATAACTTCACGCTCTATCCCTAGCGGGGTAGTCAGAGAGAACGGAGCGCCAAACGCTGCGGTCCCTGCATACCTCTTTCGCCTCGTCCACTGTCATTAACCTCTTCATGCATGCTCTCCGGGGAGTCCTCGTGCTTTTTACGTGACCTTTCTCCAGTATCTTCGATACTGTGTTTTCGAAAGTCAACCGAGGTCTCCCCCTACCTCTCTTACCACTCACTTTTCCATCATATATCTTTTTTACCATTCTTTCGTCACTCATTCTTTCGACGTGCTCAAACCATCTGAGCACGTTCTTCTTCATTCTTACTGTGACATCCTCGCTACTTATATACAATTGCAAAAAAAACACAAATAATTGTGTTGAATTCACTTTTATTAACATAATATATAGATACAATGATAAATTTTCTGAATGATATTCAAATTTTATTATTAAAACATTTTCAATTGCACATACTAGTACAATTTATTTATTTAGGCGGAACTCAACGTTGCCCTTTGCCTTGTTAGAACGAGGAAAATGAATTTTTTTTATTTCTCCAAGTGGTAAAGTTATTATGGATTTTTTTTTAGCTTCACACTTTATCCCGCACATGGCAGGGCAGGCAGAGGAAACTGCAGGGACCGTGGGAACCTAGTGTTAAGACACTCCGTTGTTTAGGCCCTGCTTTCTCCGTCCCCGCTTTCCGCCTTTTTCGAGGCATTGCGTGTTGAGTGGCGGAACTCAACGCCGCGCTTTGCCTAGTTTGCCAGAGCGAAGAAAATGGAAATAGTTTAAAAATCCATCTTCCCCGACTGGGGATCGAACCCAGAAACCGTCGCGTTAGCCGCGTTACAGGCAGACGTTGCGCCTCTGCGCCACGGTCCTTATGGATTTGATTTCCTAATTAGCCACTAGGCTTAACAAAATATAATAATCATCTAACAGTTGATAAAATTTGTCACCCACTTGGTGTATGTTTTAGTGTTCTGTTGTTGTTATTTATCTCCAATGTATACCTACTTATAGAGGACTGAATACCAAATCTGTCTTTAATTTGCAAAAGATATGGGCCTGTCTGTCTCAGACATGTCTATTATTTTTTTCAAACATATTAATAAAGCGTCGTTTATATAACAATTTTAAATTTGGTTAACTACAACAAGGAGTTCCAAACACTTTGATTTCCAGTCTTAAGTACTACCTCGAACTTTTTTTAACCTTTCGTAAATCGTTGTCGTCGTAAGAACCTAATGTTAAGACACTCTGTTCCCAGCTTTCCGCCTTTTTTGAAGCATTACGTGTTGAGTGGCGGAACTCAACGTCGCAATAGCCTAATATGTCTATGTTGACTTCAATGCGACGATTCTCATAACGAGCCCAACAATAAAAAATTGGCTTACAAATTAAATAATAAGTGTTCACACCTGTCTATGCATTGCAGTATGTAGCACTAACAAAAATTGAAAAATATCTTTTATGAAATTAAACTCACGCTTGCATTTTATAATAAAATACACCGCAACGACAAATAACAAATAAAAAAAGAAACTATAACTATATATCAGAAATTTTTCACGTGAAAAATATCGAAGAATGGGCTTTCATATTCACAATACATGCACGGCAATGGCGGACGGCGATGGCGCGCGTTCTATAAAATTCAAAAATGGAACCGTGGAAGAAAAGGACTACGTACTCGTACATTCTGCCAAGTTTTGTGTAACACAATAGTCTATACAATCGCTCGTATACAAAATTATTCCAGTTTATTTATTATTACACGGCTCACCGTATATTTTGCATTCTTTGATACAATGTCATGTATTTTGCATACCTTATTAACATATTACCCGAGTTTTAATATAAGGTAAAAAAAAACGAGTTTAACAGCGCTATTTTGACAACATTGTTATTTTTCACATAATAATAAACATGTCGTATATAGTTGTAGTGTAATTCAATTTATTACTATTTTTGTACTATTTTTAATTAATTCTTTAAAAGTACGTCACTAGTTTTAAGTAAGCAATATTATATTTTATACTTAATATATTTTAATTATAAAATGTAATATTTATTACTTTGTTTACAATTTATAGTTAAAATGCTGTTTATTAAACAATTTAAAATTAGCAACTTTTGATAATTACTGAATAGTTGTTGATTACATTTTTTTGTTCCTTTTTTAATTTATTTAATTTCTTTGTTAGCAATATTTCATCACAACTTTAAGAAGATTATTTCATATTGTTTACTTTGATTTCTATATAATTGAAAAAAAATAAACAAAATAAAGACGAAGGATTAAAATGAAACAGCCATCACAGATTACACAGATATTTTATTAGTGACTAAAATTAAACTAAACAGTGGTTTTTCACATAGGCGGTACATATTATAGAAGATATGCTAATACAGTGAGTTTATCATAAAAATAATGATGAAACAAAATGGTGTCCTAAGCACACATATTTTTTAGCATTTTTTAAATACCTTAACATAGTTTTATCTTATATGTTTTTTATATATATCTTATACGTATTTTGATTCATATGGTGGAGAAGCTCTGTCCCTGAAGAGTAGCTAGTAATATGTGGCTGCTTGAGGAAAGAACATAATCCAGGGGGGATATAGTTTGTTTCAATATAATAAATTATACGTAAAAAATATATCATAAGATTTCATATCAAAAACAAAATATAATATTTATAATTAATTATATTCAAATAAAGTGACAAATGCAGGTGGCATTTGTAACTTTTACCTTAAATCATAAAATAATCACATCACTTTAGGAATATATTTAAAAGTAATCTATAATAATAGAGATATTAAAAATCACTTTAGAACCAAATGTTTTATTTAAAAAATAAATTACTCTCAAAGTGACTTTAACAAAACGAGTATAATAAAACAGTTAATCGTATTGTAAATCGATAATTCGTAATCGATTGAAATAATAAAATTTAATAAGGAACTTAAGTTAGTAGGACTTTGTCCTGAGTTTTTTTATTTTTTACAATACTATTAAAGATTACATGTGCGTTACACAGCTCAGTTAACACTATTAAATTAATATTCTTAAAAGGCCATTTATATTTAATGTTGCCATTTATTTATTCACTGGTTATATGAACTACGAAAATTTATAATATATTAAAAAATTACATACAGATTATAACTTACAAAAATAAATTATTAAATTTGTGAATTCAAATGGCAGCTTTGAAAGGAACAGATTAACCATACTTTGGTGCTTTATGAGATGGCACAAAATGAGTATTTAAAATAGATATTATATATATCGTTTTGGTTTTAAGCATTTTCACATCAGTTTCGAATAACAAGTGACATTTGTGAAGTGTGTTTTATTTATGTAATTATTTTTTTGATCTGTGCATCATTATATTATCTGTATTATTGACAGATTAAAAAAGAAATGCAATTAAAAACTTAAAAATAAATATTTTTATTTAGTGTTGTACAAAGTTTGTGGACTTTTACTTTTACTTTGAAAATAATCAATAATCAGTGTTTTATCCTTCCTAATCACAATAATAAATTTAAAATACATATAGAAAGAAGGATATTGATACTATTTATCTTATACTATAATGTAAGAGATGTTACACATTCTAGGCATCTGGGAATCGAACCCGCGCCTACCTTACAAGTAGACAAATATTTATCAATCATTTATAGTGCCATAATATAATTCACTACAAGGGCACTATTCTAGAAGATGAATTTAGACATAACGCCTTTTATTGGCCAAAAACTTACCTGTATTTTAAAACTTATTTACCCACTCTCATTCATTAGATATTGTGTAGATATTGGTTATTGAGAGAGTATTGGATGGGTTATTGGGAGGCATCGAATGGGTTTTGGATGAGTTATTAGAGGATTATTGGGAAGTTATTAGAGGGTTATGAGGTTATTGTTGGGAGGATTACTGGTAAATCATTGGATGGGTTTTGCATGAGTTATTTTAGGTTTATTGGGAGGTTATTGGAGGATTATGGGTAGGTAATAGATTACTTGGGAAAGGGGAGATTTTTTAGTAGTAACTGTTCACTTGCTGGCGGCGGCGGCGGCGGCTTGCTCGTGCGCCTCCAGCTCGGCGAGGTTCCCGATGCGTATCTCCTGCACGTGGCGGCCCGCGAACTGCACGTAGTGGTGCGGCGGCTCCTCCACGGAGCGCTTGCGGACTGGGACAGGGTATATGTATGTTATTAAATTGTTAAAAAATATAATTACACTATTTATTAATGTGATATTATGTGTATAAGGTTAGTTTTATCGGTTCTTTCAAATACACCTCGTGTGAGGGAAGTATAACAAAAATTATCATTTCATATTCGCGGAACGGAACGTCTTATTTGCGGGTATTCCGAAATAGAACACTAAGCCTATGTGCTGCCTCTGCAAGTATCTCTATATTCCAATAAAAATTCTACACAAATCGATTAAGCTCTTATTGAGATCAATCAGAGCCAAGGACAAACAGAATAGACAGACAGATAATTACTTAATATTTATAACTTCATAAATAATCATAGTAACATAAAAAAAAGAATAGTAACAAATTAGAGAGTGACATTTCAATTTAAACAGCATAAACGCTTAAACTCTCGCCTCCCTCAATACCATATATTCTCACAAATAGGTTCTCCGTCACGATGGAGACGGGAGAGAGGGCGCGGTATGCAGCAGAGGGCGGCGGAGGGCGGCGGAGGGCGGCGGAGGGCGGCGCGGGGCGACACGGGCACGAGGCTGGGCGGCATGGTGGCGCGTATATAGACTCACCGATAGTCTCTCCGTCGCTGTAGAGGCGGTAGAGCGGGCGCGGGCCGCAGCGCACGGCGGCGGAGGGCGGCGCGTGGGCGGGCGCGGGCGGCAGGGCGGCGCGCAGCTGCGTGCGCACGCGCGACACGTCGAAGGCGGCGCCGCGCTGCAGCTCGTCGGCCAGCTCCAGCGGCGTCAGCACCATGGCCGGCGCCAGGTCCATCACGAAGCAGCGCGATATGTCGATTATGGCTGGAATTTCATATTCGTCATTTTTTTAGTGTATCTAGATAGTATATGTGTGTGTAAATTTTGTTCGTAGATAATTACTTTGAGAAATTTCACATATTATAATGATTCATTGTTACTTAATAATTAATTGTAATTAATTTTTTTTTGTAGCTTCACGCTTTATCCCGCACATGGCAGGGTAGGCAGAGGGAACTGCAGGAACCACAGGAACCTAGTGTTAAGACACTCCATTGCTTAGTCCCTGCTTTCTCCGTCCCCGCATTCCGCCTTTTTCGAGGCATTGCGTGTTGAGTGGCGGAACACAACACACTTTGCCTAGTTTACAAGAGCGAAGATAATTGAAATAGAAAAATCCATCTTCCCAGAGTGGGAATCGAACCCAGAAACCGTCGCGTTACAGGCAGACGTTGCGCCTCTGCGCCACGACGGTCCATAACTCAAATCAATCCTAATTTATTTATTAAGATTTACAAAAGGAAAAAATCATAGAATTTGTTTTATATGGACACTTCGTTGCTCGTCTATATCTATATCTGGGCAAAGTTGTCTGACATATGATTGTAATGATACCTAAATATGTGTTTTATTTATTTATTTATTTTTTATTTATTGGTTTAGAAATACCATCGGCATATTCACAAATCATATTTAGGAAAAAACATAAGAAAGAAAACTTGTACAGTGTGATACACCATTACAGGTATTTACATTTTACAACTTACATGTTGACAAAGGTAACTAAACACTACACTCAAACATTTAGTAGAATCTGTGAGATAAATTCAAACAAAGTGGAGAACAAACAATCATTGATAACAAAAAGGATGTTATAATTAATTGACTTACCTATAACGCTAATATTTTTAAATATTAATTACCAACTAAAACAGTATTTAATTTTTTTTTAAAACTATCACTACTTAGGCTTTATATGTCGATGACATGGGAGTCAATTTCATTGTAGGATCTGATACATCGAATTAATGGCGAAAATATTTAAAAATTCTATCAAACTATCACAATGGCCGCTGACGGCGACCACACTTAATATCTACTAAAAGTGATTTAACAAATTGAAAATTATCAAAAAGATATTATAACCAGGCATAACTGATACATTACATGAATTAATTAAACAAAAACAAATTATATTCTTAAAAATATAATTTCTTTAAGAAATAAAAATACATAACACAAAAAGCACTCAAAGTTCTCACAACTTAAAAAAAATCGCATCACCATCAAGTATTTACTTACACGTAGTATTATCATTGAAGTCGTGAATAAAGTCCACTCGATGCCCATTATTGAGCACGGATATCTTCTCCACCATGTCTCCGATGTCCAACTCCTCGCGCAGAGCGTTGACGAACTCATCGCTGGACTCCTCATCAGCGGTCGCGATGACCTCCACGTCGTGCGACCACTGCAGTGGGAGCACCCGGAATTGGGGCTCCACCTGGTTGTTCTCTAGCTGAAATTGAAAACATATTTTTTGTTTGTATTGCTGGTAACTACTTAAATATTTCATATTATCACTTCCTATACTTCCTCAATTGTAAATATATTGGAATATAATGTAATTTCATTAAAGTTCTTGTTTCACTATCCAAAGATTATTACAAAGAACAACAGCAAGAGAGTGGGAATTTGCAATGCGAGATGCATCCCTATGAGATGCTAAAAATGCAATATGTATAAAACATAATTCGAAATCAAAATTCTTATATGCTTTATACAAGTTATTGCATTTAATTTTTATATACTTGGTGTGGATGAACACAAAAATCATGAAACCTTTTTCTTATTTATTTACAATTAATAGTTTTAGTATTAACTTTCCAATTGTCCAATCTAGCTTATTTGTCACGCAATTTACCTAACATACTTAGATTGAAAGGACTCAAACTTGTAACTGGATAGTTCAACTCAAATATCTAGCCATAACTTTAGAAGGAAAATTCCCACTACACACAGTACTTGCCAACAAGGATCAATTTACCAATAACACAAACATATATCAGCGGTGATAAGAAATTATTCACATCCCGCTTGCAAATAGCAATGGGGGACAGGAAAATGTAGTTGACATATTGCAGTATATACATATTACTTGTTATTATTATTATTAATATATTATTATATTAATATAAAAAAAACAGTTATGTATTTAGCAGAACGTATTGAAAATTTAAAAGTATTTTTTGGACATTTCTTGTGTACAGGATAATATTACTAATTATATAAAATTAGATGTCATTGTCATGTAACGACACAGCTTCAGGTTGTTCTGGGTTTGATTCCCCATATGGAAACATAATTTATAATTCCATTGCCCCAGTAACAGACAAAGAGCAGCATTCAGTTTCACCACTAAATGGGCACATGTCAAGAGACTGAAAACGAGAAACAGAGTGTCCAAATACTCTGCAATATGTGGATTACAGAATGTAGATATGAAAAAAGTACTTCTGTTTTATTCCTCGCAATCTATTATTAGGCAATAGGAACCAATTCATACAGTCAACTGCTATTATATTGTATTATGTAACAAGGTCAGAAAAGCAGTATAAAATGATAATAAGCTTTTCAAATTTAACAAGTACAATATGTCAATATTAGTGAATTGCAATAAAGGAAATTGGTTAATTTATTCAAAATACAGTGCTTATTGTACCAATAGCTGCCTACACTACTGTAAGCCAACAAGCAAACAACTTACCTCTCTAATATCATTAGGAATGACAATAGAACAAAATCCTTGATAACGACGGTTGGTGGTCTTTAGCATCTGCTTACACAGTACCAGGCCAGTGGTGAATCCCACAATGGCCAACAGAAAAGCTGTGAGGGACAGGCATACCATCCCCCTTGAAGACCTCTTCGGAAACTCTGCCGCATGTATTTCTATCTTCTCCTGAGTAAAATTTATTGCATATATATTAGTATTTAAATTGATTACCTAATTTCAACTAAAATTATAATATTATAAATAACTTTGATTAGCTAGCATTATTGGCAATTGATAATGTATTTCATTTAATTTATACATTATTTTTATTATTTTTTTTTATCTATAGGTGTGCTTCGCACTATTTAACGTAAATATCTTCTGCTCACTTTTAATAATATTGCGTGTAGAATGACGAACTCAACGCCGCGGTTTGTCTTGGTCCCAGAGCGAGGAAAAAAAATTAAACATTTCAGAGAAATATTATAAAATAATTAATAAGTTAATTAACACACAAAAGATAATATTAAATGAAAAAATCAACCGCAAATATCATTGCGCACTTTTCAAGTCAGTGTTTACAAAGGCTAAAATAAATTTCAAGAAAATCTTTCATATTTTAAGTATACTCCTAAAGCTTTATTGTATTTGTTTTAAATACACATCACTTCAAGTGTGCATCATTTAAAATTCTGCGCAGCTAAGGAACAGCCCAGGGAAAACTTCGTTGAAAATATTGATTTTATCCCTGTACCTAAATATCTGCAGCGCATTTGAACTTAAGTAAAAGAGACAGCTAAAAGAATTAGCAGGTAATTATTCAAATGTAAGTAAATTGTAAAGGCGCATATACAATATTTAAATTTTAATTAAACAAATAGTTTTTAGTAACAAATATTCACCTCATCATTAACTCCCTTTTCCACTAAAGCCGAATTTGTTAAATCCGGCTTTTTTATTATGGCACTGGGCTTTGTTAAAACAGTCATTGTGGACAATTACTGTAATTTTATATCACTGGGAGATGAATGCAAGTACAAAATGCAAACGGCTGCAGAGTGCTATTTTCCGGTAATTTATTTGATCGATCCGCGATCTCGCGCAGTAAATTAAATTAGTGTTTACCGTTACAAGTACGACTTGCCAGCTGTAAAATTAAATATAATACTTTATACAATATTCGATAAATATATATACTTATTTAAAATAATCATTTTTACTGTAACGAGCATTTAGATAGTATGCAATTTACGTGATTTTTTAAATTTTTGTAGTAAATATATGAGTACTTTTATTTATTGTAATACAAATGAAAATTATTTAAATATGCCTTAACGAACAATACTTATACAGCTAACTTTATTTCATATTATATGAACTATTTCAAGTTTCAATAATTGTGTTAACTTAATTTTTATAATAATTAATTTTTATAATATGAAATAAATTTGAAAATAAAATTTTGCAATTTATTTTTTTATCTGTAACAACCATAGACAAGCAGTAAAAACAAAAAAGTAATTGCCTCTAGCTTATGCCTTAAAAAAGAAAGAATTCAAGAAGGTGGGAAGAAAACGGACCGTTTCGTGTTGTAGAATATTCTGTGGAGGTTAATGAATCAGCAACGCATATAGTGCTGTTGAAACATGTTCGATTAGTTAATTGCACTATTCTTTTAAATTGTTTCTTTATTTCATTGTGTATTACGTATAACGTTTGGCCACCACGACTGCGATCACAATAAAATGGCGACTGACCAAATGAAACACCGCATGCATGTTTTCAAGAATACGGGCAAAGATGTCGATGTGAGTATATAAATAAAAAATATTCTTGCGTTTTTAATGATATAAATACATTGAGTCGTTTAAATAATGAGTTTGGATGGTTTATTTTAGGAAATGCGCAGGCGGAGGAACGAAGTGACAGTCGAGCTAAGAAAGAATAAAAGAGAAGAAACCCTACAGAAACGTCGTAATGTACCCGTTAGCTATTCTACAGACGAAGATGACGCCGACAGAACATTGGCCACGACAGACCTCCAGGAGTTGGTAATGAAGGCTGCTAACGTGGAGAACCCCGAAGTTCAGTTGTCAGCCGTACAGCAATGTAGAAAATTACTATCCTCCGATAAAAATCCACCAATAGACGAGTTGATAAAGACTGGAATACTACCTATACTTGTTCAGTGCCTTTCAAGGGCGGACAACCCGACGTTACAATTCGAAGCGGCCTGGGCTCTTACGAATATAGCGTCAGGAACCTCCGCACAGACTAACAAAGTGGTCCACGCGGGAGCTGTACCGCTGTTCCTCTCATTGCTCATGTCACCCCATGAGAATGTTTGCGAGCAAGCAGTGTGGGCCTTGGGTAACATAATCGGAGATGGTCCTGTACTGCGAGACTTTGTAGTGGAATTGGGGGTTGTCAAGCCACTATTGAGTTTTATAAAGCCAGAAATCCCCATTCCTTTTCTCCGTAATGTTACATGGGTGATTGTGAACCTCTGTAGAAGTAAGGACCCACCACCACCTGTCAAGACTATTCAGGAAATTTTACCAGCGCTTAATGTGCTCATCACACACACAGACACTAATGTAAGTATACCGCTAATTAACATAGTTTATATGTAAATAATGACTTTATTATTTGATTAAAATAAAAAATACAGGTATACAATACAAACTTTATCAATTGTTTTATAGGTGTTCTTAAGTTATTGTATTTACAAAGTTTAAAGTTGGTATATCATTTCAAACTGCATGAATAAATACTTTAATATTTATGTCTAATTATAGCTCTTTATTATTAACAATTAACAACATTTGTTTCTAAGATAACTAAGAATTTACCAAGTTGATTGAAATATATATTTTTAGTTGAATTGAAAGAATTATTGTTAATTCTTAAATACATTCTCCCACTAAATAGCGCTATTTGTTTTTAGTAGATATTGTGAAAGACATGATTGTATAAGATGACTCATTTGGACTTTTTTTACAATGAAATGATAAGATGACAAGATCTTATATTGTCCATGACTGTACTCTGCATATGTTCAATAGGTTTTTTTATTACTATATATCAAAAATAAGCAATGATTTGTTCTACATGTTATAGAAAACATATTTTCTTTGTGGTACATACTTTATATTTTATGTATTTAGGGAGTTAGTGGAATAGCCAGGGAAAACCAGCTTGTTATGTCATAAATAATGGCCCCTTTACTTATGTTAGTAAAATATTTTAATTTTGTATTACAAGTCTCTCTAAAGTGATGAAGTTAAGTTTCTTGAGATATTATTGTAAAGAAATACTCTGAGGACCTATGGTCTACATTTAACGGTTGCTAAGGAAATCTAATACATATTTCTATGAATACTTGAATATATATGACTCATTGTTATTATATCATATAGAAATCTATTTTATGAAGTATATGTAAGTTTCCATTCTGTGTTTCAACATAATAAATGGTATAAATTTGATTTAATGTATGCAGACTGTCCATTTAAATATGTCTTGAGGGTGACCCTGTGAATGAAATTAGGATTTTAGGTTTAAGTAGGATTTTACTTAGTTTGTTATTTGTAATTGTGATGGAATTGGAAACACAACAATATTATGCTTTTTAAAATATACTAGTTTTCATATAAGTTCATGTCAAAACACTGTTCTCGCCTCTACATTATTCTCGCTTCAATACTATTCTCTACTCTCTATTTATATCTGAGCTGACATAGATTTGAGACACTGCTTGTCGGATGGAGTAGACCTGAGGCATGAAAGAAAGTACATTATTATATAATCACTCACTGAGTGGTGACAAAATTCTCTTTTAACTCCTATTTTAAACATTTTTATTGGTTATTTATAATAATATTTAACGATTTCAGATATTAGTAGACACAGTTTGGGCGATAAGCTATCTCACAGACGGTGGCAATGAACAAATCCAAATGGTCATAGATTCTGGTATTGTGCCTAAGTTGATACCGCTACTGTCACACAAAGAGGTTAGTTTTTGTACTTTACTAGTCATTATCGTTATCTCTTTATGTTTACATTTCGTTTTTTACTTGTGTATATATGTATGTATATATATCTTTAAAATTTTGCAATACAACTTATTGTGATAATTTCTAATAGACAGTTTCAATAAGAAGGTTATATGAGACTTATAAATATTTAGTATTATTTTACAAAAATTAATTAAATTAAATTAATTTTCAGTGTCTAGTTTTCATAAAAATAATATTACAATATTTGAAAATGTTTATTAGTGTTAAATTTCAATAGTACACTGTGTGTGTGTGTGTGTGTGCAGGTGAAGACGCAGACGGCGGCGCTGCGCGCGGTCGGCAACATCGTGACGGGCACCGACGAGCAGACGCAGGTCGTGCTCAACTGCGACGCGCTCTCGCACTTCCCCGCGCTGCTGTCCCACCCGGTACTGACTGACTGTATATAGATGTACCTGTATGTACCACATACTGACTGATTGTACTGACTGTCGTTGTTATCTGTGTAGAAGGAGAAGATCTGCAAGGAGGCGGTGTGGTTCCTGTCGAACATCACGGCCGGCAACAAGCAGCAGGTGCAGGCGGTGATCGACGCCGGCCTGCTGCCCAAGATAGTGGAGAACCTCAGCAAGGGCGAGTTCCAGACGCAGAAGGAGGCGGCCTGGGCCGTGTCCAACCTCAGCATCAGCGGCACAAGCGAGCAGGTCGCCACGCTCATACAGTGCGGCGTCATCCCGCCCTTCTGCAACCTGCTGGCCTGCAAGGACACGCAGGTCATCAATGTGAGTGATGGTTGAGCGATATATTAGTTATATAAATATGTAGTTGATGTGACTGCATGACTGCATGCGTGTGGATGATAAAGTGAAACTGTATGGTCACTTTCCAGGTGGTCCTCGACGGACTCAGCAACATGCTGAAGATGGCGGGCGAGAACGCGGAGCAGGTCGCCAACATGATCGAGGAGTGCGGCGGCATCGACAAGATCGAGGAGCTGCAGGGACACGAGAAGGTGGAGATCTACAAGATGGCCTACGACATCATCGAGCAGTACTTCGCGGCCGAGGAGGAGGACGTGACGCTGGTGCCCGCCGCCGCCGACCAGGGGTTCACCTTCGAGCCCGCGCCCGCGCACCACGACGCCTTCCGCTTCTGAGGCGCCCCGACACCTCCCCCACCTCCCCCACGCCCCCGACACCCCCCGGACACCCCCCGACGACGAAGGACGAGGAAAGCTTTAAATTTAAGTGCCGCGTACGATTGTACTCTGCTTACGGATGGATATGCTTATAACATAGTATTTATGTTTCCATCGAACCGGGAGTTGAGTTGTGACATTGAGCCGTTTGTATCTATATATATTATCAATAAATTCTGTCCAATATACCCGCTATTTCATTTTCACGAGTCACGTTCTTGTATAAAATAACGTAGCGATTACTTTACTTTACTTTATAACATATTTTTCTTAGTGAATAAAGCGTTTTATATTTATTTGGTTTTTTATTCAATTGTTGTTAGATTATATCTCATTAACTTTGAGCTGCAATACTGGAGATGAGGTTCTGTAGTGAAGTAACATGCCCTAAAATAAATAAATTAAAATTTTAGGTTAAACGTCTCCGTCTCAAAACAAAGAATAAAGTATTGTGATTCAGAAACTTCCGTCCACTGCTGCGTGTTGTTACTTTATTATTGTCTGATATGGCACTTGTTTAACAGCACTTACTTGAACTGATAACATACTATCGAATTATAATGACATATATATATATATATATATATATATATATATATATATATATATATATATATATATAATATATATAATATATATATATATATATATATATATATATATATATATATATATATATATATATATATATATATATATATATATATATATATATATATATATATATAGATATATATATATATATATATATATATATATAGATATATATATATATATATATATATATATATATATATATATATATATATATATATATATATATATATATATATATATATATAGATATATATATATATATATATATATATATATATATATATATATATATATATATATATATATATATATATATATATATATATATATATATATATATATATATATATAAAATGATTACTTATAGTTTACACACACACATATATATATATATATATATATATATATATATATATATATATATATATATATATATATATATATATATATATATATATATATATATATATATATATATATGTATATAACTATAAGTAATCATTTTATGATTTTTATACGAAAGATGGTGATTGGTAACACTGTTTTACAAGAAAAGTCAGTCTGGAATTTGGTTGGAATTCTTTTAAATGTTTTATTTTATTACATGTTTATCGGGTTTAGGAAATAAAAGGATATAAATATTTGAAACACATTTATTAATGTTGTATTATAATAACACAAATCAGTAAAAATTTGCATCTGTCTTTACTGCAATATCTCGCATACCACAATCATTTGCTGTCAGACGTCACGCCACAACGGTCTCTAACAAAATATTATACAAAAGGAACTTTTTATTACAATTTCCAAATACCACACATTTATAATATTTTTATTCAATTATGACGCAATACTAGGTCACTTATACGTAGGTAAATCTCATTGCTCATTACTTTTTAATAAATAAGCCATCTCTTTCTCGCGCCATCCTCCTGTGGTGGCACGCGTAGCACCTCGCCGGGACGTCGAGAGGCGGCAGTGGCGGGACCGGGGACCTATTGTGGCGCTCCGACAGCCGTCGACGAAGATCCTCTGAGTCATAGAACTGGCCCACTTTGTGATGGAAACTGCCCGAGATGAAGACGAAACATGACTCTTTAGCATTGGGTGCCGTTAATGGAAGTCGTGATGCAGGGAGAGAGCTCTAGGCAGTGCTAAGGACACTTGTGACACACCTGTAGGCTAGTTTTGGCCTAGGAGATGATTCTAAAAGCTACCGTCCGAACTATAGGTATATTACGTACAGCTACACGTTTTTAAGGTAAGGTAGCAGTTGTTAGGTATAATACAAACATAATAGTAAAAGTTACTTGGGCAGAGGCTTCTCCCAGCGGTTGTCGAGCCGGTTGACCTTCATGACGGCGGCCAGCCTCTGCAGCAGGCTGAAGTTGTCTCCGGCCACGCGCCGCTGCCGCTCCTCCTCGCGCTGGCGCCGCTTCTGCTTGAGCGCGACGTGCGGACGCGGGGCAGGCGCGCGCGCGTCCACGCACGGCAGCGCGCACCGCACCTAAGGGATATATATATATATATATATATATATATATATATATATATATATATATATATATATATATATATATATATATATATATATATATATATATATATATATATATATATATATATATATATATATATATATATATATATATATATATATATATATATATATATATATATATATATATATATATATATATATATATATATATATATATATATATATATATATATATATATATATATATATATATATATATATATATATATATATATATATATATATCTCTCACTGCTGGATGTAGGCTTCCCACAGGATACTCCATAAGGGACGATCTCTCGTTTTCGCCATCCTATCACTATCAGGCTTTAATAGTATATTCATAGAAAAAGTGTTATGGTATTCGAGATATAGGCTGTTTTATTACATATATAAATTAGTAGATTTTATTAGTAGTTGAATTAAATGTGTAAGCATCACTGACCAGTAGTAGCGCAAAAGGAAACACAATAGGAAAGTTCCATTCCCTCGAATCAACTTCGAAGTTCGTAAATAAAAATTAAAAAATTTTTGCAACACAAGTGATTTATCGGATTAAGTAGAAAAAAGTCTCGTGACAAGCTTCCTATGTTTTTAATTTCGATAATAGTAGAACTTATAACGATCAAATTAGACACGTTTCTCTTCTCTGAAGGCATATTAGTACCACTAATATGAAACGAACATACCATTATCAAGTAGAAATATAATACTAAATATGCAACCAAAAATTTTTAAAAAACTTGTAATAGACGAGTGAAAATTTAAATGAATTACAAAATAGTTGGTACCTTAGCTCTATGATCTTGATACCGTCGATCTTCCCACGGCTGGACCAACAGCTTCTCTCTCCTCGACAGCATTGTTAATAATTATAAGTCGCTCTACTGGTACGTAACATTGAATAAAAAGTTATTAAATATATCGATATTTTGCCACTTGCTATACTTAGTTACTACGTTACACAGTTGCTATGGCATCTTGGGTAGTTCTTTATCAATAACCATATATTGCCACATTTGTTGTAATATTTCATATTACTTCCTTATAGGTTTTTTTACGTATTTCATTTCGGAAATTAATTACTATTGATATTTTTAGCTGACTAGCTAGTCACAGTGTATCAAGCCAAGTACACATGCTCATGGAGAACCTCAGCTTAGTGTCCACACACTCCGTCCTCAACTCTCGGCCGGAATTCTAGACATGCCCTTTTGACCAAAATTTGCACTGTCTTATTGCAGCGGTGAAATGAAATTAATTTATTTATCTTATAAAAAAAATGGCTAAACACCGCTCAGTTACTGGGTTCAAGTTTAACTTAAGCTTTTTATAACGATGTTATTTTTTATCTTCATTAGTGTTATGACGTCACTCACTAGAGACTACAGAAGCCAGCCGTTAGCCATAGGAGTAACGTCTGCCTATAAACGTGACCGTTTGTGGGTTCGATTCCCGTGATGGTGACATATATTTTTCATTTCTATTTTCCTCGCTCTGGCAACTTAGCGAAGCGCGGCGTTCCGCCACTAAACACACAATGCCTCGAAATAGTAGAAAGCAAGGAACAGAATGTCTTTACACTAGGTTCCTATTGTTCCTGCGGTTCCCTCTGTCTACCCTGCTATGTGCGGGATAAAGCGTGAACTATAAAAAAATCAACTAATTTACTCCTCACTGAAAAGATAGTGGGTTCAAATCCCACTGGTGACCTGGTGAAATCAAATTGCTGTGTTACGTTCCGGGAGGAGTACCTACATCAAAGTGTCATAACCTTAGCTAGGTAGTTACCGGCAAGAATTGAAAAAAGGAGTGTAACCACAATAAAACACATACAGCAAATTAATAAATAAATTATAATGTTAAATATTATTCACTTCGCTTACATTGTTATAGATCGATCGTTCCATCTCACATTGACCGTACACGGACTATACGAAAAATACAAAATAAATATACATAATCATATATTATTAACATAACTATAATTTGTTGAGCATTATAAAAATAAAAAAAAAATTAATATATACGACCGGCGCCTGCGCAACTCTCACCAACACGTACCAGATCACATACAAAAGACAAAAGAAAAACACACACTCACACAAAACAATATAATTCATATTGTACACTAGTTTAGTTTCAACTAAAGTAACGTCGTTTGCCTTCAAAAAAAAATGACTTTCCATTCGGACGTCATAATTTATACGTGAATTAATTATTATAATTCGATGTACGTAAACAAAAGGTTCAAACAGCGGAAAGACACGGCGACTGCGCCCGGCGTCGGCTGCGCTCTACAACTAATCGTTTCTAACAAATATTCCTACCATTCGTTTCGCTTCACACTAATTACAATAATATTGAGTACAAAACGTATGAAATACATCGAAACACGTGTGAGTCGACACCCCGCGGCGACTGACAGCACTGACAGGACTGACGCGATGACTGACTAGTGGGGACGCGTCCGGAAGAAACGTACAAAAAAATATTAAAAAATTTCATCATCATCAAAACAACACTCACATAAATGCTTATACATCACAAAATATAAGGCGGAGGCGCCCTCGACGCTGGAGAACGTGGAGAAGAATACAATGCGAGGAGAAAAAAAACGCAGTGCGTAGAAAAATAAAATAGTCGTTTAATCTCAGCGACGTCGCGACCGGGCATCGAACCTGGAACCTCGGACGTGGACGACGCCCGCTATGCTTACCGCTAAACGAATACTGTCAAGTACACAACAAGAAGCTGCCACGCGGTCCTCTGCGGGGAGGCGAGGGGGGGGGGGAGGGGGTAGGGGGGGGGGAGTAGTACAGTTGGGTGAAGAGAGTTAGTTATATTACAAAGCACTTACAGCTAGAGGCGTCATCACTTAAACACTTTCGAACTACTTTAATAATACGAAAAAAAACTCGTATGAACTAAACTTATATTAAATTAAATCGTCTCTTAAAATATATAAATATAAGAAAATAATATATCATATGTTACAATAAAAATAATCGTCATTGTGTAAAAGAAATATACAATTATCGAGTGTGTCCAGAGTGTGCTGCGGGCGGTGGGGTGTCGGGGGGGGTGGGGTGTCGGGGGGTGTTGGGGGAGTCGGGGGGCGTTGGGGGTGACGGCGACCGACTGACTGACTAGCGCCACACACTACTCGTGCGACATACAAATCCATATACAACTTAATACGCAAAAGACGTAATTAATTAACGTAACTCCGAGTGTCTCACATAGTCACATGTGTGTATATACACGGCTCTCCGCCCGCTAGTCGCCTTACATTTACAATCTAACTATGAAAATTATTTATAAACGCCATTAATCCTTATGTTTTAATGTAGAAAAAAATCCCCGTATCAAAAGCGACGCTCCGTCCCCGTCCCATGACGTCAGACGTGAGTGACGTCAGACGCGAGTGACGTCAGACGTGCGTGACGTCAGACGCGAGTGGCGTCAGACGTGCGTGACGTCACTCGCTTCACTTACACTAATATAACTATCGTATTATTACATATAGAAATCGCGCTTACTTCGACTATATTGGTGAGTACAAAGCTTGTGTTTTTTGGTTTATATTTATTATTATGATATAATTAGTGGCGTTGCTTCAACGCGCTCTATTCTAATTGCCCCGACCGGGAACGGTACTCCCGACCTCCGTCCTGTGTACCGTCTCGGCGACGCGTCCTCTTACATAATTAAACATTGTTATGCCAAAAGGTCTAAATATAAAAGAAGAACATTTCAAATCAAAACGTCAATAAATATGATAGTAACATTTTTACATGGCTTATACGAATTAAATATAAATGTACAAATTCAAAATACACACATTAGTCAAAGTTATTAAAGCTGCACTTTCAAGAGTTTCGTGTTAGGCTCATTTTGAATAACAATATCAATTAGTTCATCGCGCCCGTCATTTCTACTACGGTTACAGATAAAATTATCCACAAGTTACAATAGTTTACAAGCGTTTCAAACCAAGATGGCGCTGGAGTCTCGGCTGCCATTCCGCGCCGCCTCCACCGCCATCTTAGCGTGACTCTGATATTCGCAATTATGTATATATATATAGCTACATTTATATATATTTCCAATTGATACTATGTGCGTCGTCCGTCTACTTACACAAAATTTTGACTAAACCCAATTAGATTTGGTTTTCGTTACGTCCGATAGTTTGTTTAAACTAGAGTTTGGCGTTTCTTTCAATTTCAGCATTCAGTACTTACTCGACTACTCTTACAGTAACTCACTAAACGGAATGGATGCGCCGTCTCCGCTCTCCACGTAGTGCTATAAGGAGTGCGAGAGGGAAGATGGCGTTCTCTCAGGCGGCTCAGCAGTGCGGCGCGCGCGGCAGCGGGCGCACGAGGTACAGCTTCTCGCCCTGCTTGTTGGTGTAGATGGGCGCGCGCTGGTAGTGCGCCACCAGCTGGTCCAGCGTGGGGAACTTGCGCTGGCCGATGCAGTACAGGCTGCCCTCCACCTGCACGCGGAAGTGCTTGTTGCGGCCCGGCGCCTTCAGCGACACCGAGAAGTCGCCCACCTGGAAAGTTTAAGTCGAATTATGTTATTCATTCATTCATACGTTATTTTTGCGTTGTTTTGTTTTGCATTAATTTTGAAGTTGCGTTGAGTTGATTCTAGCTTTTAATTTTTTTTGCGTCATGCCATCAAAGTTAGGGGCTTCTCAAATTTAATATAATTTTATTTTCACTTTGTTTTGCTTATTTTAAAGTTCAATTTAATTACCTAGTGTAAGGTAATGTAGTGTGTTATGGCTTATTAAAAGAGAATAATATTAATTTGTATTAAACTTCAACATTATATAGTTTAAGTGATGTTTTTGGACCAAGAAACTCGGCGAGACTGTTCTCGTTCTGTTTATCTCATTGAATTAGCATGTGACAGCACGTACGTTGGTCTCGGAGTCGCGTATGAGGAAGTCCCCGTCGTGGCCGTGCTGGTTGAGCAGCGCGTCGCAGTGCGTGCGCGTGATGGCGCCGTAGTACCAGGCGCGGCCGGCGGCGCCGCGCGCGCCCGCGCCGCCCGCCGCGCCCGCGCCCGCGCCCGCCGCCGGGCCCGCTGCGGCGCCGCCCTCCGTCGCCTCGCTGCGGACCATATTATATCACGTTATATTATGGAACATCATTTTGAGTTGATGTCCGTCTGTTTCTCCAAATTTTGAAGCAGAGTAAAGATCAAATTTCTGAGTCAATCGATCAACTGAAAAAGTGTTTTCAATATTTTACACGATCACTCCCAATGCCTATTTCGCAGCAAACAAAGACCTGTAGGGCTGCGTGAGGTAGTCGGCGAGCTCCTGCAGGTAGTTGCGCGGCACGAGGCCGATGTGCCCGCGCGAGTCGCGCGCGCGGAACCACTCGGGGTCGGAGGGCGGCCGCTCGATGATCTCCAGGCGGTCGCCCTTCTCGAACGACAGCTCCTGCTCGTTGTTGGACGTGAACGAGTACAGCGCCACCTGCGGGACAGGACAGTCTCGAGTGAGGAGCGGATTCATCACACACGCGCACACCCACTCACACAAACACACAGACACACACACAACCGAATTCCTGTATATATATGTTAATTAATGTTAGGCTAAGAACGGAGTGTTTTAACACTAGATTCCTGCAGTTCCCTCTACCTACCCTGTCATGTGCGGGATAAAGTTAAAAAGATGTTATTTTTCAGTTACAAACACCTAATACTATATGATCAGTGACGATAATGTACCACAGAAGTATTTAAATGCGTAAAGTTTTCTCTTCAGTTTCTCTTGTAAAAGTGTGTATTTATCAACATTTTTAATTTAATTTCATAATAACTTTTTATTTCTGCACCACAAAAATTACGTTACATAATTGAAAAGGTACAAGTAGCTTCTTTTTGTCGAGGACCCGTTTTGTAAAACTGTACTATAATGTCGTCAAGCCTTCCCCCAGGTATTTTTTATACCTTGGTTACTTGTACCAAACAAAGAATACTCACAACAATATCCAGAACATTCTCGGCCATAGCGTAAGTATGGACGGTGTCTTCATCGCCTTCTTCGCTCGTATAGTTGGATGGGAACCTGCAATATTGCAACATATAGTCATTTTATATACATGTATTATAATGCTAATATTTGTATAAAATTTCATGTAAAACTCTTCAAAATCTATTTTTTTTTTAGCTTCACGCTTTTATCCCACACATGGCAGGGTAGGCAGAGGGAACTGCAGGAACTATACGAACCTAGTGTTAAGACACTCCGTTACTTAGTCCCTGCTTACTTCGTCCCCGCTTTCCGCCGTTTTCGAGGCATTGCGTGTTGAGTGGCGGAACTCAACGCCGCGCTTTGCCTTAGTTGCCAGAGCGAAGAAAATGGAAATAGAAAAATCCATCTTCCCCGACTGGGGATCGAACCCAGAAACCGTCGTGTTAGTCGCGTTACAGGCAGACGTTGCGCCTCTGCGCCATTTTATTAAGTATACAAAATATTTTAATTTTGAATTTATAAGCTCAATCATCTGCTACCCTAAAATTAAAGTTACTTTATTTTTTTTCTACATCTTCACGCTTTACTCTGGACATGGCAGGGCAGGCAGAGGGGACTACAGGAACTAAAGGAACCTAGTACACACTATTAAGACACTCCGTTGTTCAGTCCCCGCTTTCTGCCTTTTTTGAGGAATTACGTGATGAGTGGCGGAACTCAACGCCGCCCTATGCCTAGTTTCCAGAGCGAAGACAATGGAAATAGAAAAATCTATCTTCCCCGAGTGTGAATCGAACCCACAAACCGTCGCGGTAGACGCTACGCCTCTGCGCTTACTTTACATTACTTTAATTAAAGTTACTTTGAATTCAAATTAACTTATCATAAACAAAAAAAATGAAGAACAATCAAAACAACCCACCATCCCGTATGCCCCTGGTACTGTCCTCGCCACCAGCCGTCGTTGCTCTTCTCCAGTATCAGAATCCTGGTCCCTTTGGTGAGGGACAGCTCGTCCGGCTGCTGCGCCTGGTAGTTGTACTTGACCACGGCCGTGCCCAGAGCCTCCGTGGGCTCCACGCGGCGCGCGCCCGGGGACTCCGGCCCGGTGCCCGTGCGGACCGGGGAGCTGTTGGAGGGGAGGGTCTTGGAACCGGAACCCTTTTTCACCTTCTTTTTGATACTGGAAAACGAAGAAATTTGGTTTTGTATTAAGAGTATGTAGGCTGTAATAATAATAATAAAAACAATAAAGTAAAAGAAGTTCAAGTACTGTAATATATTGTTGGTACATGTATTTTAAAAATTACAGGTTTGTTACATTTAAAAATTTTTATTAGTCTTATTTTTTTTTTAGCTTCACGCTCTATCCCGCACATGGCAGGGTAGGCAGAGGGAACTGCAGGGTGGGAATCTAGTGTTAAGACACTCTGTTGCTTAGTCCCTGCTTTCTTCGTCCCCGTTTTTCGAGGCATTGCCTGTTGAGTGGCGGAACTCAACGCCGCGCTTTGCCTAGTTTGCCACTATTATTAAAATGATAAGAAGTGAAAGTAATGACTTATCACCTAGGTTCTTTTTAATTATACCACAGACCGAATATCATCATTATTTACAAAAAACTTAATATGTATTATATATTAATATTAAATAAATTATTGGTTGAATAGACGATGCATTACATATATATCTGATTAATAATATGCTTTATTATTAAAACATTAATAATGCACAAAGACTAAATTTCTAAGGGTTCTGTAAAGTGTTCTTCTATAACTAAATTAAACTGTTTTAACTAAAATATTTTTAATGCCTTTTATAGCCATAATTCATAACTAAACTAAGCTTTTCAAGAACGCGACAAGTGACGCGACGTCAGAACAGATAATGTCCAAGTCACACAATGGGAAGTTTTAAGGTCACCTAGTTTGCAACTAGAGTCCGATATAGGTACATCTATCTACTTCGATCTCCGTCTTCCGTACGACGCGTGGCGGAACCTAACGCCGTGCTTTGTGTGAAGGGAGTGAAAATATTTTTTAACTTAGCCCTTACTAGAGCATAACGATGTTAGAAAACAGAATGTCTACACTAGGATGTCTTTGTAAATCTAGGACAATGCGAGTTTTGGGTATAGCAAAATCTTTACCAATTTTAAGTGTTACAATTATACTTAAAGATGTTTGATTACATTTCTTTTTTTTTTAACTTCACGCTTTATCCCGCGCATGGCAGAGGGACTGGAGTGACTGTGGGAACCTAATGTTAAGACACTCCGTTGCTTAGTCCCTGCTTTCGCCGTCCCCGCTTTCCGCCCTTTTCGAAGCATTGCGTGTTGAGTAGCGGAACTCAACGCCGCGTTTTGCACAGTTTGCCAGAGCGAAGAAAAAGGAAATAGAAAAATCCATCTTCCCCGACGACGGTCGGTTTGATTATTTTTTCATCTACAGTGTGGATTAACATTTTAAAATTTATTAAAATATTGCAATTATTCAACGATCATGAAAAATTATAAATTCTTCTAAACGTTATACGGTGTTGAACCATTACTCTGCGATACTAAGTTCTTAGTTTAACAGGGAAGTCCGTAATAATGTTAAAATTTAAATGTCCTACAAGGCACAACAGAAATAGGCCCCTCTTCCAAAGTCTAAGTGCGGTCAGACAACAGACGACAGACGACAGGGTCAATTCAACGTACCTATGCGTATTGTACGGTCCTCGAGTCAACCGTCAATTACATTATTACTGTACTCACCTATATTTCTAAACTAAGCTTCTTATCCAGACAAATATAGTATGTACGGCCCGCACCGGACAGAATATTATCGTATGGCATATTTACATTACTTAAAACGTATTTTGTATAGCATTAGGTCGTTCTATATACTGACATATACGGGATAAATCGTGAAAAAAATATATTATTACCTAATACCGATTTTGTAAATTATTGACAAATTGATAACTATGAGAAAAAAACAAAATAACACAAAATATTACTACATATTTTATTACCTTATTAACCCTCATTATAAGTAACTTAATTCAAAAAAATGTCAATGGTATAACAAAACTCATTGCTCTTAAGAACTTCGCGTGATATCCCGAACACGTGTCATTAGATCATTGTACAAGCCACGTTTAACTGCAGTTACAGGAGTTTGACAATATTACGTAATAATATCTAATGTTTGGGAAGAAGATCCATAAGATAAGTCTCGATGTTCTTGTCTACATTAAAAAATCTTTGGCAAAGACTAAAATATTTCATTTTTGAGTGTATATGTTGTCAAGTGAATAAAAAAAACTACAAATTTAGCTCACTACTATGAAGGCTATAAAAGTGGCCAGCGTTTGACAGATTATTAATTCGATCCTTACTCGGATAACTTATTTATATCCATTTCCATACAACAAGACAATGTCATAGACAGTGTTACAGAGTTTTTACTTCCAAAACTTAACACACAACGATAGGAGAATGGAGTGTCTTGTCTCATTGAACATTAGGTTCTCTCTCATCTCTCTACGATATCCAGGTTAAAATGCGAACACAGATAAAAGACGTAGAAACGACATCATATAGTTCGCTTAGAACAAGAAATAATGCTTTGCAAGATTAGAACATGCACTTTCCGTTATGTAGAAAAATTTGTAAGTCCCCTTTAACATATTAAATAATGTCATAAAACATAGTAATCTTTCATAACAATAGCATGAGAATGTTTATTATAAAATCCATTCCATCTTTTACATTACACGTGCATAACAAAAAGTTAACTATTTATATGAGAGAACACCGATTCATACATACATCGTGCGACGTTTCCGCCTGCACCGTCACCGTTGAAGGAAATGCAAGGAAATTATCTATCAAAGCCTCTTGTGTAAAATGCTTTTACTTCCGATAGAAAATATTATAATATTTGTTTTCTTTGCAATATGTATATACATTTTATCTTTATAAAAGGCATTTAAAATTATCATAACAATATTACGTGCAGAAGCTACCGGTTCAAATTTGGCTTTATTAAATCATTAAATTTCTATAAATATACGTAATACGCACGTAATTTATTCAATATTAAAATTTCGTAATTATTTTATATAAAATTAAAACAACTCCAGTAAATATTGACTAACAAGTTCCATTAAATACGTGCTCTATACTAATTTGTATTTAAATGGCATGATGTTAATAATAATAAATCAAGTTTTATACAATAACACTAAAATCCTAATAAATAAAAAAAAATAGATAATCCTACCTATCAAACAAAGAAGGTTTCTCCTTCTTCACATAATTGCTGGGCACATATCCGGACTGGCTGCGCGCGTTTTGCACGCGCCACCAATGCTTTGAGTCGTCTAACAGGAGGTAGCGCTCGTTCTTCCGCAGATCCAACTCCTGGGCACCCTGCGCCGCGTAGTCATACTTGGCTACGACGTAACAGACGTCATCCTGGGAAATAATAATATTTATAATATATAACATATAAGAAATATATTAAGAGACTTTAAATTTTTGATACCATCCTTAATTTTTAGCATAATTTTTTGGTAAAAACATTTACAGAATTGAATTACTTCAATAGTTTCCATATATATAGGAACCTATTTTTATAGTTGACATATGGTAAACAAATAAAATAACTAATACTACACTTTACTCTACTTTGAAGGAAATTATGGGCGAGCAGCTGAGTCCAACTTTTTATAATTTAAGGGATATTTCAATATTTTTTACAGATGAAACTAGGTTCCACCAGAATTATTCCAATGGGCTTTTAGAGTAAAGAAAGATATCCAATTTGGTCGAAATCATTATTCACATTTATAAGATAAAAAGTTGAAAATCTTGAACATAAAACAAGTATTATTTGAAAAAAGAATATAAAGTAATACAATTTTTAAAAATATTCTTTGATCTTTTGATTTTTTTTTAAATACCATTTCCACAATGTATACTTTTAATACATTGTAGAAATCAAACTATTCACTAAGTTGTAAACATTTTTTATGCAAAAAAGAATAAGATATATTTTTATTATAATAAATATTATCTGACAAAAATTGGCTTCTTTGCTTTATATTTTTTTCTTTTATTAGTTTTAAAATATTTCTTTAGTGTTATAATAACTCCTTATTTTAAAACAACATGTATGAACACATTACAGACTAAATGAATAACATAAAAAAACCTATATTATTAACATCCATGTTATACTTTTTACACAAAAAATAACAATCATTAACAAAAACAATCTAAGTTTATATATTACATGAATTATTCATACCTGTGTCCTCACATCCTACACACATAAGTGGGGAAGTGTGGAAGGTTAGACTAGCCATCGAGAGAGTAAAGGAAGTTAACTAATTAATATTAGCATAAATTGTGTAATTAACACAACATGCCATTGAGTTTGCTCACTCTTTTGTTTTGTTTGTGTATGGAATGAAATTGAAAGCTAGTGTAGTTTTATTAATAAATTTGAAATGAAAAGTGTTTAAGATATAAATTGGAATATAAAAAATAAAAAAATGTAAAGTGAATGGTTATTTACAATAGGTCCTGTCATTTGAGAATGACAGAGAATTAGATAGCATCAACTCTTAACAGATCAATAGTGCATCAAGTGTACCTGAGTGTTCTTCCCGTGCCTGGAGTTGGCCATGGCGTGAGGCGCCGGCAGCGGCTTGTTCGCCCACACCGAGTCTGCGGCACGCACCGACCGCGTCTCCAACATGACACCCGGGACCCGTCTCACTGATACATGTCGCCCTGCACTACCGCACTGCACCACACTGCACCACTACACTACAAACCTGCTTGCACCGCCACTAATATCCACAACGGCCTGTTCACTCTAACAACCACCTATTGTTTGCAATACGATGTGCAAATTACGATTGAAAGCTATTTCACGATCGAAGAGAACGTTACGACCGCATCGTACTCTCTTCTCATATGATATGGAATAATAACAGTAGTTAATAATGTTTAATTATCCTTTATAAATTGCCGTCTACTAAATATAAAAGAAATATTAAAGCATTTATAATTTTAACAAAATTTTCACATCAGTCGGTGGGGCAGCGACGAATCAATAGACAAAAGAAAGGGTTTATTTTTATTGGTCGGCCATGACATAGACAATTATAAAGTTTATATATTCTATTAAATATTTTTACTATTAAACTTGTAAGTTTTGTACCAATTTGTAATATAATGGACTAAAAAAATATAAACATAAGCAAGAAAAAATTATATACCATATATTTATATTTGACATTTTTGTATAAACAAATAATTACTTAGTCTGTGGCTATTTATTTTTATATAAGTCTGTGTCTCTGTCAAGTTGTATTGTTGGTCTATATCTATGACTGTCACGTTTACGTTCTACTAGCTGGTAGCATTGAGTTTGGCAAAATAACACTGGACATTAGTGTGCTCTAAATGTAGTGAAAATAATTGACATTTTATTATTTTACGTTAACAATGTCTGATTCCGAAGGAAGTAATTTCTCGGGTAGCGGTTCAGACGCCGGTAGTGTAGCTTCTAATCGGTCACGGAGAAGTGGTGTATCAAATCGTTCTGGCAGATCAGCGTCCCGTTCGCGATCCCGGTCACAGTCGGGTAGTAGAAGCCCTTCTAGATCGGTGTCGCGGTCGCGTTCTCGGTCTCGATCTCGCTCACGCTCTCGCTCTCGTTCCAGGTAACGACGCTAATAGCATTAAAACAAAAGTCCAATAGCGCTGGGATCTAATGAGATTACGCGATTTTGCAGAAGCCGCTCGGCTGGCTCCGACGGCAGCCGAAATAGAGATGACGAAGCTAAAGAAGCATCTGGAGACGAAGAAGTTGAGGTACTTTAATATTATTCTTACATATGGTAGATATTATTAAACAGGTTTTATTATTATGAGTGTTAAACGTTATCATAAGTAATACGTACAACAAGTTCAATTTTATAACATTGTGTATACTAACAATATTGCATCTTATATAATAATAAACTGAATATATTTTTATTCAGGATGAACAAGAACCTGAAGGTGATGATCTGGTAGACTCGGAGGAATATGATGAAGATGAAGAAGAGGAAAGACGTAGAAAGAAACGAAAGAAGGATGGCCGCTATGGCAGTTTCATTATTGATGAAGCTGAGGTACTTATTTTGCCTTATGCCTATGTAATCTTCACCTTCTTCAACAATTTCGCTGTGTTGATAGATTTATCTCAACAAAAAATAGTATATTATTACTAATTGCATGTACATTTACATTAATTTGAAGTATCAATTATGGCGAAATGTAGTATATGAAACTTTAAAGTAAAATATGTAACCTCAATATTCAATTGTTATAAACAAGACTGTAAGTGACTTATTCTAAACATTGATAAAACTATGCATTTAAAATATTTATAAAAACTTATTTTAAAGTGATTGCTTAACTAAGATACATAGATAGCTGTCATATCAGCAGTTCTTTGATGAACATTATTTATAACACGTAAGAATGAAGCTTGTTAATTGAAATTTAATATATGAAAGAGCCTAGGATATATGTACTTTTGACACGGAATATACTAGAAGTTAACAAGTTTGACAATGCCAGTATTATCTTTTTAGTTCCAATTGTCACAGCGTCATACTATTTTTTGTTGCCAATATAGTGTTGTCCAACCAATAGTCATCTATAAAATAGTTAGGTGCATAATTTGTTCACAGGTGGATGATGAGGTTGACGAAGATGAGGAATGGGAAGAGGGAGCGCATGAAATGGGTATTGTTGGTAATGAAGTTGATGAAATTGGACCTACTGCTCGAGAAATTGAGGGGCGGCGTCGAGGAACTAACCTGTGGGACTCACAGAAAGAGGAGGAAATTGAGGAATATTTAAGGAATAAATATGCAGATGAATCCGCAGCTCTGAGGCACTTTGGTGAAGGTGGAGAAGAAATGTCAGATGAGATTACCCAACAGACACTCCTCCCAGGAATTAAAGATCCAAATTTGTGGATGGTCAAGTGTAGAATAGGTGAAGAAAAATCCACTGTCTTGTTGCTAATGAGAAAGTTTATCACTTATCAGAATTCTGAAAATCCCTTCAAAATTAAATCAGTTGTTGCACCTGAAGGAGTGAAAGGTTATATCTACATAGAGGCCTACAAACAGCCACATGTTAAAGCGATTATAGAAAATGTTGGTAACTTAAAAATGGGTATTTATAAGCAGGAGATGGTTCCTATTAAAGAAATGACAGATGTGCTCCGAGTGGTCAAGGAACAGTCAGGTTTGAAACCTAAACAATGGGTCAGGTTAAAGAGAGGTCTGTATAAGGATGACATAGCTCAAGTTGACTATGTGGATCTGGCCCAGAACCAAGTCCATTTGAAGCTTCTACCAAGAATTGACTACACCAGGTTGAGAGGAGCTTTGAGGACGGTACAAAGTGAAAGTGAGGCTGCGAAACGCAAGAAAAAACGTCGTCCGGCCGCGAAACCTTTCGATCCCGAAGCCATCCGCGCTATCGGGGGAGAGGTCACTTCCGATGGCGACTTTCTCATATTTGAGGGAAATAGATATTCCAGAAAAGGTTTCCTCTACAAAAACTTCACAATGTCCGCTATATTGGCGGAAGGCGTGAAGCCTACGCTGACAGAGTTGGAGAGGTTCGAGGAGCAGCCCGAGGGCATCGACATCGAGCTGGCGGCGCCCGCCAAGGACGACCCGACCAGCCTGCACTCGTTCTCCATGGGCGACAACGTGGAGGTGTGCTCCGGCGACCTCGCCAACCTGCAGGCGCGCATCATCGCCATCGACGGCTCCATGATCACGGTCATGCCCAAGCACGACGCGCTCAAGGACCCGCTCGTGTTCAAGCCCAACGAGCTGCGCAAGTACTTCAAGCAGGGCGACCACGTGAAGGTACTGGCGGGCCGCTACGAGGGCGACACCGGCCTCATCGTGCGCGTGGAGCCGCACCGCGTGGTGCTCGTGTCCGACCTCACCATGCACGAGCTGGAGGTGCTGCCGCGCGACCTGCAGCTGTGCTCCGACATGGCCACCGGCGTGGACTCGCTGGGCCAGTTCCAGTGGGGCGACATGGTGCTGCTGGACGCGCAGACCGTGGGCGTCATCGTGCGCCTCGAGAAGGAGAACTTCCACGTGCTCGGCATGCAGGGCAAGGTCATCGAGTGCAAGCCGCAGGCGCTGCAGAAGCGCCGCGAGAACCGCTTCACGCGCGCGCTCGACTCCGAGCACAACTCCATACAGAAGAAGGACATCGTCAAGGTCATCGACGGCCCGCACGCCGGCCGCGAGGGCGAGATCAAGCACCTCTACCGCAACTTCGCCTTCCTGCAGTCGCGCATGTACCTCGACAACGGCGGCATCTTCGTGTGCAAGACGCGCCACCTGCAGCTGGCGGGCGGCGCCAAGGCGGGCGCCGCGCCCGGCCTCGCGCTCGGGTTCATGTCGCCGCGCATCCAGTCGCCCGCGCACCCGTCGCGCGGCGGGCGGGGCGGGGGCGGGCGCGGGCGCGGGCGCGGCGGGCCCGGCGGCGGCGTCGCGCGCGACCGCGACCTCATCGGCGAGACCATCAAGATCACGGGCGGGCCCTACAAGGGCAACGTGGGCATCGTGCGCGACGCCACCGGCAGCACGGCGCGCGTGGAGCTGCACGCCACCTGCCAGACCATCTCCGTGGACCGCGGCCACATCGCGGCGGCGGGCGGCGCGCGCGGCGCGGCGGCGGCCGGCGGCGCCTCCTCGTACGGGCGCACGCCCACGCGCGCGGGCGGCGCGGGCGCGCACACGCCGTCGTACCGCGACGGGTTCAAGACGCCCATGCAGGGCGCGCAGACGCCCGTGTACGAGGCGGGCTCGCGCACGCCGCACTACGGCGCGGGCGGCGCCAGCACGCCGGCGCACGACGGCTCGGGCGCGCGCACGCCGGCGCACGGCGCGTGGGACGCGGGCGCGCACACGCCGCGCCCCGACCTGGACCTGGCGCTGCTGAGCCTGCCGGCGGACTCGTACCAGGGCCCCTTCACGCCGCAGACGCCGGGCACCATGTACGGCTCGGACCACACGTACAGCCCGTACCGGCCCAGCCCCGGCTACCTGGGCACGCCGTCGCCGGGCTCGCCGGCGGGCGGCGCGGGGGCGGGCGCGGGCGCGGACGCGGGCGCGGAGGCGGGCGAGGAGTGGCACGCGCCCGAGCTGGAGGTGCGCGTGCGCGGCGGCGAGGCGGCGCTGCGCGGGCAGGCGGGCACGGTGCGCGGCGTGTCGGGCGCGCAGTGCGCCGTGTTCCTGCCGCTGGAGGACCGCGTGCTGAGCCTGCCGGCGCACCAGCTGGAGCCCGTGGTGCCGCACGCGGGGGACCGCGTCAAGGTCATCGCGGGCGAGGACCGCGACGCGGTGGGGCAGCTCATCTCCATAGAGAACCAGGAGGGCGTAGTCAAGTTCGGGCAGGACGACATCAAGATCATGCAGCTGCGGCACCTCTGCAAGATGGCCACCACCTAGTTCCGCTCCTCTCGCTTTTAAGTTTTATGAAAATTTTATTTCTCTGCACTCGCACCGTGCGTGTTGTGTCCCCACAAAAATATCTACTTCCTGTGATAAAGTATAGTTTTCGTTCCTCGTCTTGATACTTGATACTCGATACTCATATAGAGAAGCACCTCAGCATTCGTTCTCTGTAACATGTGACACCACTAAGGCACGCAGCAACATTGTGTATTAAAAATGTAAGCGATTTGTTATTAAAAATAAATTACCAATAATAAATATATAATATTACAAAACCTACTATTTTCAAAACGTCAAATATGTATACTGATATGAAGTATGACGGGGCTGGCTCCCTTCCTATACAAATATGGCAGAAGTATCCTGCAGTTATATCCCTCCCTAAATTAAAAAAGAGATAAATAAAAGGATAAAAGTCAATTGATAATTCTAAAAACGTAATGTCTACCAAATTTAAACATCACCATAGTAAAGATGGAAGAGTAATATCATTATTAAAAAACAAAAACATGTCTTTCCAAAAGTCGTCGAGAGCTTGGTGATTCAACTATGAACCTTCTTATGTGAAAAGTAATTCTTGTTCCAGATTTTAATATTCTATGAATTTAAATACTCTGGTCTAAATATTGTTACAAAGAATTTTTTAGTTATACCTTACATTTATTACTGTGTGTGTTACTTTAATACATAAATAAAAAACTGTTCAAAATATATAGAAATTATTCGAAATGGTCTCCAATACAGTCTTTAAATTTTGAGACCAATTATCAATACTAGCACGCCGTATATCTATGGGAAATACTTCACTGCCAATCATATGTATTGTTTTAGAGATACAAATCTGTGAAGAGTAATTATTTATGTATAATCCAGTAGAAATATGTTAGATGGCGGGAAAAATGAAATCCAAATGATGACCAGGCTTCAGATGAAGTCCAATAAAGATCGGTGACGGAGAGCAACAATGAAAGGTCCTTTGTCCATTAGAACAAATACGTTCTCAAGATTGACATCAGTAATACCATTATGTGAATGCAATCAAAGTAATTCGTTTATCGCTTTTTTAATATATATTGTTATTACCACTAGACATATTATAAAAATATATACATTTTAACTAAGACTTTCATGACTGCAATAAATATTTCTTGAGGGCCCGTAATTAGTAATAGCCAACTAGTTTGACATTACTATTATAAATACTTTACTTGATTCAAAAATTCAGTTCCCTCTAAAATTCCATTTCATAAAAACAAAATTACTTGTAATACAATATTTCACGTTATATTGGCGCGAAAATAAGAAAGCACTGAACAACCGTATGTAACTGACAGATTCCAAATTCAAAAGTTATATTTTTTTTATTTTTAACCTCTATATGGTGAAAAAATGGCCAGTAATATTTTGATTTTTTTTTATTCATAAAAGAAAGAAAGCTAATCCAAGGTTAAATAAAAAGCAAACAGATTTTATAAACATTTATTGAATAAATTATACAAAAATGTTTTTGAATTGAGTTTGAAACTTTCAATAATTTCACAAACAAACTGAGCAAATTTCTACGAACGAGTACATAGAAGAAATTTCCAATGATTTTTAAACGATTACATCGAAAAATATTACACGTTTGTTACAACATTTTCTATAGCTATATAATATTAATTAATTTAAATATTAACAAAAGTCTAACCATACAGTATTTATTTATATTTCAATATTTATTTATATTATACATGGGTTATATATGTTTATGTAGGGGATAAATGCCTGAAATGCGAAGTGTTTGAAGAAAATGCGAAACTGCGACTTACTGACGTGACTGACAAAACTGACAATAATCTAAAGCCCAGATATAATAAAATTTCCGAATAAATCCAAAAAAAAAAAGAGCCTAGTCGCAGTTAGAAAGCAATAGATTATACATACAAATAATATATATACATAATACATATAAATAATCAACAATATTTTCATATTTATATTAAAAAAAATGTCTAAATCAACGATTTTGTTAATTATGCGACTTTGCCGCTGAACCGATATGGTTGTGATGCACGTGCTATACGATTCCCACTCACAGACGATAATTAACGTTTGAGTGACATTAAATTGGCATGCTCGCTTCAAGCACGTGTATGACGACCATGTAAAGTTAGCGGCCCGAACGATGGCTCCCCCTAAGTACTAAAACAATAACTTATTCTAAAGGGTCCAATTTATACAATACGCGGATCACCGACGCGAATTCACATTCGAATATTGACAATCAGGTTAACCATAAAATCGAGTAAACTCGATTATTATTTTTAAACTAGAAATATAATAACATAAAAAGTAAGTGACATTATATAATTTTTAGGATTTTTTAAGGATATCGATTTTAGATTTCGATTGTCAAAGGCCGTATTCGAGGCTGAATCGCCATTACTATACAAAAGACGCTAGGCCTTCAACAAAAATTATTATAGTAATAACGTCACGCGGTAAAATAACAACATTGTGTATATTAAAACAGAATTGATTCGAACCCGTTTACTGCGCAACGTTACAAGCGAGTCCAAGCCCACTCTCAGATCTATTTAACATATTTTTCTCGTTATTCTATCGACGTGAAGCGATATACCATACCAATATACAGACTACGAATATAAATAAATATATACAAACATCAAATTTCATGTTCAATTCAATTAAATTGAACATAGAAGCAAATAATTATAATTATTTATTTTATGCCAATGATTTAATTTAAAAAAAAAATTACAATATTATGTAGGAATGGTAACAAGATATACCATGTAGAAGTAAAAAGATGTCTTTACACAGAAATTAATATTAATATTTTTTTACAATCTCACATGTGATGCACGATATACAAACAAAATGTCAAAATTTTAAATATACATATTGTTATTAGTCGACGACCTCACAGAGGTGTGAACTAAAACTTCAACAACATCTGTATAATAATAAAAGTAAACCAAACCAAAACTCATATACATCACTGCTGCATAATGATCATTACAATTACAATTGCCGAACAAAAATTACAATTGAATTTGGCAACAAAAGAAACGCAACTACTAATTTATAATATCTAATCTAGCATTAAAGTTGGGGAGAGTCGCCTCACGAGGCGTACATGCGCTTGATGTCCTCCTTGTACCTCTCCTGGATGTCTTTCCGCTTGATCTTGAAGGCGGCGGTGACGAGCCCCATGTCGGGGGACCACACCTCCGTGCACAGCTTCACCGCGGCCGGCACTTCGAACTTTTCCAGGCCACCTGGAATTGAGTGAAACACAATAGTTATTATATTTAGGTAATTTGTGTAAAAATAAGTATAAAGTACCCACATAAAATATCGATGAAAGTGGGGAAATGTCTACATAAATAGGGTAGGATTTTGACAGTTTAATTCAGTATAACGTTATTTAACATATATATATATATATATATATATATATATATATATATATATATATATATATATATATATATATATATATATATATATATATATATATATATATATATATATATATATATATATATATATATATATATATATATATATATATATATATATATATATATATATATATATATATATATATATATATATATATATATATATATATATATATATATATATATATATATATATATATATATATATATATATATATATATATATATATATATATATATATATATATATATATATATTCTTTATTGCATAACAGTAACAATTAGAAATTCTTCTACATATGAGAGGTATGTATACAATGGCGGGCTTATCTCTAAAAGAAATTTCTTCCAGCCAACCAGTGGAAGTGAGTAAGTGCCAAACAACGGGTCAAAACACAATGCAATAAATAGTATAAGCAAATCAAGTTTAAAAATTTATAAAATAATACATACATACATACACATATAATATATACATACGTATCACTATACTTATAAATATATACATAGATATACATACATAAAATATATACATATTTACGTTAAAAATAATAATATAAAATAAATACACAAACTAAAGAAGAACGATGAATTGAGTCTAGGTCAACTATTTTCGATAGCGAGGAAATGCTTTTTCAAGTGAGATTTGAAAGATTTTAGTGAAGGACATCTCTGGATGTGAACGGGAAGTTGGTTCCAAAGAGATGCGGCATATACGGAAAAAGATTTATGCAAGAATTTGGTGTTGCTCTTCGGTATGTCAAGTGTCGGTATGACACAAGACCGCCTAGAGCGTGAGGGAGGAGGAAGCACAGTGAATCGGGAGCGTAGATAAGAAGGAAAGTTGTGGAAATTGAGAATCTTAAATATATATATATATAATATAGGTGGCAAACGAGCTGACAGATCACCTGATGGTAAGTGAATACTGCCGCCCATGGACATTTGCAACACCAGAGGAGCTACAAAATGCGTTGCCGGCCTTTTAAATGGGAATACGCTCTTTTTTTGAAGGTCTGCAGGTCGTATCTGTCCGGAAATACCGCATGCGGCAACTCATTCCACAATTTTGTGGTGCGGGGCAGAAAATTTCTGCTAAATCGTACAGTTGTACTCTGCCAACTGTCAAGGTGGTGGGGGTGGTGGAGTTGTCGCATAGATCGATAACGGAAAGAGGCGGCAGGGATCAGTCCGAACAGTTCTTCAGAGCACTCCCCATGATATATGCGGTAGAGAATGCATAGCGAGGCTACATCTCTACGCAGTGCCAAGGTGTCGAGCCGATCAGAAATCTTTTCGCAATCGACAATTCGAGTCGCTCTCCTTTGAATGCGGTCTAGAGGGAGAAGCTGGTACTGGGGAGCCCCTGCCCAAAGATGTGAACAGTATTCCATGTGAGGCCGAACCTGAGCCTTGTAAAGTTGCAGGCGGTGAGCCGGCGTGAAATACTGTTTCGATCTATTGAGCACCCCGAGCTTCTTCGAGGCTAATTTAGCCTTACCCTCCAGATGATCACAAAACTGGACTTCGCTCGATATGTCAACGCCAAGAATTCCGATATTGGCTGAGGCAGTTAGAGGAGTGCTTTCGAAACGGAGCGATACGACAAATGGCAGCTTTTTAGCGGTGAACGCGCAAACTTGTGTCTTCTTGGGGTTAAATTGGATCAGGTTTAGTTTACCCCAGTCTGATATTTCCTGAAACTATATATTTCCTGAAACTATATAAAAATAGGAGACGGAATCTTATCTCTTAGGTGTAAAGTTGTTTTTGTGTAAAAATCAACATATAAATTTAGCGGTAGCGGTAGTGTAGCTAAATATGTGTATAGTTCAAAATGCATAATTAGTAAGATGCAGTTCAGTGTAATCAAAGTGTGATAGTTGAAAATAATGAAATGTGCAACTGAGTGTCATACTTAACTTCCACCTAACATTCTTACACTATATATAATTTATTTTTATTATTTATAACATGTGTACATTGAACTCCACTAAAGTGGAATTGATTTCATTTGACTAATGCCTTAATTGGGAAGAATAAGTAACGTCTCTATGTAGGTCTTAGTATAATTTTAAATAGCTACACCTTGGTCATACAGAATAATATTATACAAAATAGAGGAAAATCTCCCTTACACTTCCTCGCGTGGTCCGCCAGCTCCCTCACCACGGCCTTCTCCATGGTCGCGTTCTCGCACAGCGTTTCGAAGTTGCCGTCGACCCCCATCCGGGCGGCCAGCTCGGACAAGTGCCTGGGATTTGGTACTAGCAGCGCCACCGTGTAGGTCTTGGAGCTGTCGCCGTACACGCAAATATTCTCCACTATGGGGCAGGTCTTCAGTTCCGCTTCAACTTTGCCTAGAGATACATATTCGCCCGCTTGAAGTTTGACGAGGTCCTTTTTGCGATCTGTAAATTTTAATGGATTCGTCAGAAATAGATTTACATAAAGAAAAATATTGTATTCGTTTCTCAACTCATCCAAATAGCCAAGAAACTTTTGAAACTCTCTTACAATAAAAAGGCTATGCTCTGAAGAAGCTCTGAAGAGGCTGACGTGACATGGGTCTCATCGCCTAATCACTATTAATACTCGGAACTCGTCCACTTATAATCGACAATTCCCACGCACCTATAATCTTGATGCACCCGTCGGGGTGCAGCTCGGCGATGTCCCCGGAGCGGAACCAGCGCGTGCCGCCCTCCTCGAAGAAGTCGTCGCGCGCGCGCTCGGGGCTGCGGTAGTAGCCCTCGGCCACGCAGGCGCCGCCCACCAGCACCTCGCCCTGCGGGTGCGGCTTGTTCTGCACGCGGTAGTTGCCCTCCTCCCAGTTGACGAGGCGGATGTCGGTGCCGGTGGTGGGCGCGCCCACGCGGCCCGTGGAGCGGTCGTGCGCGTCCATGACGGTGGCGCACGACGTGGTCTCGGTGAGGCCGTAGCCGGCCGCCACGTCGCAGGCCAGGCACAGGCGCACCTGCGCGTGCGTGTCGGGCGCCAGCGGCGCGCCGCCCGAGATCATGAGGCGCACGCGGCCGCCCAGCAGCGCGCGCACCTTGGCGAACACCACGCGGTCCAGCAGCGGCGTGTCGTAGCCGCGCCGCGTCCACGCCGCCTTGTACGCGTACGCCCACTTGAAGAACGCGCCCGCGAACTCGCCGCTGCGCGACACCTTGTCCGTGATGCCCTTGCTGATGCGGTCCATTATCAGCTGCGGCATTATAATGTAAACAGTACAAGTTAGGGAAAAGTAAATAAGTCAATATTATCGTCACCAGGGAGAACTGAGATGCTATGCATGCTCTTATTTTAACAGTACGAGATGTTAGCGTCATTTATATTTTACATATGAGAAAAATGATACTGTGTCCAAACATTTTTTTTTATACAACCTCGAAATATTTCACTCTATTGGTAGGCTCGGTAACGGCAGTGCAGTCATATAAAAACCTTATAATTGCATTAAGAGCCACAAGGCGTACTCACGGGCACGGTGGTGATGCAGGTGGGGCGCAGCACGGTGGCGTCGCCGCGCGAGCCGCGCATGACCTTGCTGGAGGAGTCCAGCATGGTGAGCGGCGTGGAGTAGCCGATGGGCACGCCGCCCAGCAGGCACAGGCTCTCGGCCAGCAGCTCGAACACGTGCGCCAGCGGCAGGAAGCCCATGAGCAGGTCGCCCTCGTAGATGGGCACGGCGTCCGCGAAGGCCGTGAGCGTGGCCAGCATGTTGCGGTGCGACAGCACCACGCCCTTGGGCACGCCCGTGGAGCCCGACGTGTACATCACGATGGCCGTGTCGCGCGGCGCCGGCGGGACCGCCTCTGCGACATGGCGGTATTAGGAACATTGGTGTCATTCTGTATTGTACAGTATTCTTTTACATTAAGGAAACGACTGAGACCTCTTATAAAATGCGCTAGTCAAGTATTTTATTAATTCAACAATTTTTCACAACATCGTTCTGCATACAAAAATTATCAATACATTTTGTATTCAGGTAGGATGTTAATGATAAAAAGTGCTCCATCTATTAAATGCGAGAGATGTATGAAAATAGTAAGAACTTCTCAATTAAACTCACCAATCTTAGACTGTTTGCCCAGTTGCAAGACATCCTTGTAACCTATGATCTTGATGCCCTCTTTGTAGCCGTCCTTGGCGGTGGCCTTGAGCTGGTCTTCCATGTAAATGATAGTATCGACCTTGGGTGTCTTGGCGAGAATCTTCTTGAACTTCGGGAGCAGTTCGTGTGTGGTGATGACGGTGGACACTTCGGTTTCATTGATACCGTGCGCTATTGCTTCGTCGCCGAGCGTCGCGTAGATTGTTACCACTAGAAAAAACCAGTTAAACTATAATAAGCTAGGATTTTATTTTTCTAGCTTCACGGTTTATCCCGCACGTGGCAGGGAAGGCAGAGGAAACCGCACGAACCGTGGGTACCTAGTGTTAAGCATACACATTTTATTCTCCGCTTTCCGCCTTTTCGAGGCATTACGTGTGGAGTGGCGAAACTCAATGCCGCGTTTTACCTACTTACCAGAGCGATCAAAATAAAAATAGAAAAATCCATGTTCTCCTCATAGGAATCGAGCCCACAAACTGTCACGTTTACAGGTAGATGCTACGCCACGACGATCTTAATTACGATGTATTACAAATACAATAAATAATAAAAGAACGAGATAAAACTAAGCAGGTCACATTTCACCTCTTACTGTAAAAGACAGTCTTGTCTAATTGTAAAAGACCAGAAATACTGAATCCTATTCCTATCAATTAGCTTAAAAACAACAAAGATAAACCTAATTAAACATTACAAGGACTGTTGTGGCATAGAGTCGTAGCGTCTACCTGAAACCTGACTGTTTTTGGGTTCGATTCGCATTTCGGGAAGATTTTTCTATTTCCATTTTCTCCGCTTTGGAAATTAGGCAAAGCGCGTTGTTGAGTTCCGCCAGTCAACACGCAATGCCTCGCAAAAGGCAAAAAATAGGGACGGAGAAAGCACGAACTAAGCAAACAGAGTGTCTTAACACTAGATTCCCACAGTTACCGCAGTTCCCTCTGCCAACCCTGCCATATGTGGGATAAAACCAAAGCTAACCCGACTCACCCGGTATGCTCTGCGTGAAGCAGCCGTGCGCGGCGATCATCCACTCGGCGCGCGTCTCCGCGAACATGACGACGTTGGCGCGCGGCGCGCAGCCCAGCTCGCGCAGGCCGGCGCCGAACGAGCGCGCCTCCGACACCACCTCGTCGTACGTGCGCCACACGTAGTCGCCCATCTTGTACTGTTGTTCAATACGAAATACTCTTTGACACAAATGTAAATTATGTCTCGTGCATAGATGGCGTTACTGCTTTAAGCAATCTCTTGCAGATCATGTTTAGTAAGCAAAGAACTATATTTTAGATGTTTGGGCACGAAAAAATGAGTCAAGAAAAAATTATTAAAAGACATATGATGAAAATGTGAGTGCTAGGAGAGGTAAGGGGAAATCTCAATTTACATTCGAAATCAAAGTATCTTATATACTGAAAGAAGATCACGTAAAAAGCATGAGCGGAGTCCTCCGGAGAACTGTATAAAGAGGTTAATGACAGTGGACGAGTCAAAAGAGTATAGACATAGGCGTTCTTTCTTGACCACCCCGCTAGGGACATAGCGTGAAGACATATGTATAAGGTATGTATGAGGTATTCGGATATTTATTTCAAATATAATTTATTGAGTTGTGAAGAGATCAAAGAGACGAAATAGGACTGACCTATTTCGTTACAAAATAATTAAATTAATTATAAATTATATAAGTACTTTGGTGATACGATAGACAAATTTATTTCGACAAATAAAATAATTCATAAAATTGACATGTAAAATGTAGGCACTTATCGAAAAATTCAAGAGAGAGAGAGAGAGAAAGAAAGTACTTTCTACCCGCTAGGGATAAAGCCTAAAGATGCATGTATGTACGTATGTAAATGTAGAGGATTTCAATCGCAAACAAAACAACAAGACCGTCGCGTTATCACACAACATGTTAAACTAACCTTCTTGAACACACGACCATTAGGCTGCATCTCGTCCTCCTCGCTGAGCACGGTCCTGGTGCCGAGGCAGGGCCGCTGCCTCCAGCGGGCGGCGGCCGCGCGCAGCATGCTCTCCATGGTGGTGACGCCGTCGCGCACGAGGCGCAGGTGCAGCTCGCACGGGGACGCTATGGAGCGCACCGTTATACTGTCCGGCGTTGATTCTACTATACGAGCCTGGAATTTTGTTTAAGATATGTTTATTAATGAACCTCTTCTACCTTCATTTAATTCGATTACGGTTTTGTTAATAATTAGTAATAATAAGGTGTGTTAATGTAAAAATAGTTTTGTAATAATCTCAATAAGTAATCTCTTTACAGAGCAACTATTTCAGTATTTTATTTCAAGCTATAACATATTACATATTTATATTTTAAAATTAAATAATAAACATATTTAAAATGTGATAAGCACTTTTGAGAGAGCTTTGTTGTGCTTTGGCATACATTTGAATAGCTTCAAATCCACCCATACATTACTTCATAATTTTTTTCGTATTTTTTACAAAATAATAAATCGTACAAGGGTATATTTTACCTTGATTCTTCTCGACAGCGCTCGCTTCCTCCAAGGCCGCTGGATGAGCAGGTGTATGGGGAAGGTGATCACGTCGAACACTAGCGCCACTGCGCGTATAGTGCGCAGCACCGCCGACACCCACCATGAGTCCGGCCTGGAAACAATCATAATAATACTTTATTGTACACCATAGATAAAATATACAAAAAAGAAACATGCATACAAAAAACTAATGTACAGCAGGCGACCTTAGCGCTATAAGCGAGCTCTGCAACCTTAAGGTATTGGAGTATTCCAAAACGGTAGGTGGTGTACTTGTTTCATTTAATATACATACATGGACATATATAAACTCATATCTAAATAAATACATAAATATATGCATAGTTAATAATAAACATACTTAAAACATAAACATATTTTTCCATACAAAAAAAAGAAAATATAATCATATCTATGTAATTTTATATTTAAACAGCTGGGTGCTCGAGTGCACTGTGACATCAGTAGACTTACACTCTACTTAACATATACGACGAAAATATATAATATGACTACAACTAAATTAGACACTTTAAATCATCTTTCTACTTTACCGACTCCCGAAGTCCTTCCTTTTAAGTTTAATCAATTCACTGTAAGTGATGTTAAAAGAAATATTATGGCTATTAAAACGGATGCAGTCGGTGCTGATTGCATTAGTCGTAAAATGATCATTCCTTTATTAGACCTATTAGCTCCAATAATCACAACTATCCTTAATCGTTCCATACTCCATGGTGATTTCCCGTCTATCTGGAAAGATGCTCAAATTATTCCCTTACCCAAAAAATGTAACCCTACTTCCTTTTCTGATTATCGTCCTATTTCCATTCTTCCATTACTATCAAAAGTGCTTGAACGTCTTGTTCACAAACAACTAAACGTATTTTTATTAAAACATAACTTTTTAAATCCTTTGCAGTCCGGCTTTCGATTTGGTCATAGTACGACTACTGCATTAGTCAAAATCACCGATGACATCCGTCGGGGTATGGAAAATCAGAGAGTTACAGTGTTGACGTTGTTAGACTTCAGTAACGCCTTCAACACTGTTGATTTAGATATACTTCTTGCTATACTAATTTCTTTTAATATATCTCCTGAGGTGGTTGATTGGTTTCGTTCTTACTTGTTCGGACGCCGTCAGCGCATTAAAATAGAAGATTCTTTTTCTGAATGGTCACTTACCTGTGCTGGCGTCCCTCAAGGTGGCGTGTTGTCTCCTCTTCTATTTTCAATATTTATTAATTCAATTTGTCAAAAAATCACTTCTCTCTACCACCTGTATGCTGACGATTTACAAATTTACTCACAAGGTTCTATCGATGAACTACCAGTAACTATCAAAAAAATAAACAAGGACCTTGAGACAATTTCAACTTGGTGCAAATATTTTGGGTTAACGATAAATCCTTTAAAAACAAAAGCAATTATAATCGGCAGTCCCAAATTATTGGCGAAAATTGATAAATCGCAAATGACACCTTTAGTGATCAATGGATCCTGTATTCCATTTACCGAATCGGTAAGAAATTTAGGTGTCATTATGGATCAGCATTTGTCTTGGGAATCACAAGTGGGAGAGGTAAGTAGAAAAATTTATGCTGCATCGTCGAGCCTGCGTAGGCTACGTAATTTCCTACCACTACCCACCAAAATTGTGTTGGCTAACTCACTCCTATTACCAATTCTTGATTATGCTGATATTTGTTATCTTGACATTAAGGAGGAGCTATTGAATAAACTTGAGCGGCTTCAAAATCTTTGCATTAGGTTCGTATTCGGTGTACGTAAATATGAACATATCTCCGAGTTTCGTAATAAGCTCAAGTGGCTCCCTATTCGCCTTCGCAGGAATACTCACATACTTCATCTTCTCTATTCAGTGCTGTTTAATCCTTCTACTCCCCCATATTTGAAGGAACAGTTTAAGTTCCTTCATGACACCCACTCCCGTTCCTTACGTTCCGATAATAACTTACTACTTGAAATTCCTCTTCACTCTTCCTCTTTTTACTCCAATTCCTTTACTGTAAAAGCTGCCAAACTATGGAATACCATTCCTATTAAGATCAGGCGTGCTAAAAGCTTACACATTTTTAAAAAGAGGCTTAAAAATCATTTTTTTAAGCCTGTAATATTGTATTTTTTTAATTCTTAATTATTTTTTCTTTTTGTTGAGATCTTGATTTGTACGGGGTATTGCTATGTATTATTTTCAATTTAGTATAATGTATGTCATATGTGTAGTTTTATATATAAATATATATGTATCTATGTGTATGTATGTATATGAAAGCGTGTATGTATATTTATATGTGTATGTATGTGTATATATGTATATGTATGTATGTGTATATATGTGTATGTATGTGTATATATATGTATGTATATGTATATATATTTATGTATTTCTTTATTAATGCACCGCCCATCCTTATACAACTCCAACTTCCAAAGGTTGCCTGGAAGAGATCGCTTTAAGCGATAAGGTCGCCTATTTGTACTTCTTTTATTTTATTATTTACTTTTTTTTTTTCATTTGTGCTCTTTAATTTAAGTTGTGCAATAAAGTATATTTATTATTATTATTATTATTATTATCAATTTAAAGCCATAATTTTCTTTAATCTATTATAAAATATCTAAAGGTACAAGTTACAAAATTTAAATATGCCTGCTTACAATTTCAGTTCACACAAATTACACATAGACAAAAACGTTGTCTTGTGCTAGTAAGGAAAATGAAAATGATCTTTCTCCTTTAGTTGGAATTGAATCCACATCCATTGCATTTACAGACAGAGGCAGTGCCACTGCGTCACGATGGGCTTATATTACTACAGACTGTATAAACTTATTATTAACTTTACACATAAATGTTATTGGGTTAAAAAACTAAAGTGTAGTAACAAGCTCGACAGGCCCTATTAAATCGTTGAAGCGTTCACTACACAAAGTAGTAAAACAACTAACTAGGTAATCAAAGTTTCCCATTTTCCTACACATAGTTATAGCGTCAGCTAAGTAAGACTTTTATCAATCATAAACTTTTAAAATATTAGTGATAAAAAGATAATACCTAAAAATATATATAATAAATCTATATATAATAAAGCAGGCAAGGCAGCCCTGCGCAGGGACCCTGGGAATCTATGTTTTTAAGACACTCCGCTCCCCGCTTTACGCCTTTTCGAGACAACGCATATTACGTGGTAGAACTCAACGCCGCGCCTAATTGCCAGAGCGAAGAAAACGAAAAAGAAAAATCCACTTTCACCGAGTGGGAATCGAACACACAAACCGTTTCGTTTACAGACAGACGTTATGCCTCTGCGCCACGACGGTCCTCAAATTACAATAAAGATGTAGTATAATGTTTAGTATGAGGTCACAACTATCTAAATCTATTTAGCAATAAGTCTATAGGGAATAAAAAGTTGCCTATAAACGATTTCTAACGTGCAAAGACTGCCTTTGCACTATACTGTGTAACACATTATTTTGTGCAATAAAGAGTTTTTGATTGTTTCTGAATATAATAACTGCGACTGCGTCAATTTCTCTTTCTATTAAAGAAATTTTATAATAAATCTTCATATAAAACAAACAATGGAGTACAATATAGTACTTTGCGGTAAAGTATTGCCATTGTTGCCGCTTGTGCGCGACCTTGGACGTGAAGTGTTGATAATAATATTATTAAAATACATAATAAATTCTTATAATGAACTTGTAAATATTATGATCATAAAGATGCGTACTTAGGCCAGCTATTGTGGCTTAGTGGAACACAGTTTGAGTCACAGGTTCAATTTTCTCACTTTTTATCAGTACAAAGGGGCGGCGTTGAATCACCCATCCAGATCACATTTTATCATATAGGCTAGAAAATGTAGAAAAAAGCTTCCGGTAAACGGTAGCTGTAAAGACGTATTTCATTTTGAGAGAACAAGGTCAATAAGTCATTTTTATTGAAAGCTTTATACTTAAGTTCCTCTTTTGTTAAGGAAGGAGGAAGTTTATTTAAAAATATAAAAACATATGAATAAAAATCCGAAGGATATTTAAATGTCAAACATTTAAATTTGTAAACAAAAAAAACATATTTTAAACAGACAGTCAAAGCTGTATGGAAACCTCTATAGGAATGTTTGAAAGTAAATAGAAAAAATGTCATTTTCCCATGTGGGGATCGAAGCCACAACTATCTCGATATTCATACGCTGTTGTCACTATACCAAGACGGTATATAGTATTGTAATATACCAGAAATCTTGACCTGGCCCTCAGTGAGGACTGAAGTCCTCCATTTTCTCTACACACAAACACACACACCATCGCCAGTTATGATTTCTTTTAAATATTAATACGATTCTAAGTAAACCTATAGATAAATAATACATAATAAAAAAATACCTATGCTAGATTATCTGCCCTAGTAGGCCGGCCTAGTTTCAACATCGCCATGTTAAAACGTATCAAAGTACAACTCCTGTAATAGATTAAACACAAGCAGTGATAACAGTATGTCAAAACGGATTTAGAATTTCATCACAGATTGTAACTTTGAATTTATATATAGGACCTCATCGTAAGATAAACTTATGTCTTTAAAGAAATGTATGATTTCGTCGTATATTTAACAGAATTAATTCTTAAATGTGAGTCCTTTCAAAAGTGGCACTATAACTAAACGCTTCACCAGCCTATAAAGCTTAGAAGTAAAATTTTAATAAATACCTAAATGACAGTACAAATTCAACACAAAGGGACTCAAATTAGCTGTCTTGGCTTGACCATTTATTTTTTCGTACCATACATAACAGAGAACATAACATTCAAAGAACCTAATATACCAACATACACACCTTTCTCCGCGTACAGTCTTTAGAGAATTTGTATTAAGTTGCGGAGTTTTACGCCACCAAATAAATAAATACATAATGTTACCTTATTAAAAACACTTGGTACCTCTCAAATAAATATACAAGCAATTATTGAAACAATACACGTTGTTCAACAGACATTTTTGATCTTGTTAACTTAAGTTATGATTGATAACAATAACGACTCGTATCATTATTAAAATTACATCAAAGTTATTTATTCCTTTTGGAGGTAATGTGGCATTAAATTAAGTGTAAAGTTACAATTAATAGGGAAAAATTAGGTAAATGGAGCGTATTATACACTAACTGTGTCGGCTATTGGGCAAGTAATCGCATATAAATGATATATAATAACTGTATTTAAAAAAACGACAAATGGCGTGCTTTAGTAGTGTTATTATTGCTAAATAGTAGCAAAACAGATATTTAAGAATATACATACATATATATATATATATATATATATATATATATATATATATATATATATATATATATATATATATATATATATATATATATATATATATATATATATATATATATATATATATATATATATATATATATATATATATATATATATATATATATATATATATACACACGTTATGAATGTTTATCTCAGTTTTGAATTCAGTATTCAGTCTTTATGTCGGATAACCTTCTAACTAGAGTCTATTTTTGAGCGACTTTGCTTTTATTTTTATGTTTCATAAAACCGTCATATATTATTTTCTAGTAAACGTAACATATTCTACTTTAGAGGAGTAGTAGTACAGTATACAACTATAAAAGCAATGGTCACGAATTCGATCCCAAATATCATCCCATTGGTATGTATTGTTTTTATTTAGCTGGCCCGAAAGATTTTGAGTTTTTTTTCAGTTTCACAACTCCACATGTAAGATAGAGTATCATGACACTAGCTTCTCTACTCGAATCGACTACTACTCATGGGAGAGTGACGCAAAGAAAAAAGATACTGCTATTAAAACGCATTACTAAAGGTAATTTATACCATATTAAGACAACATTATCCAAAAAAAATTATATAAAAAGTGATTATTTCTATCATTGATAATACATTGGTTATAATTAATAATAGCGAATCCGAACCAACGTAGTTATTGACCGTGACCTACAGATCTCAGCACCGTGCCACTAATCTAAATGTTCGCTTCATCAAATATTTGGTTGCCGGTGGAGCTGTTTTCTACTTATAATACAATAGATTATAAAAATTACAATTGGGATTGTAATATTGACCAAAGATATTGTTATAAAACTTATTAAACTCGAAATCAAGGTTATATATATATATATATATATATATATATATATATATATATATATATATATATATATATATATATATATATATATATATATATATATATATATATATATATATATATATATATGTATATATGTATATATATATATATATATATATATATATATATATATATATATATATATATATATATATATATATATATATATATATATATATATATATATATATATATATATATATATATATATATATATATATATATATATATATATTAATGCTGTTTTATTTATCCAAAGTCAAATTAAATACGTCAACGGTCTCTCCTCCGCTGTACCCACTATGCCAACATGTTAGCAAATTATACTATACGGTTAAAACAGACCGGATATCCTGGATCGAATATGGGAGACGTGGGTCGCGGTCGCTGGTATACCTTGACAGCCGACACTGACCTACCGGTACCAAAGTTACTAGTAAATACAGATAGACTTATATCGCAGCTTCTCTCTTACATCGATCATGAAAAGAATGGTATATTACGCTTTATCCTGCACATGGCAGGGTAGGCAGAGGGACCCGCAGGGTCCGTGGGAACCTAGTGTAAAGACACTCCGTTGCTTAGTCCCTGCTTTCTTCGTCTTCACCTTTTTCGAGGCATTGCGTGTAGAGTGGTGGAGCTCAACGCCGCGCTTTGCCTAGTTTGCCAGAGCGAAGAATATATATATATATATATATATATATATATATATATATATATATATATATATATATATATATATATATATATATATATATATATATATATATATATATATATATATATATATATATATATATATATACATATATATATATACATATATATATATATATATATATATATATATATATATATATATATATATATATATATATATATAAATATATATATATATATATATATATATATATATATATATATATATATATATATATATATATATATATATATATATATATATATATATATATATATATATATATATATACATATATATATATACATATATACATATATATATATATATATATATATATATATATATATATATATATATATATATATATATATATATATATATATATATATATATATATATATATATATATATATATATATATATATATATATATATATATATATATATATATATATGTCAATTAACCAATATCTGCTTAATTAAATAAGTATATTAAAATGTTTTTCTCTTGGTTATTTACATTTTTAGTTATTTATTCATACATTAATACCTAAATAAGATTATTATTTTACAATAAAAAAGCGTTTTAATAAAACCTTACCTTGCAACGCGACGTGACTTATCGTATATGTATAACATCAGCAAGTTTCAATGTTACTTTACTTAAACGCTGCAATACTAAAATAGGATACATACTATGAAGGTAACAAGCAAGTATTAATTATTTTAAAATATTAAAATAATGTTTTTTCATGTATTTATAATTATTGAAATATTGTAATTGCTGAAAGAAAAAATAACATGCCTTATCTATCTCTTTCTTACATTTCCATAATTCATTTATCTCGTTGTAGGGTTCCGCAAATTGTTATCCGTATATATGGCAACTATTAACAGTATAAAAAAATAATGAAATATTTGAAAATTCCTAATTTAGACGTATATCGCAGAAAAACAACCTTTTGTAAGTTGTACGCAGGTACTTCCCGTCGACCTTCATGTTTTGTGTTGTCATGAAATTTTTTCGGAATCCTCGATACATGCTTCGACTAATACCCGTTACCGTACCGTTTTTTAAATATTAAGTTTATAACTACTATTACTTCTGTACAAAGTTCGTTACTGTAATTACGTAGTTACCTAGTAAATAGTTATTAAATCGCACTTCGACACGTCCTCGACTTCTGCTGACGGAAACGCTGACGTATAACATGTACCTACTAAGCAAACACTAAAGATGCACAGATATATGTGTTAAGATACTTTTATTTAGTTTCTAGTTTTATAATTGTTTTGTAGTTTCACGCTTTATCAGAAAGAAGGCAGAGAGAACCTTGGGAACCTAGTGTAGAGACACTCTGTTCTCTGTTTTTTGCCGTTTCGAGGTAATTGCCAGCCGTTACCAAAGCGACGAAAATTTAAATAGAATATCCATCTTCCCCGATTGGATTGGAATCGAAGCCGCAAACCGTCACGATTATAGGCAGACGGGTTTTCTATAAATATAATCATAATCAAATTCAATATTATTCACATAGAGCGTAGATATTGGGATGATCGACTCACCAAGGTTTCACCTTCCAATTCTATTCTGGGGTGTACTTATATTTAACTTAGTCTCTAATATAATTTATTGAAACACATATAAGAAACTGGTAACATTTTTGAAGGACAACGTAAGCATATTACATATCTATTTCGAGAATAATAAGCCGTTTTAGCAATCCATATATCATGGTAAGCTAGATATACAGGCTCGTAAACGGACAGGTTTACACCTTGATATTACCTTCCAACCAGTGCAGTGCATCTTACCTCAGTTAATACGCGATAGTTGCGGCTTCAATTTTAAGGATTCAGATGAATAAGAAGAGGTGTATTCTTAAGTACTTACGTACGAAACAGTGTGGTGTTAAGCTATATATCAATATGTTAAAAAGGAAAGCGGAGAGCAAAGTAGCGAACAAATACTAGTGAGGTACATTATAAACTATTTTTTATTTAAATGCAGCCCTAGCCCTAAGTAAAAATGAACAAAAAAACCATAGATAATTTCTTATAATCCGTATTAATTGTATGTACACTTATTATTATAATTAATAATTATAATAAAGAAGTAAAATAAAAAAAATCAAAGGGTTCGAGCCAAGAAAGAAACTTAATTAAAATTAGTATTAATTAAAAGGTTATACTTGCTTCAGTAATAACTTGAGTTTTATCGAAACAAACGTGTATTATCTAGGTGGTATCGACATAAATAGGTTACATATAAACGTGACGTATGTAAGTTTCTATGGTCTTTGTTAATTTTAATGTTCTCAGCATGGTAACTGTAGATTATAACAAAAACAATGTTTGACCGTCGTGGCGCAGAGGCGCAACGTCTGTCTGTACCGCGACGGTTACTGGGTTCGATCCCCAGTCGGAGAAGATGGATTTTTCTATTTCCTTTTTCTTCGCTCTGGTAAACTAGGCAAAGCGCGGCGTTGAATTCCGCCACTCAACACGCAATGCCTCGAAAACGGCGGAAAACGGGGACGGAGAAAGCAGGGACTGAGCAACGGAGTGTCTTAACACTAGTTTCCCACGGTCCCTGCAGTTCCCTCTGCCTACCCTGCCTTGTGCGGTATAAAGCGTGAAAAAAAAAAAAACAATGTTTGAATATACAATCTATTTTTTTTATTCACTTTTCATTTAGGAAAGACTGATATGGGTAATATGCGTTGGTGCTTACTTTGCTTAAAAAACACTCTATTTAGTTGCCTCGAAACGGCGGAAAGTGGAGAAAGGAGTGTCTTAATACTATGTTCCTGCGGTTTCTGCTTTCTGCCTAACCAGTATGTGCGGGATAAAGCGTGAGGACATAAAAAACTAGTTTGTATAAAAAAAAAAGTTCTGCAATAAAAACATATAAATAACCATATGTATTTTTAGAATAGATCTATAGATCTTTTTAGATCTTATCTAGATTTAGGAAGCCTAAAAAAATTGTAAGAAAATTATCTACTTATAAATACATATATCTCTTATAAATGTATATAAATGGTTATAAATATATTTATAAATGATTATGAATATAAAGTATAGACACGATACGGGTAGCGGAGGAGGGCCGACATAATTGGCTCACATTCGCAAGGTCGGCCTTCAAAAACATCACCTTGTAGATGGTACTTTGAACTCGTTTTTATCTATAGTTCGTAACAACAAATAATTACGTCGCAAAACCTAGCAATTTACTAGCCGGTATAAAAGAGACAAATGGCAGTATTCATAATAATTAGCAATAAGAAGTAAATACTAATAACAATAATTTCCTTATACCTATTCAGAAGCCATCAAGGTACAGTAAGTCAGTAATAACTTGAAAGATATTGGTTTGATTTCCAATTAGTCGAACGATCCTACTTTAAATTATTTTAGTACAACGAGTCTTAAAATCACGAAATATTCGTGAACATGATATTTTAATACACTTTAAATAGCAAGCCTAAGTAACTTGGTATATAAAAGTTATATGGTAAGCCGGAACATCGTTGAAAATTAACGATCATTGTGGATTCGATTCTATTCTGGGGGAAATTTTGGGTTTAGAATAACATTTCTTTCTCAGATTAAAAGCGAAGAAAATAATGATCTATCACTGCATTTTTAAGAATATTTCTGTCATGAAATATATGAATTTTGTGTAGACAAGAATAAAGTAACATTCAATTCTTGCGAGACGTCCAGTTAAACTGCACTCACATTAGTGAAAGTCGAAAGGCTCGTTACGCTCTAAACGCACTTGTCCATCGCATCACTATATTACTTGCGTGTATCTATCATATACTCTATATACATACATATATATTTATATCTGTATGCCATTGGGACAGTTACGCAACTCCTTATAAAGCCATACAATGTTCTTTAGCAAAAATGCAGTTACAAAAGGACTAAAATAAATAAGAACTACAGGTATATATTGTAAATAAAAAATAACTAAGCTTATTTAAATTAACAAAGACATGTTCTAGGTTGTAATGAAACTCTGTTGAACCCGTTTGTTTTTAGGGTAAGGATTTCGATCCACGTTCAGGTATTATTTTATATATATATATATATATATATATATATATATATATATATATATATATATATATATATATATATATATATATATATATATATATATATATATATATATATATATATATATATATATATATATATATATATATATATATATATATATATATATATATATATATATATATATATATATATATATATATATATATATATATATATATATATATATATATATATATATATATATATATATATATATATATATATATATATATATATATATATATATATATATATATATATATATATATATATATAATAACAAGTCTTTTGTTAGTTATTTCATTATTTAAAGAACAAAATATTTGTAACGTGTTGGATTATTCCACTCAATTTACAATATACTTTAAAAAATATTATTTAATTGAGATTTAATATAGTAATAGTAGCAAATAATATTCTACACACAACATTTTCTAAATAAAAAAAATAATTTAAAATTGACATTATTTGCAATGGCGGCCATATTACTACAAATTCTCCTCTAGGCAACCAATATATTATGTAAGGTGCTAAAATTAATTACTCATATATGATTGGATTAAGTCCTACAAAATGAAAACAAAGATTTCCTTTTATTTCTCATAGCATCAAGCATATAGCAGGGTAGACAGAGCAAACATAGAGAGAAGACATGACTGTTCTTTACTTTACAGTTTATGGCGTTACTTTATGTATGGCAGAAGTCAACGGTACATTTTTTGCTGTTTAAAATGAAACTGATTCATTCCTCGAGTGGGAGTCAAACCCACAACCTTCGCATTACAAAAATACGCTGTAATTCTGTACAGATAAATAAAAAAAACTCACTTTCTACAGGCATAAATTCCCATAATAAAGATGAACACTACCACCACAATATGTCACAAAGCATGCAACACTGTAACACTGAGAGTTAGTGGTTAAGTTTAATATTATATAGCAGGTCGGCTGATAACGTATCTGATAACGGGGCAGTTGAAGACGGACATCGCTATCCGATATGTAACTAGTACAAGTTTAATAATAGTTTTTTTTTAGCTTCATGCTTTATTCCGCAAATGGCAGGGTAGGCAGAGGGAACTGCAGGAACCATATGAACCTAGTGTTAAGACACTCCGTTGCTTAGTTCCTGCTTTCCCCGACAGTCTCCGAGGCATTGCGTGTTGAGTGGTGGAACTCAACGCCGCGCTTTAACTTGTGTCCAGAGCGCAGAAATGGAAATAGAAAAATCCATCTTCCTCAAGTGGGAATTGCACCCAGAATCCGTCGTGTTTACAGGCAGACGCTTACGCTTCTGCGCTGCGACAGTCCTCAAAATATTAGTTTTTTTTAAAAAATGGCGTGTATCTGTCAGATAATTAACACACAGGGGGCAGGTTCAAATACAAAATGGATACATTTTTTAGTCAAAATTTTTGTAAGCATATTTACAATATTATAAGAGTATTTTCTTAGCAATATTAGCGAATTTCAAAAATACTTATATAAAAAAATATACCAAGTAGACAGATGAGTCGATAAAATAAAGTTTCGAGTACAAAGTTCTCACAAAAGGGTGAATGTAAAGGATTACATGTCATAATCTATTTCTCGGGATTGTTACCTTAAAAGAGAGTTCTTTTTATACATTCCATAAGTCCGGGATATTTTACATGTTTTGGTAAGATTCGATTCCATGTACGTATATAAAATTCCTAAGCCCAATGATAGGTAATAGTTATTTTGAGAAATATAGAAATTTTAGAAAATGACACAGATATATCAAACAATTACCACTGACTTTTTCTGTTATATTTCCATTTTTTACGTTATTTACCTAATAAACCTATACAGCTATATATGTATAAGAACGCACAACCATCTTGCGAAGTAAAGCATACCTCAACAACACGTGCACAGTTTTTCAATAGACTGCTAATATCTTAATTTTTAGTAATTCTTTTTATCATTAAATATGTTTATTCACAAGCAGCGTCTTCGATACACATTATGTGAAATAAACACGCTGATTACAGAGCTGCGGGCGGACACGTCCAATTACTTTTGCCATTCCAAATATCAATATTGACTATCAACTTGTTACGACTTGCGGAACCCCCATGGGTTTTAAATTCCTTCATTCAGTAGGGAACTTTTGTTTTCTTTATATGATTAAATATATGTAACACTGAAAACTAATAAAATATAGCAGGAAGGTCTAGTGTCAAGACTCTCCGTTCTTTCCACTCAATGATGGCTTATGATGACATCATAATTATAAAATATCTATGGAAGCGTTTCAATTGCAGACACTTACGAGGTGCGACTTGTTGACTTAGAATTTTACTTTGACCGTCTTAAAGATCTCAAAATGAAGGATTGGTGAAAAATGTAGACGATATTCGAACTTGAACAGTTCACTTGGTAATTGATTAAACAATTTCTATACGGTAGCCAATTAGATTTGCTTGACATTTTGTTAGAAAGCTCAAAATAAAAAATTCTGTCTTTTGCCAAAAAAAATCTTTAAATAGTGTTAACCCACTAGTTCTATATAAATCGAATCAGAAAGAATTGAACCCACAACAATCACATGGTAATGTGCCACTGCACCACTATGGCAACTATAATTAGATAACTCATTATTATAATTTTAAATTATCAATTAATACTAAATTGTGCACTAAAAAGTGACTGATTATATTTTGATTACATCTAATCTTACATTATATATTAACTTTGCATGACAATATCGTGATACGCATTTATTTTCATTATTTGCAGGAGCAAATAATATGGCATTTAAGATATATATACACATTATATACTCGTATACTTAGTCTGGCCATAAATACTGTTACTATTCAAAAAAAGAAAATATTACGTTTGAATTTGGAATCTGTCATTTTTATATGATTGCTTGATGTGTTTTCTTATTTTCGCGCCATTATATTGTTAAATATTTTGTTATATTAAAATGGAGTGGGGTGATAAAGAGAACCGAATCGCTGTGATTGCCTTACATAAAGTAGGTATGGAGAAAAGTGCAATTTTTAAAACCCTCCACCCGCTTGGTATTAGTCAAATGTTTGTTTACCGGGCTATTGATAGGTACAATGATACCTCCTCTGTTTGTGACAGAAAAAGATCTGGCCGTCCACGTACCGTTCGTGTGAAAAAGGTGATTAAAGCAGTTAGGGAAAGAATTCGAAGAAATCCTGTCCGTAAGCAAAAGATTTTATCTCGGGAGATGAAGATAGCTCCTAGAACCATGTCGCGTATATTAAAAGATGACTTAGGACTTGCAGCCTATAAGAGACGTACTGGTCACTTCTTAACTGATAATTTAAAGAAGAATAGGGTGGTAAAATCCAAACAACTACTTAAGCGGTACGCAAAGGGAGGTCACAAAAAAATTTTGTTTACGGATGAGAAAATTTTTACAATTGAGCAGTATTTTAATAAACAAAATGACCGTATTTATGCTGGAAGCTCTAAAGAAGCTTCGCAATTAGTAAACAGAGTGCAACGTGGGCATTATCCCACTTCAGTGATGGTTTGGTGGGGTGTTAGCTATGAAGGGGTGACTGAGCCATATTTTTGTGAAAAAGGTATTAAAACGTCGGCACAAGTTTATCAAAATACCATTCTTGAGACGGTAGTTAAGTCTTTAACTAACACCATGTTCAATAACAAAGAATGGTGCTTTCAACAAGACTCGGCACCGGGTCATAGAGCTCGATCCACCCAATCTTGGTTGAAAACTAACGTTCCGGACTTTATCAGCACTGAAAACTGGCCGTCGTCAAGTCCTGACCTAAATCCATTGGATTATGATTTATGGTCAGTTTTAGAGAGTAAGGCTTGCTCTAAACGCCATGATAATTTGGAGTCCCTAAAACGATCCATTCGGTTGGCAGTGAAGAATTTTCCTCTAGAAAGAGTTCGTGCTGCTATTGATAACTGGCCTCAACGTTTAAAAGACTGTATTGCAGCCAATGGGGACCACTTCGAATAAACATTGTATATTTTTAATAGTTATATATTAATGTATTAAACTAACTCACTATGAAAGGAATAAATGTTACGTATAAAAAAAAATCGTGCTTTTCTTTATAACAATATTTATGGCAAGACTAAGTATATATATATATATATATATATATATATATATATATATATATATATATATATATATATATATATATATATATATATATATATATATATATATATATATATATATATATATATATATATAATATATATATATATATATATATATATATATATATATATATATATATATATATATATATATATATATATATATATATATATATATATATATATATATATATATATATATATATATATATATATATATATATATATATATATATATATATATATATATATATATATATATATATATATATATATATATACGTGAGTGTGTGTGTTAATAAACACAATATGTTCAACAAAGTTAACTTTTTCAAATAGAAAACAGTATAAAGCATTGGACGCGATCCAGACGTAGTCGCATTAGTAGACGACTGTGATATCTGATAACATATTTTTCAAATAAAACGTTTGCTTTTAGGATGTTTAAAGTAATCGACTACCATTTGCTATTTAAAACAAGCTCAGGAGCCGTGTCTCTATACTTATTAACACAACGGTTGTGAGTTCGATTCCCACTCGAAGAGAATTTATTAGGAAAACAAAATGTATAAAATATTCAAAGCGCCTCTTATTCGTATAAGCCATGCGTTTAATTAAATTTCATTTTCCTCATTACCGAGAAAGGAGTGTTTAAACACTATATTCAACGTATATTAGGAGTAAAGCGTGAAGCTAAAATACCTTGTCTGAGCTACATTTGTTTCCACAATCAAACATAATTAGTAAAGTAATTTAACTACCTTAAAAGGGCTTTTATAGAGACTGAGGCATGATTAAATGCGGACAGTACCTGTACCAAGACAATCGCAGGTTCGAATCCCACCGGTAGTAATATTTTAAATATTACTATCAATGGGATATACAATCTATTCGAGGAATCTTCTTCAAAAAGAAGGTTGGTTTTGTGATAACTTGTATATCTTAATATGAGTGAAGAGTGAAAGAGGTGACGTGAGTTCGATTCCTCTATACACAAGCTTAGGTCTATTTAGGCGACAAAAAGTTAACGGAACGATTCTAATCTTGCCTGCCAAGGAGAATGTCTGAAGGACAAATATTATCGAATACAAACAATATAAACATATATTGAAATCATTTTACAGTTAATTAGCTAATAACTTGTAGATAAAAGTAGATAATAATTATCGAATTAAGTTCTAAACTCAAAGTCTACTCACAAGATAAGTTTTAAAAACAAGTTACACATTCATCCAGTGGCCGATTAAAATAATATGAAAGTTTAAATCGAGCAGTCTAATTGTTGTGACATAATATTCTAAGTATATAAAGATAATATATATATATATATATATATATATATATATATATATATATATATATATATATATATATATATATATATATATATATATATATATATATATATATATATATATATATATATATATATATATATATATATATATATATATATATATATATATATGTATATATGTGTGTGTGTATATGTATTATATATATGTCTATGACAGGACCAATATGGCGCAGAGGCGCAACGTCTGCCTGTAACGCGACCGTTTCTGGGTTCGATCCCCAGTCGGAGAAGATGGATTTTTCTATTTCCATGTTCTTCGCTCTGGCAAAATAGGGAAAAGCGCGGCGTTGAGTTCCGCCACTCAACACGCAATGCCTCAAAAAGAGGAAAGCGGGGACGGAGAAAGCAAGGACTAAGCAACGGAGTGTCTTAACACTAGGTTCCCAAGGTCCCTGCAGTTCCTTCTGCCTACCCTGCCATGTGCGGGATAAAGCGTGAAGCTAAAAAAAAATATGTACATAGGTGTGTACTTACGTCTCATTCTCGTCTATAAACATTGCTGTGCGTTTTCAACCTGTAAAAAAAACAAATACTTTAATTTAAATAAATCTTTTTACGATATGCACTAACTTTACATATACAAAATATATATTGTTCAACAAAACTAATATTATTAGACATATATCATATTATGTATATATGTGGCGTGTATGTACACAGAATTCGCGTGTTTCGCATATGCCAGCAGGTCGATGGCACTAGACGCTATAGCCGCGGCGGACGCGCCCCCGCTAATTATAGCCGACAGTCGCAAATACTTGCACGTTTGAAACTGGGTCTCGGTGAGACGTCATGACTTCAGTCTTCACTACGATGCTTTTATACAAAGTATTTCCAACTCCAACATAATACAGAATAGTCGTAATAAGATTGATATATTGATATATAAAGGAATGTGTAAATTGCGTTTTTTTTTCGATGATTTTTAAACTTTTAATTCTATCTAATAATAAGGATAGATTTTACTTTAAGTTTCGTTAAATCTTATTTTTTTTTTTCTTGATAAAATGGCAAAGAAAACATATAAATATGTTTAGCCGCTTCAAAGAAGTGGAGTGTCAAATTTATAATGTTTACCGTAAAACCTAAATTATATGTATATATTTTAATTAAAGCCAATTAGATAAAGAGTGCGTAGTACTAATTATGATTATGCACTTATATAATTCTCTTCAATTTTAAGGTTCCGTGCTTCAGGCAGCAAAAACGAAACCCTTATTAACTTAAATCATAATAATCAATAAATACCAGCGTATTTTCTCCATTTGTACTGGATGAAATTCACCGTGTAAATAAAACCTATAGAGTATTCCAAAATGAGTGTGCCTATTAACGGTACGGTTGCAGATTCGATTTCTAACTGGAGAATTGATTTATTTATTTAAACTTTCGCCGCTATGGCAATTAATAAGACAAAACGCGACGTTAAGTTCCACAACTCAATACTAAATTATGTCTCGAAATGCCTAGAAGTGAAGTCTAAAATGGAGTGTCTTATTATTTTCCGTTGATTATCATAATAAATAAACTTGTACAGAACTCGCAGTGCGTGAGTATGACCCGAACTTGACGGATACGTTTTTGATCTTTGCCCCCTTGGCTGAGGTGGAAAGGCCGGGGAAAATACAATTCCTGGTCAGATTAGACTGCGGTTTTGGGTTTCTACATAGTGTATGTAATAGGAAAAACAGGCAAATTATGTTGAACTGATACATTTTTTATTAGCTTTACGCTATTGTCCCACACATGGCAGGGTAGGCAGAGGGAACCACAGGAACAATGGGAACCTAATATTACAACACTCCGTTCCCTGCTTTCCACCTTTTTCGAGGCATTGCGTATTGGAGTGGCGGGACTCAACGCCGTGCTTTGCCTATTTGCCAGAATAGAAAATCCGTCTTCCCCGAGTGGGAATCGAACCCACAAACCGTCGCGTTTATAGGTAAATAATTTCATATAGATCATAAACGTTGTTAGGCGAAATCTCGTTGACTGAAGTGTATAATTGTCCCCATACTTTCCAACACGTATACGCAGCTAGCCTTCCATTACCGATCATTGCATTAGACACGAAACAAGCTGACACGTTCCATAGTAATTGTATTAAAATACAGTATTGCTCATATTTAAAATAACGTGCATTGGACACCTATATCCTTTTTTAATGCAGGTTAAATTATGTTTTTATTATTATACTAGTGACCTGCTCACGTCTTCGCCCTCTTAATTTTTTTCGGATTTTTTTTAATCACTTTTCTCGTTATAAAATAATATAGTTATCAAATGTGTTTCTTGTATTAAAAATATACGAACAATAATATAATAAGTTAAGTCACATGCAATATTTGTATGTTATTGAACGTATATATCGTCTGTCAATAATATACAAATAAAAAATTAATACCTTTTTATAGTACTTTTTTATTTTTCAATGAGCAGAATATACTTTTTTATACTCTATAGAGGTATTTTCAAGATACATACGTAAGTACAAATGAAAAATACTTGAAATTACTATGAATAACGACGATATGTTGACAAACACAGTAAATGCAAACGTAACATGTAAAACATGTTACTTAAAATTATTACACAACATTATTCTTGGGTATCTATCGATACACTGTATTTTATCATTAACTAATATCTGGATTGGGATAGAAAGTGTAGGCCACTTTCTGTCTTTCTCAAGGCTTATATTATTTCTATATCTACACCAAAAATTCATCCAAGTCGGTTCAGCAATTCAGGCCTGAAAACGTAAAGACAAATAGTAATACGATAAATTTATATATTTAATCAAAGGTCGGTTTTGATTTTTTCGGCACGTCACTATTTTATGTTATTGTGACATGGAATAGTGACGTACTTGTAACTTGTGATTTATAGTATGTTTACCTATAACACTGTACCTAAAAGGAAAATATATATGTAAGACTTGGGAAAAGCCTGATAATAAAACGTGACTACAGTCATTAATTCGTGAAAATGTCAAATAACATACATTTATTGAGACAAAAACATATACATATACTTAGGAAGTATATATAAAGAAACAAAAACTATGTCTTTATTTACTGTTTCCATTACCAATTGATCAATATTCTATCAGTATATATTAATTTTAAGGTAAACGTGACTTTAATACTAGTGATATTTTCCGATAGAGAGGTTAATTGTATAATAAAAGATATATTGGTATCGCGTAACATTTTACCTTTAGTTTCAGGCTTGCGCTTGTTTACAGGCGAAGTCGCTAGAAAAACAATCTAATTCAATTCTCAAATACCAAAATGACGCAGAAATCGAGTTAATTGTGTAAAAAAACAATAAACTTCACTCAATAAAAGATAAATAATTGAAAGTATTCCGCTTTGGAGAAACTTTTTTCATTTGACATGAAATCCATAGAGTTAAACGTGATCTATTTAAAGTAATATACGAATATAGTAAGATTACAAAAAAATGTAAAATGTAAATTCAAATTACTTATTTATATTACTATTGTTCTATTTTACCGTATTTTTCGTGATTATTCGGTAATGGGAGGAGCTCAGACAGTGAAGATGCGTGTTAAAGCATTTTTAAATGGCACCTTTAAACCTACACTTGGGTTTCGAATTTGGGACCTGAATGATCTGAGCTCCTTTTTCTACAACGCGATGGACCCGGCACTCACATGGTGAATACATGGAATGCCAAGTTTCTTCTATATTGAGGCCAGAATAAAACCTACAATCGACATGTTTACATCCGAGTCTGACTCACTGCGTTACGACGGCTTTGTTCTTTTTAACTTCCCTATAAACATATGACAATAAAACTAAGACTCAAGATTTGATTAATAAATTTAAAGAATATTTTTTTCGGTATTTATGATTAGTAGAAACAATGTTAAGAAACTTAATATGGAACGTTAGTTAAGTAGAGTTCTTTCATAATAACCATAGCGCAGCGCGACCGCAGACTTGGAAATTGAGTAGAATATTGCTTTCTAATATTATGTTAACATAGATCTAAATGAAATAGTTATTAACTTAATGAGGCACAAGAAAATATTAAAATATTTTAAGTTTGGACAAGTCATATTTACCAAATACGAAGAGCTTTAGGACTAACAGTTAAATTTTATTAAAAAAAAATACCGAAGTAAATTTTAATGAAACGTAAGAAAATTCGATGACAGTAGACGATGTGGAAGAGGTATACACGAACTATATTGTATAGCATTTCGATCTCCACGACTCTACACAACTATGAAGCATAAAAGCAAATGAGAAAATTATATTTTATATTTTAAACTTTGGTTAAACTATTTAACATGTAACGTACCTACATTAGGCAGAAGGAATCACAGGAACCGTGAGAACTTAGTGTTAAGACACTCCGTTTCTTGTTTTCTAACTTTACAGGTATTGCGTGTTGAGTGATAGAACTTAACTAGTTGCCAGAACGAAGAAAATGAAATAATCCATCCTCCTCGAATGGAAATCGAACCAAGAAATTGTCGTGTTTAAAGGCGAGGAGACGATGCGTCTCTGCGCCATGTTTCTAAGCGGAATAATGTGTTACTTACTCTCTCATATTGCAAGAATGCAAGTGATAAAAAATAACAAGTCATTATTGTTATTTTAATTTTTGCAGTCGACGCATTTACTAGGCCATTCAATCAAATTTTCTACAACAAAGAGAAATATCGATTGTTGAGAAAATATTATCATATAAATAATCTATTGTTATAACTATTTTTCACAATAGTATACCGTTATTTCATTGTTTACCTTGTTTATATAATAATCTAATATGGCTCCATATTATGTCGCAGCCAAGTCGTAGAGTTGTCGATTTTATGTATCTCATTGATAATTGGTCATATCATGATGTGACCGAAATTATGTAACAGTTCATTATAAAATGAAGTAATCAATATTTAATAATGCCAATCTGCCGATCTTTATAGCTGCATTGTAAAATAATTCATTTTATTTACCTATAGAAGGGATTTTATTCAATGTCAACATGGCTGCCGTAAGTTGTTATGAATCAAGTTAAGACTTACAATCTTTTTTTTTAGCTTCACGCTTTATCCCACACATGGCAGGGTAGGCAGAGGGTACTGCAGGAACCATAAGAACCTAGTGTTAAGACACTCCGTTACTTAGTCCCTGCTTACTCCGTCCCCACTTTCCACCGTTTTCGAGGCATTGCGTGTTGACTGGCGGAACTCAACGCCGCGCTTTGCCTTAGATGCCAGAGCGAAGAAAATGGAAATAGAAAAATCCATCTTCTCCGACTGGGGATCGAACCCAGTAACCGTCGCGTTACAGGCACATGTTGCGCCTCTGCGCCACGACGACACGACTAACAATCTTCTTAAATTTTTTACTAGATACAAAGTGTTCGTTTAGTAGAAGTTAAAATCATTAACTGTACGTGTCAATCAAGTGAGTAACATATTTTTAACGTTAATCCTAAATCTCTTTATTTTAAAATTAATTTTAACAAAAATATCATTTATTTATAATGAAATTATATACAACATATTTTCGTACTTCTATGTTACGATATGACCACATGACGATGACGTGATCGTGATATTAGGGCTTTTTAATTTAAAATTAGACCCGATCAAATAATAAAAATATTTAATTAATTCAATGATATCGTAAAATATCAGTGACACTTGTAAATAAAACAAAAGATTGTTTGCATTAAAACGTTTTATATGTACAAAGTACAGAGACCTCCAGTTTCATTATAATTTATTGCTCAGCAAGACGATTTTGTTCCAGCAAATTGAAGGCCATTGTCACCTTAATTGATAAGACACAACAAAGCTTCAAGCGCAAACAGTACGACTAATTAACGATTACGTATATCTACTATATTGCGTTTTTATATTCTGCTATAGAAAAAATCAATTAATTCTGTATACGATTACATTTCTATTTTCTATGCGTCTATTAGAAATAAGTGAAAGGTAAAGAGTACAAAATAAATGATATTTTACTTACAAAAATTTTACTGAACGGAAGAAAATTTATCGCATGAGAGCATTGAGAATTTAAGTTATACACAGTGTTGGAGGTGAGCCAAGAAAGTTTGGTGAAATGATAGAGACCGCAATGATTCACCCTTAATGGAATTAATAAAGGTCTGTGGTGTCAAAGTCTTATATTTTATACTAAAAGAAAACATGTAACAAAATATTTATTTATTAATTATATATTAATCTATATGATTTTTTTATAAAGCATATAAGAATTTCAGAGCGCTTGCACGGTTTGCAGGAGGTGTAAGTTCAAATTCTTATAGGTTTTCTTTAAGTATTTTTCTACCCTTAGTGTGAATTAACACTTTAAAAAACATAAAAAATATCTAATGCATTTTATTTCTAAGGATCAAGAACAAAGGAAGTGTAATGAAATCCTTCGGTTGCTTGAGAAAGTTGTAACCATTTTTTACATGATTTAGGTTTCAATTCAACTGATATATAGGCTCGGTTATTGCAATTAACTTTTATGTTCCACATCACATGTTCAAGCGGTTCACAATTATGAAGAGCCTCGTTTATTTCCTCCAGAGCTAGAAAATATAAATAATTTAAGTATTTTATTCCCAAGTAAAGACAACCATCTCATGTACACTGTATTTTTTATCAATATTCGAATATTAACTACACCTGCAACTAACTGTCAATTAATAAATGTTAAAAACTTTTACAAGGCCATTTTGACCTCATTCTTGCCGTTTGATTTGATTAAAAATCTGCACACATAATGATCCAATATCGATATAAAATTCTCACAAAATTAACGTCTTATCCTAAGACTTGCAAAGAGAAAACGAAGTAGAAAATACTTCTAGGATTACAGTTACTCAGCGATAAATACCACATAAAACACTGAAAAAATGCTAAACAACGTAAATGTGAAGATATATCAAAGGTTAATGCGACTTTCAGCTGAACAATAGACAGTAGTGACGTGGTCTTATCGTTCGTTGTAGCGTGACATCGGTACAAAGTCCGTGTTTTCATTTCAAGATCGACTCCACTGTGTAGTCATCCGGCGAGACCGTGAGCGACTGCCCCGATGCGTTCGCGCCGATACAATTGCCTCTGTGGACTTTGCACTACATTGTTTGGGACGTTATGTATACTATACTATACTATGTCACTACAATTAGGTATATGACCTTCGAAGGAGTTCCTCTATGAGGTTAAACAGATTAAAGAAAATATAGTACTTAGTGTTCAAAAAAACACAAAAAATTATTAATTATTTTTTATACATTTTCCTGTTTTAACATTTTAAACAGATAAGGTAGGTATGTATGGAAAATTTATCGATAAAATATATTTTGTTATCAACTCACCAATCGATCACTTTAATGATTTTGAGCTGAAGGAACGTTATTCAAAGCCGAAATTTGTCTGAACGAGGTCAAAGAACCATTTGTATTAAAAATACACGTCAAAAAACGACTGCATTTTTTTAAATCCATCTATTATTAGTAAACTCTAAACAAACAAATATTTTATTGTTGTAATTTTTGAATATAAATAAATAAAATAAAAATAAAATTTATTATTGTATGTAAAAGTTACGATTGTTAATTTCAATATAATAATGCTTACGTAAAACCAAGCAAAATTACCAAGTATCTTTGTACTTTTGTACTTTGGAGCGTATTGCAACAAGTAGGTCAAGCTCACGAAGTTGGAATATGAAATAAAAAACATGTATATGTATATATGTGTGTATATATGTATATATATATATATATATATATATATATATATATATATATATATATATATATATATATATATATATATATATATATATATATATATATATACACATAATATTGAAGTAAAAAGTTTCATAATTATTTTTTATTATAACACACATACTACTACTAGGAACTTTATAAAATATTTTATATTTAACGATAAAGCCAAATACATGATTCGTAATTGAATAACAGATTCTTATAGGGTTACAAGTACACGTTAATATGGTATACGAAGAGAAAACACTCCACTTTTCTCTTCTATATGGTAGATATATATATGCATATAACCTTCTAGTTATAAACGAATGTTTAAATTTTCGACAAGTTTCCTAGATATTGCAATTTTCTGTAATAATTGTCGACTTTATTCTTAGACGTGAATGTGACCCACTTCCCGACAAAGTAGGTGGGCAGCGTTTGACAAAGAAAATTACTGATATGCGTTATCCCTCTCATCCTTACGTATCATGTGCTCATTTATATCGTTTTCATAGTCAAATGCTAAAATTGTAAGTGTCTAAGATAATTTTGACCGCAAGAACAATTATAGAAAAATTAACGTCATTTAAATAAAGCGGACTATGTTATATGAAAATAATTAAGTAAATTAACAAAAAACTTCTAGTTTAATATTTGTAATATATAACATATTATGTATATATGAATATATGATAGAATATATTATATTGTTTACCCACTCACACATACGTAATCACTTATAATGAAAGTTTTTTTTAATGACTATAATAATATAGGAATAATTTTATGACATATATATAAAAAAAAGACCCCGTCGTGGCGCAGAGGCATAGCGTCTACCGACATAAACGCGACTGGTTTATAGGTTCGATTCCCACTCGGGGTAAATTTTTCTATTTCCATTTTCTTCGCTTTGGAAACTAGGCATAATGCGGCGTTGAGTTCCGCCACTCAACATGCAATGCCTCGCAAACGATGGAAAGCGGGGACGAAGAAAGCAGGGACTAAGCAACAGAGTGTCTTAACACTAGGTTCATATGGTTCTTACAGTTCCCTCTGCCTACACTGCAATATGTGGGATAAAGCGTGAAAGTCAAAAAAAAACATTATTAACACTATAGTTATCTTTTAGTCCATTTAAAACATTGCATACATTGATTATCAGTTAGTTCATAAAACAGTGATCAATCAAGGAAGTGTGTGCGTAAATATTTTCATCGTCGACGAACTTCAGACTGGGATAGACTTTAGATATGAAGGTCAGAGATACGTTATCAAGGGCCGTTTAGGTTGAGTTGATAACGTATCACGCTGACCTGTCACTTTTTGCTTATCAGCGATGTTAGATGGGACTCGGGACAAAGTCTAATGCTTCTGTGTAGTGCCTTAACACTAGGTTCCTATTGTTTCTACTCTGCCATGTCTCCCACATAACCATAAAGCATGAAGCCAAATATATATATATATATATATATATATATATATATATATATATATATATATATATATATATATATATATATATATATATATATATATATATATATATATATATATATATATATATAACACTTTCTCATTCCTCATACACCTTGCTTAAGTTAAATAAAACACAAACAAGTCCATAAAGTTATCGCTGTCGTTTACACTCATCGTGTTATCAGAGGGTTATCCATATGATAATTAGGTTCCAAGTCAAGCGCCACCTACGACCTAGGTGATAAGTTATTGCTATTACATTAATACGAGTTTCTGTTTTATTTGTCAGTTAATTAGTGTTTAGTCGTATATTGTTTATCTCATAGTTATTTATAGCCACATAGTTCGAGTTTCCGGCGCGTAGAGTTCCATCACTCATCACTTAAAGTAACAATAAGTAAACGGAAAATGAAAAATGGAGTGTTAGTGCTTAACCTAGGTTTTCTTCGGCTTACTTTAACATCTCAGCCATCGGTTGACTTTCAAAAACGCAGTGTCGAAGATACTGGACGGGAGTAATGGAAAAAGCATGAGGACTCCCCGGAGAGCACGTATGAAGAGGATAATGACAATGGACGAGGCGCAAGAGGTACAGGGAAGTGTTTGGCGCTCCGTTCTCTCTCGCTACCCCGCTAGGGATAGCGCGTGAAGTTATGTATATATGTAGCCATTGTATGTATATATCTGCGTGTATGTAATTAATTGTTTTTCTTGTCTAAATCTATGAAGCGTTGCGCCATCTCTGTTAAGCACGCAAAGTGTTTAAAAGGTTAAATATGAAACAAAGTAAGTACGACAAAGACACTTTTGATTACTATTATTAGATTTCCACTAAGATTCTGTTTTTTTTTATATTAATTTGGGCTTAAAATTATCTGTGTATATGTAACTTACTACTTGGTATATAAGCTGCTTTGCTTAAGTTTTAACCTTTTATTAAATTGTATTGGATTACAACACTTGATTGCTGTATAATATTACTAAAAACTCCTTTAAAGACTTTAGTTTATATATATATATATATATATATATATATATATATATATATATATATATATATATATATATATATATATATATATATATATATATATATATATATATATATATATATATATATATATATATATATATACTTATATATATATACTTCTTTGGCTTCTAAAAATATGACATTTAAAATAGAAAACTCTTATCAAGCTTGAGGAGACTATGTAGCATCGGATATTACTTTCTCGACGCTTTGTAAAGGTTCTCCAGTTAATTAATGAAGTCTATTCCGAGATCGTCTTTTACTTAACATTTTAATTATCTGCCTTTATAATGAAGTTCGTTAGATTATCTAGTGTCAACATATGTATATATTGTTACAAGCAATATATACAATATGTACATGTATATAGTCACTTGCTATAGCAGAAAGTCAAGAGGTGTGATTAGGTTCTCTATTTAACTCGCTAAATATTAAATATATATATATATATATATATATATATATATATATATATATATATATATATATATATATATATATATATATATATATATATATATATATATATATATATCCCTGACTGTCAAAATGATAATAGAGAATATTATTAGTAAATAGTTTGTATATAATTAATAATCTCCCTTTAATGCTCGAGCATTTAGCGTTTACACGTCATTTTTTTTATCACACAACCTATTAAAGTATATTAGCATAGCGTCGCTAATTAAAATCTTAAGTCGTATGTTCATCAAATTAAAACCTCTTTAAAGAAAATGAAATTCTAGTAGGCTAGGAATAAAGGTGTTTTTGTTTAGTGCGTCTAAACAAAAACACCTTTTATATAGGCTAATATATACCATCGTATGTGTACGTAAATACTTGTTACGATCGTGAAGTCATGGGTGAATGAGTGTGACGAGTTATATGTACATTTAGACACTGTAATAAAATTTTTAACCTTTTATTTTTATTATTCTCAAGTTTTTAATCTACACTAATGATAGAAAAAATACTTAAAGAAAACATAAAAAAATTATACGCTGCGGGATATGAACCCGCGTCTCTTCCAAGCCGGGTAAACTTATTTAAGTTTTATTAAACTTTTAGAGAACTAGCCTTTATCCGTAACTTCATTCGTACAGAGAAATGATAAGAATTGTGTTTTCTACACACACAGACGAAACTTCTATTGGGTTAAAACAAGTACAAGTCATTGAATACTGTCTACAGTCTATAGCCTACCTTGAAAATTGGACTATCCAATACAAAAAGTGTTCTTTCAAAATTTTAATTTTTGAACTTTTTGTTTAACTAAGTCGTGTCGCAGAGGCGTAAGCGTCTGCCTGTAAACGCGACGGTTTGTGGATTCGACTCCTACTGGGGGAAGATGGTTTTTTTTATTTCAATTTTCTTCGCTCTGGAAACTAGGGAAAGCGCGGCGTTGGGTTCCGCCACTCAGCACGCAATGCCTCGAAAAAGGCGGAAAGCAGGGACTAAGCAATGGAGTGTCTTAACACTAGGTTCATATGGTTCCTGCAGTTCCTTCTGCCTACCCTGCAAAATGCAGGATAAAGCGTAAAGCTAGAAAAAAAAGTTCTTTTTAACAACCAGTTCAGCTTAATTAACTTGTTTATTATATAAATTCACAGAGAGACATGACTTTATATTAAGTTTTAGAACAAATGTTACCATCGTGGCGCAGAGGCGTAGCGTCTGCCTGTATACGCGATGGTTTGTGAGTTCGATTCCTACTCGAGCAAGATGAACGTTTCTTTGTTCATTTTCTTTGCTCTAGAAACAAGGCAAAGCGTGGCGTGGAGATCCGCCACTCCACACGTTCCTGCAGGTCCCTCTTTCTACCCTGAAGTATGAAGCTACTAAAAAGCTACTTTGTTTTGAACAGACTTCAAAAATAATGAAGTTCTCAATTGTACTTGTTTTTTTGGATTTAGCTTACAATCTCTGGATACCCTAAAGATAAATAATTTAAATTTTCTAAATATCTTTAAGATAAAAATAGCTTTGTACGTAACAATAATGTTTTTGTAATATCATTTATCTCTCTCATAACGCAGACAGGAAGTACGTATTGTCAAGACACTCCACTCGTCTACATTTAATGTACATTTTAGTATTTTGTGTATTATTTACATTATTGACACTATAAGCGTACCTACTGTTTTGGTCCGTTGGCGTAACAATAGCTCAACTAGTTCGGGTGAGTTTTACGGTTACATAACGTGATTCAGCAATCGCCTATCCAACCGTTGCAAACCAATAATATGTAAGAAACTTATTACTAACAATCGCTCAAGCAGAACTTGGGAGTTTTTATAAAGATGTATAACAATATTATTAGTTATATTATAAAGAATAATATCTCTATAACATATAAAACAAAATAAAAAAAATACAAATATGACAGGATATAAGAGATATTCCACAGATATTAAAGAAAAATTCATAGACAACATTTACCTGTCATTAAATTTGAATAAATAGTGACCATTAACCACTTGTAGTAAAGATTACGTAGGGGAAGGTTGCTATCATTGGACCACCTAACTTTGTGACATCATATCTCATGAAATGTTACCTACAACTTAAGACAATTAATGAAATGTGATGCTTTTTTATGTCAATTATTGATATATAAATTATTGACAATGAAAGTTGAGAGGCTTTAGAGCTATTCTAATATAACTTTTCAATGACGAGTTGCTTTCTTTGGACCACCGTCGCCATGAATGGACCTCTAAGTTGCTATCATTGGACTTTGAAATATTTCTATTACTGGTCCAATGAAGGTGACTCAAATGAAACACAAAATAAGAATTACTTTTTTTATTCAATTTTTTTTCTTAAGTCCAGTTGTACTGCTCATACATATATGTGGCTCTTAGTTGACGAAAACTTATATCTGAATGGTGCTTCATGTATGCACAGTACTATTTTCCAGGAACTTCTTTGGTTCTATTAAAACGATGTTTAATTTCATTTTTCTCAGCTAATTGGAGTAATATAAAAAAGTAATGTAAAAAAATGAAAGAGTACTATAAAAAAAGAATTCTCCATGCTAAATTTAGTTTCTAAAGCCTCCGCAACATCTACTTTTGATTCCACTATTTGAATTTATTCGACATTTTTTTTTATTTTTCACATCTAATTGTCATTTTAATATGGCTTTTGGAACGCCATACGTTCGACTTGCTTCATTTAATCCAATAGTTTTTTAAAAAAATTCTATAGTTAGTTTCACACTAGTAACCAATACCATTTCGTCATTTAACAATAATATTTCCTCTTCTTGCCGACATTCTGGAATATATAAATAAAATCAAATTACATCTAAAAGTTAGGTATCTATCTACATGCAATACCAACATATTCAATTTACAATATAAAACTCATTATTTATTAACGTTGATATAAGTTTCTTTGATTGGACCGGTCCAATGATATCGTCACCATTCAGGTCCATTGATGGCAACTAGGCATATAAACAGAACGAAAGCAATTATTAAAAAACAGTGTAAAATTAAGTTAAAAGCTTAGTAGTGTGTGTAAGCGCAGATAAATTTGCTATTTGGATGTAACACAATCATTTAACATTAATTAAAACAATGTGACTTACATGACTTTGTTGATGGCTCGGTTATTGTATCACGGTCACCATAAACACATCTACAGATCTCACTCCTTACCACGTTTCGCGAGCGCACAGAGGTTTGGTGGGTAGGCAAGGGGTTCGGTACTGTTGCCTAGCAACGTATTAAACTTGCTGTGACATGTATAGTTTTTGAAAAAATTGGGTGGTCCAATCAAAGAGCCGGTCCAATGATCGCAACCTTCACCTATATGTAAACTTCACGCTTTAGCTTCACGCTTTATCCCGCACATGGCAGGGTAGGCAGAGGGAACTGCAGGAACCATACGAACCTAGTGTTAAGACACTCCGTTACTTAGTCCCTGCTTACTTCCATCCCTGCTTTCCGCCGTTTTCGAGGCATTGCGTGTTGAGTGGCGGAACTCAACGCCGCGCTTTGCCTTAGTTGCCAGAGCGAAGAAAATGGAAATAGAAAAATCCATCTTCCCCGACTGGGAATTGAACCCAGAAACCGTCGCGTTACAGGCAGACGTTGCGCCTCTGCGCCACGACGGTCCTCGTATATATAAACTAATAAAAAAAATACAAAACATTCCACAAAGCAGAGTGATTTAAACTTAGTATTTTCTGTATTAAAAAAATATAACATTAACATACAAATATAATATAAACTATTGCGCATATATTTACAAAACCTACAGCCGACAAAATAAACGAGTCAAAGTTTGCGGAAGCTATTGACCCCGTGGTCCGTACTCCGTACAGCTGTGAATCATTGCGATCGTCCCATCTAGACTTATGTAGGCGTTTAAGAAGATCATGAATATGTTATCTTTTATCTCTCCGTCCTCTCCTTTAAGTACTTTTGTCTATACTTAGTGTGTATAACCACTTAACGTAGTTAAGAGGGCGCATAGTTTTAGTTTATATTTAGAACATAGTGTCAAAATCTCTCGTTTTCCGCTTCCCGCGTGAGGAATATACTATAATATAATTCTTATTATAAATATAATAAAAAATGTCAAACAATTGAAGATATGCGTGTTACAGTAAGTCAAGGTTTACTATCTCGATCTGGTTAATTGTTTCGTTACCAAGTAACAGAGAACTGAATTAGTAATTAATTATTATTAGTTAGAACTTAAAAGTTTAGAAAAAATGTTTAAGCTACTCTAAAATGTACATTCAGACAGAGGAAGTTATATACATATATAAATAAAAAAATATGGGTTTTTTGACTCTGAATTTTTTTCATTTATTTATAACTGTATCGTGATAATTATATATATATATATATATATATATATATATATATATATATATATATATATATATATATATATATATATATATATATATATATATATACATATATACATATATACATATATATATATATATATATATATATATATATATATATATATATATATATATATATATATATATATATATACATATATATATATATATATACATATATACATATATACATATATATATATAATATATATATATATATATATATATATATATATATATATATATATATATATATATATATATATATATATATATATATATATATATATATATATATATATATATATATATATATAATTATCACGATACAGTTATAAATAAATGAAAAAAATTCAGAGTCAAAACAGCCATATTTTTTTATTACATACTTATTAACGTGATATTAACGTTACAGTGAACTTTAATGTTCATGGAAAAAAATAACTTAAGCTACGACTGAACAGCCAAATAATAATTTGAAAAAAAAAAAAAACAAAAAAGACGGGTAGATTAACAAATTTAACGATTTTTCTTCTTAAAAAAAAAACAGGAAATAAGTTCAAATAAATTAAATATATACTTTGCAAATTAGCAACAACAAGCTGCGTAAAAACAAATCGTATTACGGAAGAGTTAACAGCAGATCACCACGTAACAGGCCGTTTAACTTTGAACCTCACGTGCTCACTTACCCACAACACCGACGAATATTGAACTAACACTTATCGTATATCACAGCCACGAAGTTGCTAAAGACTTAGTTTATTATTTAAATAATAATGTAATATTTATATAGTAAAAATATAAAAACTAAAAATCGCGCCGCGTGCGTCCCGTTCAACGCACGATGGGAAACTGAATTCGAAATTCGAACGTTTCCAGTTCCCGCCATTCGCGAACGCGAGTCGTGACCGTGATCTGCTCAGGGTTGTCACGCTGTCGCCAAAATTAAGCCAAAATAAAAAATAATTCTATATATTAAATAATATCTAATGTCACTTGTTCTCTTATTAAAATAAATAAAAAATATTATATTGTTTATTTTTAATTAAGTATTATATTAATTTCTTATATTATAGTTATAAATTTTAAAGTAACACTAAAATTTTTCCCAACCAACTTTCCTAAAGCTGTTAGTGATACTTAAATAAAAAGAACATAAAGAAAGAGGACCGTTGTAGCGCAGAGGCGTAAGCGTCTGCCTTTAAACGCGATTCGCTTCCCACTCGGGGAAGATGGATTTTTCTATTTCCATTTTTTTCGCTCTGGCAACTAGGCAAAGCGCGGCGTTGAGTTCCACCACTCAACACGCAATGCCTCGAAAAAGGCGGAAAGTGGAGACGGAGAAAGCAGTAACTAAGCAACGGAGTGTCTTAACACTAGGTTCAAATGGTTCCTGCAGTTCCCTCTGCCTACCCTGCAATATGCGGGATAAAGCGTGAAGCTAGAGAGAGAAAAAAAAAGAAAGAAAGGTATAATAGTAGACAGTAAAAAATATCACGCTCACCAGATAAAAAATTAATGAATATATAAACAAGCGTAATTTAGAATCCGTTAGTTACAAGAAGTGAACGTTGAAAATTAAATTACATTACGCAAGAGTAATTGAAATAACCACATCAATAAGAATATAACAAATAGAAATGAGAGAATTCTATATGATAATGTGCGCACCAACTCGATAAATTAATGTAACTTTAGATGTTTTATTCAAAGCCTAAGTAAATAAAGCATGCATACATAAATATTGTAATTTATGTTATTTCTATATTTTTAATATATCGTCACGCTTAAAATTTAAGAACGACTCCTAATTTTATTGCACATAATTTAGCATTTATTACCACTATAGTACAAGCAGATATCTTAATAATAGGAGGAAATCACTATACTTAGTTTAAAAATATTTCTACCTACCCACACGACATACAAATATGATATGATGAATGATATAAATATTTTGAAAAATATTAATGTGCAATAAAAAAACCCATAAGTCAATTTTTCATAACACAATAACTCTTCGATACAGCATACCGCAGGTGTTTTATGCATATGACATATTAACCGTGGCGAACGGTTTCGCAATTTTACCGTCATAACATGCAGAATAATAATAGGTATATTTATAAATAATATTCTCCACTTTGTTTACGTTAACACGAAGTCAGTGAAAATAATGACTGAATAAAACTTGCCATATCATAAAGTATAATTTTCACAAAGAAAGATAAAGAGATGTGATCTGACAATGATTTTAAAGCCACAATTTTATCTTTTCACTTAGTCACTGTATGCAATAAGTTATTAAATTAAACAAATATTTAAGTGAAATATTTATTTAAATATTTTAGTGACATTAAACAGGCATAAAATAAACCATCAATGCCTTAAAACAATTGTATTTTAAAAATATTATTTAGTATAAACAAATAATAATGCCATACCCTTACACATGCAACCCTGCTTCCAAGAGAAACGCGCAGAAATAGACCGGGCTCAGTGCACTTGCACCGCTTTGACCGACACCAAGCGACAGCTCAATATTTTTCAAATTATCTTAATTGTTTAAAACAATACGATATATTTCTTTACAAATAAAATAAAAATATTATTTATATAAATATACTTTTACAAGCAATGTTTAAAACGTATATTAAACCTTCCACCGGTTCTGTTGAGAAGATCCGGCAACAAAAACAACTCTAATTTTATAAATATGTACTAGAAATTCCAACACTAATTGATTAAATTAATTACTTATATGGTCATAGTTTCCTCGTCATCGTGTCTTTAAAACGAGGGCGGAAAGTCTGTTGCAATATCATATAAACATTAAATAGAGGAACGTCGTGCCTCAGAGGCACAGCGTCTGCTTGTAAATGCGACGGTTTGTGACGATTCTCACTTGGAGAAGTTGGGGAAGTTGTTTTTTTTTTATTTCCATTTTCATCGCTCTGGTTTTTAAGCAAGCACAGCTTTGAGCTCTGCCACTCAACAGACAATATCTCAAACAATACGGAAAGCATGAAACGGAGTGTCTTAACATTAAGTTCCCACGGTTTCTGCGATTCCCTCTCTGCCTACCCCGCGTGAGATAAAGCGTGAAGCTAAAAAATAAATTGTATATGAATAAAATTCATCAAATTCAAATTCAATTTTTAAAAATTTCAATTTCAATATTTATATTTATTATTCGACTCTTGTTATAAATAACGGTTAAAATTGATTTAATATCTTATCACGTATTTCTTTGACATTTACGCTTATTTTCATTGTTTGTTATCAGAATTGTTTGTTGTAGTACAAGTGGAGATAACGAGTGTTTGTATCGAATAAATCTGTGAGTGTTTAAAATATATAACAAGTGAACGACTGATAACATTGTTTTTGCGAGCAAGTTGCAATGCAAAAGCAAAGTCAAGTAGTAGGTACATAGACTCTCTATTTGACCATTAAATATAATGCCCCTATATTCAAGTCATTTTAAACTATTATTTTTTAAAATATTAAGGAGTTTTTTTTTAATTTACTCAGTACTATATCGACTTCACTCACTTAAAACGCCAGAATCATTATTGTAACCACATAAATATAGTTGGCTGAACGAAAAAAATGAAAGTAATTCATTCTCCCGGAAACGGAATCGAATCCACAAACAGAAGCTATGCCTGTGCCACGTCAATATTTAAGATATTTGTTCATATAACTGTTTAATTTTCGCAATATGGATAAAATAGCGTTATTTCGACGTCTATCGCCAATAACTGATTTTATAAGGCTACGGTTGCCAATGTAAGATTTATTTTGATTTATATAAAAAAACCTACAATGTTCCTTGAATACAACATGTATATTGGTAGACACTGTCTATCTAGAGTATATATTCGTTAATAAAGACACCTACACACGTGAGACAATAGTGCTACGTGTGTAGGTATGACATAAGCGAAGAAACTTTGTGGGGATGCCATGATTTATAACTTTATAATACAATTTATATATATATATATATATATATATATATATATATATATATATATATATATATATATATATATATATATATATATATATATATATATATATATATATATATATATATATATATATATATATATATATATATATATATATATATATAGAGGAGCGGAGCTTCTGTCACTTAAATATTATGTTCGGTCAAAATAAACGCCATTACAGTGCAGGTAGAAAAGAGTATTAATCTCTTTTTTACTATACATTCTCCTTTGTGTGTTCTCCATTCATCGTACCTTTGGAGGAGTGAAAAAAATAAAAAAAAACATAGGAAGTTTTACTCGCTGATAGATTCAATCGTATTAAAATAAAACAGGTAGCTTAAATGATAATGAAACAATAATACCCTCGTGTATAGGCACTTCAACTATAACCAGTACGTACCTCACCAGCACAATAAAAACCTACGAGTTCGCAATATATAATAGGATTAAGAATGGTTGTTTTGAGATCAATTGAGACATTTACTATTATTCAAATATATATATATATATATATATATATATATATATATATATATATATATATATATATATATATATATATATATATATATATATATATATATATAGAAAATAAAAATTAAAAATGAAATAATCCAATGAAATAATCGATAGATCAAAATTAAATAATCCTTAACCGATTGGGAATCGAACCCATGAACCGTCGCGTTTGTAGGAGGACGCTGCGCCTCTACGCTACGACGTTTCTCTTACATTTATAATACAAGAAATTAAATAAATATTATTAACCGTCGTGGCGCAGAGGCGCAATATGTGCCTGTAACGCGACGGTTACTGGGTTCGATCCCCAGTCGGAGAAGATGGATTTTTCTATTTCCATTTTCTTCGCTCTGGCATCTAAGGCAAAGCGCGGCGTTGAGTTCCGCCACTCAACACGCAATGCCTCGAAAACGGCGGAAAGTGGGGACGGAGTAAGCAGGGACTAAGTAACGGAGTGTCTTAACACTAGGTTCTTATGGTTCCTGCAGTTCCCTCTGCCTACCCTGCCATGTGCGGGATAAAGCGTGAAGCTAAATAAAAAAAAAAAAAAAAATTAACTAACTACTAAATATGTACGAGTCATTCCATTCTTTATCAAACGTTGTTTTTTAATAAAATAAAGAAGAAAGATAAAAAGGGTAATGCTTGTATTTTATAATAAATTAACATATGAAGAAAATAGTAAAAGCTTTTGAAAAAATCGGTAGGTTTGGTTATTCGGAAAAGAAAACCCTCAATTGAATTCAACTTTTTTTGCTCTACAATTAGACAAAAGCTATTTTAACATTAAAATTTTGTATGACACTCGCCGGATGTCATTGAACGTTTGAAAAAAATATACCCGTTTGTTGATAACTTGGGTTTGTACTGAGATGTATTTCCTGCGAATGAACTTTAAGAGATATGCCAATATATATATACATCCGCGTTTTAAAGAGTTGGAAAGGAGACTCTAGTGTCAAGTCACTACATTCTTAGTGGCTCAACGCGTTTTTTTATATAGATATAGGTTTATATTATTTTAATAGGTAGTTTTGTTGAAACCGAAGTGACTTGGTGGCAAAACAAAATTTACTTTGTAAAGTATGGCTCCATTTTTATTATATTTTATTACTTCTTTAACTACCTTAATTTTTTAATAATAAATTCAATCTCATGGCGACACTAGTTTCGGTAACTGAGACGCTTCGGAGGCGGTCTCTAACGACAGGATAACTAGGGAGCGAAGTCCACTCAAGAAAATAGACACTCAACACTTATTACGTAAAATACTGTAACAACTTCTGTTTCATTTCAATAAATTATCAAGCACAGGTGTAACTTCTGTTTTAAAATAATAAATATTTAGAATACATTTTTAGTTGTAATGCTAATGTTAATAATAAGATATATGACTTGGTTTCCGGCTGACATTTTATTTAGTATTATTTCGTAAAATGTTAGTACGGAAATACTTTTACTTGATTTTTCATGTATGATTTTAAAATGAAAATATACAAGTTAGCTATTATCAGCTCTGTTATAAAGTATAATACTAATATTAATATAGGTATTTATAAAAAATATTATTAAAATATAACTTTCAGGTGAACAATATGTTCAACACATACTTCAGCAACCTTTAGCAAGATAGGGATAGCAGTGTAGTATCCTGTCCTGAGCGCACAGATTCCGTGGTAACATTACAGGCGGATAACGGAAGGCGATACTCGCGCGCCGGAGTGGATAGGATAATGGCCGAGGGCGAAGTCCACGCCCGGACTAGAATAGACCCGCGTAATATTAAAAATACAATTAAACATTTTTAAGCCGAGGAACAGTGATTAGGGGTGTGATACTTACTTACTGCTTTTTGAGGCATTCGGCCTAAATCTAAATGATAACTTCATATTGATACAATTTAAAGTGTGTTTAAAGAGATGATTCTGTCTCTGCCAACTAGATATAGCCGGACTATATTCAAATTCCTTTCAAATTTGATTAAATTAATTAAAAAAATAATTTTATATATAATTATATAAAATTATTTTTAAATGTAAAAAAATATGTAATCTTGAAAAAGTAATGTTGAATTAATTAAAATATTTGGCAAAAGTTAGTTATAATTATAATTTAGTGATCATGTCAAAAATTAACGCAAACCTTTATAACAAAACAAGAAATTAACAATTATTTACATTTCAATAAAGCTAATATTGACATCACATGATACAAAATTAGGCTTTTTTATGTCGAGATCTGAAATACAGTGGTTTCTTATAATTTGTTAAAGTATTGAAATAACATAGCAAGTTTTTTTATCTTTTAGTTACCAAACTTTATGATAACAGAATAACATTTAAGTATCGTTTCAACTAAACCCTAGTAAAAGCACAGTAACTTTAACAATATCACTATTTATTATTATATTTCACATATTATTAACACTATAGTTATCTTTCAGTCCATTTAAAACATTGCATACATTGATTATCAGTTAGTTCATAAAACAGTGATCAATCAAGGAAGTGTGTGCGTAAATATTTTCATCGTCGACGAACTTCAGACTGGGATAGACTTTAGATATGAAGGTCAGAGATACGTTATCAAGGGCCGTTTAGGTTGAGTTGATAACGTATCACGCTGACCTGTCACTTTTTGCTTATCAGCGGTGTTAGATGAGACTCGGGACAAAGTCTAATGCTACTGCAAATAGTAATGTTCGTCCATAATGTAACCCTTTGAACCACGATGTAGGGCTCTAATTCAATAAACATCCAAGGTTTCGGTAGGCAGAAGGGCAATGTTATTATGACAAAACGCTCTGTAACAAAGTCGTCTTTACAAAAGGATCCGATATAATTATAGCTTCACGCTTTATTCCGCACATAGCAGAGTAGGCAGAGGGAGCCGGCGGAACTCAACGCCGAGCTTTGCCTACTTGCTAAAGTGACAAAAATGGAATTGAAAAAATCCATCTTCCGCGAATGGGAATCGAACCCACAAACCGTCGCGTTTACAGGCAGACGCTACGCCTCTTCGCCAAGCCGTTCCTCTCATATAACGGAATAATATAATTATGAATAATACATTTAAATTTCGATTTAAAAGTTTTTTATATTGACTCATTGAAACATTCAAATTATCATTGTGTAAATATATGTATATAAATCATAAAAATGTAAATATTAAACATTTTGGGGGTAACGTACTTGCGTCTAAACGATGCCCTTGATCATATGACGCAGATATCTTGCAAGCAATTACTCACAGTTATAATAACGTTAATTAAGATTTAACTTCCAGACTTATGGGTCACAACATTTTTGTTGATTATCGTTTACAGTATTTTGGGCGGCTTGTGTAGATGAGTGATGGAAATATTGTGAAAAATATGGAGGTAGATATCGCGAATGGCTTCGTTTGACCTTCGAGAACTGTCGACGGTTTTCCGTTTTCTCAGAGTTCCCCCGGTAGAAAACAGAACGGAATATATTTTGATGCCATAGTGCCATAGAGGCATTACACTATTTGTGACTATTGTATAATATTTAAAAACATTACCGACTCCCCGTTGGTTATAAAAACACAAAATTTTCAAATTAAAATTGGTATCGAAGTAAAATTTAACTCTCCATCTCTTGGAATACGTCCAAGGACAATCCGTCGTAAATTTACACTGATACAATGTTATAATTTTTTTATTATTTATGTTAATGCTTGATTTATGACATATTCAAGCATAAAATATTAAAGTGGGGAAAATTTACTAGTCGGTGGTTACTTAGTTGGACTGAATTTATTTCAATAGTATATTAATTGTATAATTTCAATTAGTTATTTTGCTTTGAAATATACTTTTTTAGGTCCATAGAGTCTCGCGTTTAGGAACTCTGGAGAAAAGAAATTATCAAAGTATAATTTAATATAATCACTGGTGGGAATGGAAACCAAATCGATCGCGTGGTCAGTCTGAGCCACCAAAAATATTAATTATTTCTTTGTATATTTATATATTGAAGAATAGTATCGGCGACCCGCACTCGTTTTTTTTACCCGATATGGTAACAAGAACAAATATGGCGTTGAAAAAATATCGCTCTATAAATAAATAGAGCGATATTTTTCGAAAATTGGTCAAAAAGCGGGATATGCTTATAGACTGAGCATGAGTAACTTACATATTAAGATGAATCAGTTTACTAAAGAACAGAAAGTGTAACAGACCTGAATTTAATGTGTGTCAGAGATAAGCAATTATGGACTTTGTATGAACAAAGGTTTATATGTTAATTTATTATATTATATACTTGAGATGCCATGTGGCTTCACTTGTATTATAATTATATATATTAAATTATTATATATTAAATTATTTTTATGAAAAACAATTTAAAATGTTTTGTTCAATACCATTGAACATATTAATATTTAGTGACCTTAGATTTTATAAAGTATGAAAGAAAAATGCTTAACAATTGATAATAACAGTAAGTAGCATGCAGCCAGTCATAAAAGTTAATTTTTATGAAAAATAAATTTATAACTGCCTGTAAATAATTGTGCACAAAGAGCAAGACAAGGGTTAAATTTTTTTAATCATAATAAGGTCTCAAATCGAGAAACAGAAACATAGTGTGTTGGTACTAAGATCAAAAGTAATCTTTTTTTGTATTGTATATTAGTATAAATAAAAAAAGCAGCATATTTACTTGGAAAAATATGATTATGATGTTATAATTACAAATAGAATTATATTTTTATTAGTAAAGTTATTAGAAAGTATACATTTAAATTTCCATATGTACAACATGTTACATTGAAAACATGTGGAACATTTCACAGATAAATCAATAACATCTGCTTAGTTGCCATAGTCAGAAAAATAAACACATTATACTACGCTAAATCATTTTGTATACACCTATTATAATACCCTCTTAATTTTTTAATAATTTACATAAGCAAATCTTATTACTTTTCAAGGTCTCACTACTTGCTTGTTACTTACTTGTTATTTTTTTGGTAATTTTTTTTTTTATAAATAAATAGTAAAACATGTTGCCAATAACAGTTCTTATTTGAATAATTTTTATAACGCTTTGATCAATATATATTTTGGTAGAACAACTTAAAAAGTACAAAATAACAAATAAACAAAATAGAATAAAGAGAATGTCACAAAAGGAATATAGGAGTTTAAGATATTGCGCGCCGCATATCGTAAATTATATAAAGACCACCTTTATATAAACAGATTTCTGATATTCTGTATAGAAAAATATTTTAAAATATTTTAAGATTTTTATTATTCCATTAATTTGTAATTTTACAGATACTAGGAAAAATATAACATTTACATTTCAAAAAATTATAGGTTATAAGAAGTACATTTACTTTTATGCCTACCTGCATTATTTATGGATAAAAGATACATTATAAACTATTACAAACACTCACCTCAGATTTTTCTTTGTTTACGTTTTCGCCGAAAAATAACACTTGTAAAATTAACACAGAATTTTATATTTATTTAATAAACACTAGCAAAATGTACAAATCCGTAAACCGGGCCAATCCGTACTTTGTGACGTATGATCACATCAGTAGACTTTGCTTGTCAAAAAATCGATTTTAAATAATCGACTTATCATCAAAACAAACTAAATTAAAATATAGTACTAGACATTGTTTACAATAAATAATATAGTATTTTTTTATGATGTATAATTAACAATGCAAAATATTATTTTCAAGCCTTAAATATGTCATTATATTTAGTTTAAAAATATGAATCGAATATTGACAACACAATGGTATCGATAACATGTTGAATGTGCTGTATTCTCTAGGGGTGGGGATACGCGCCAATCAGAGTGCGGCAAGCCGTCTGAAAAGGTGGCGTGATCCTCACGTCACTATATACATAATATAACATAACTTAGTATTGATCAATACAAAAAATTATCTCGTAAGTTACTTTAAAAGTTATTTTTAGTAAAATAAAACCTCCATAATAACATAATATTAATTATATATGTGACGAATACGTTATAATTAAAGTTTTATTAGATTTTATGTTATTTCTTCTTCTTGGGTGACATCTAGTGTTGTTTTACTAAACTAAATTTGTAAACATTAGTAGTAGAAATTGAGTTAAAGATATAATAAATTATTATTTTAATAACAACAGATTCTCTCAGGTCTAAATGTAGCTATATGGCATAGTTCTTAACAAATAAAGTTTACAATGTATGTTTTATTGTATTCTTTGTTAATATTTATTTAATTTGTGATTACGTTTAAAACTGTTTAATGTTACTCTTAAACAGGGTCCACACTATGCCGCGGTAGGCCGGGCGGGTTGACCCGGGTGGGCTAAGCCGGCCGGGCGGGTACGTTCGGGCCGGCACGACGTCCACACCGAAAACGAAGCCGGCCGGGTTATTTCTACCTACATTATAGTTTCAACACCAAGACTGATGACTTCGTTGAAGAGTACTTTTTAGAAGTTTTATTAAAGTATCCTTAAAGTGTTAGTGTTTTCAAAATGATTACCGACTATGACGTCGCTATGTCAGCCATGGTTGTGGTGATACTCGCTTTAAATCAGCCCCCAAAAAGACGTCAAAGAAGATTTTGGATTCGCCCGAGCCTTAGGAGAGGACGGCAGCTGTACAGGGCTAATGAATTAATGAAAGATTTAATTTTGGATGAAGAAGACCCGTTGAATTTGGAATACCGAAATGACGTTGGTTTCACCAACTTTTTTCGAATGCAGCGATCGGACTTTCAAATGCTACTCAACAAAGTTGGACCCAAAATATCAAAAAAGAATACGTCTTATAGAGATGCTATTCCAGCAAGCGAACGATTAGCTGTCACTCTGCGCTTCATTGCGACTGGTGATTCGTATCACTCACTAATGTATGTTTTGAAGATCTCCAAACAATGTATCTCTAAAATCGTACCTGAAGTTTGTGACGCCATTGTAGAGGCCCTTCAAGACTACATTAAGGTAAGGAATATTAAACAAAATTAATTTAGAATAGTACTTTTATTGACATCATTAAAAATAATTGAGTAAAAAAGTTAAAAACTATTAAGGGAAGGGGTCCATATTGGACAGTTCTGAATTAGTGAATGCCGAGATTGCCGATTGCGAATACGATGAAATTGACGACGGTAATGAGGAATATCCAGACGTCGAAAACCATTGAGATGTTGAATTGGTCATTGTCAGTGACGAATGGTGGTTACGTTTGATTGGGCATGTTAGAAGTCTGGGGGAATGAAGGCACCATTGGATTGGCCGGTTACGGCCATAGTTAACTTGTGGTACATTGTACCCATGCTGATGTTCAAGATACCCCATTTCAGCTTCAAATAATAATTGGTTGATCTTATTCTGCCCAACTAACCTGGTTCGGGGCGAAGAAAGCTTTCTCAGTTTTATTGCTATCTGTTCACCGTACAACGAATATTCATCATCAATGTTCGCTCTTTTGATTGAAGAGATCTCATGACGTTCAGAGCCTCATCCAGTGCATTGGAAGAACCGGGACTATCGACTAGTCGACGTCTTGCAGATTTGCTTTTTAGTGCCTTTTGAGATTTGAATGTGTTTTTGGTTCCGACGACCTCTGAAGGGGAAAGCATTGATGCTTGTTTATCTTCAGAATTTTGAGGATGAACAACTTGGCTGTCATCGTTAATGCCGTCTTCTTGACTATCTTGTAGTCCATCTTCCTGAAAATATAAATACTAAAATAAATAAATATAAATAAATATACAAAGAAAAAATTCGCTAAAAAATATGACTAAATTTTCCTTTACTTTAATTTTTCAGATGCCTCAGAGTGAAGCAGAGTGGAATGAAATCGCCCACGTATTTGAAGAAAAGTGGAACTTCCCAAACTGCATCGGTGCTATCGACGGCAAACGTATCGCTTTAGTAGCACCTTTTCATTTAGGCTCGAATTTTTTTAACTACAAGGGATTTTTTAGCATAGTTTTGATGGCTGTAGTGGACGCCAATTACAATTTTATATATGTTAATGTGGGTTGCAAAGGTAGAATCTCCGATGGAGACGTTTTCAATAATACATTTATCAAGAAAGCTCTAGAAGAAAATTCTCTACATTTACCTCCCCCACGGGCATTGCCAGGAAGGACAACCCTAACCCCGTTTGTGTTAGTTGCAGACGACGCGTTCCCTCTTTCACCAAATATTATGAAACCGTACTCAGGAATACATGACAAAGGATCTAAGAAAAGGATATTTGGTTATAGACTCAGCAGGGCTCGAAGAGTTTCTGAGAATGCCTTTGGAGTGCTGTCTGCTTGCTTTCGTGTATTCCGATCTCCAATGGCATTACAACCTGAAGCTGCAACAAAAGTTACTATGGCTGCTGTTTACCTACATAATTTTTTACGCAAAACCTCCTCAAAATCAGTTTATAATCCTAAAGGAATGTTCGATAGCGAATCCACGGAAGATGGGGAACTTACGTTAGGATTATGGAGGCGTGATGCTTCTTCATCTTTACGTTCCCTTTCGGGAGCCCCCAGAAGAAGTACTACTTTGGCTCAATCAGTAAGAGATGAATTTGCCGATTTTTTTATTTCTCCACAGGGTGAAGTGACATTCCAACACAACAAGTAAAACATATTATGTTGGAAAGTGAACTTAGTTTTTAGCATAGTTGTTAAAAAAATTAAATAATTAGAAATTACAAACTTACCTCTTCTTTTCTTTGTGTGCTATCCTGAGTATTCCTCGGTTTATTTTTATCGCCCAAAAATTCATTGATTGGTTAGTGAACCATTTACTAACGTACGGCTCATCAGCGCCACTCCCTGTTCTTTTCGTTTCAGCTTCTTTCTTTTTTCCCCTCCAAAAATGGTTAAATTTTTCCATTTGCGCTCAATTTCAATTTTATCCACTCCAAAAGACACAGCAATCTCTGTGAGACTATCGTGTCTTTGGTTTTTTAATTTATGTTGGGAATCTGAACTATCCCTTAGAAGACAACGTTTTCCATATAAGTCTATTAACACTAAAAATTGTTTATCATTCCACTACATCACTTAAAATGAACAATAAAAAACCCTACTTAAACAAACTGAGTTGAAAATAAAATAATTCGTCTAGTTCGGTCGGAGGTTTAATTGTAACTGAAGCCGCTCTGGGCCGCTCGACACGTCCCCACTATATTTTTATTCGGCTCGGCTCGGCTTGCTTTGATCTGTACCTACTTTGTGCGGGTTGGGATCGGCACGGCCCGGGCCGGCATTTTCTAACCCGGCAAAGCCGCCCGGTGCGTCTACATCAACGCAGCTTAGACCGCCCGCGTCAGCCCGCCCGGCCAACCCCGGCATAGTGTGGACCCTGCTTTAAAAAAGCAAATACTCGAAGTTACATTTTTCAGATTGAGTTCTTATTTAGATCAATAAAAGAAAATTAATTAACTTAATGTAAGTCTAAAATTTATTATTAACATTAAGTTTCAATTAAGCGTCTATACGAATAATATTGAAAACACATAAGTACCTACAGTTAAATTTAGAGAAATCTAGAAACTTCTAATTTTTTCGTGGGTTTTACATTTATCAAAATAACTTAAGATATTGCTAGGGCCACATCTATTATGAAAATAGGAGATTTACATGAAAATCTTACAAATAAAAATATATTGAATGACAGGGAAGGAAGTTGGCACTTGTTGGTGGGCCACCTCCTCTTCCTGATGTAGGTGGAGGTTTCCTGTGTCCTTCACTTGAAAAAACGTCAAAGTATTGGCTATGAGTTCGCTTAGGTTAATTAAATTATATTCGTTTCTACATAGGCGTGATACTTATCGAATGGTGTATTATGAAACGACAATTTTGTCATCAAAAAGTTTAATTGCTGTAAATAATAACTTTTACTATTTATAATTACTAATGTAATTATTATATTGTTTCATGGGAAAACAAAAATACAATTGGTTGTAACGTTGTTTATCTTGTCCTACACTGGCTAAGTTCAAGGTACATCTGGTTTTTTGTACCAAGATCTGACCATATATTAGTCAGCATAGGTTATCTAATGGAATCAAGCGTTACTTTTAGAAAATACCTATGTCTGTTTTTCGAAATTAACTAATTGACCAAAACCGTGTCTCAGTGTTTAGCACTTGTCGGTCTAATATCTCCTGGGATGACCCATGGAGGGATGGAACACGCGTAGAGTAGATTTCCGGTGGTAGTTCCGCGTTATCGGCGGGCGGGCGTGTGTTGCACTTTACTGCAAGACTACTGCTGCGGAAGTAGCTAGATATTTAATTAAATAATACTAACTATTATTTATTAGAAAATATATTAAAATAAATACATACATTTAAAATATAAAAATTATTTTTGATGGACTTTACGTATGTTTTAATTTATCCCACATATAGTAGGGTAGGCAGAAGGCAGAAGCTATTTTTCTTGATATTACATTTTGAGTGGCGGAATCCAACGACGCGTTGTCTTATTACAAGAGGTACGAAAATAACAATAATTCATTCTCCCCGAGTGAGAACCAAACCCACAATCTGTCCCGTTTACAAACGTAAACAGACAATGCGTCTTTTTAAAAAACCCTACTACGACTAGAATGTCGTAACCAACCAACCAACTCTATGACCGTAGGTCAACGGAAATGCATCTTATAAAATTCACAAATTCATATTTACGTTTATTACGTTTTTATTTTTTTTTTAGTTTTTTTTTTGAATAAATCTATTAACTTAAAAAAATAAATTTTTGGTCCCTAATAATATAAAACAAAAAGTGTAAGAAATAAATATTAAAGCGGCACCTTTAAATTTCTCGGCAAGAAAATAGATTATAAAGGTTGTACTCCATGTTTAGATGTGCTAGTCGACAGCTTTTTGACGGATCTTGAAAAGATAGACCATCAACCTATAAGTAATGTCAAAAAAGCTTGGATATACGACAATTTGCTAACGTCACGTCTGAATTGGCCTTTCCTCGTATATGATTTTAATAAAATCCTCTTGGCAAAGTTAGATGGAAGCGTCATAAAGATGCTGAAGTTTTGGCTTGGGCTAGCGCATTCGGCGGACACCTCAACCTTATTTAGGGAAAAAAATATTTTTGGGTTGAAAATATATATTCTGGGAAAATCGCGAGATGAGATTGTAACCTCACTTCCAAAAGACAGAAGTGTCCCAGAGCTCGAGTAAAGACTTCAGTTCCATAAACAATTTATGATAGGAGCACAATCATAATAAAATCTTTTATTCGGCAAGATGAGAATAATAGGTATAAGGTGCACGCAATGGGGTTAGAAATGCAAAACGAGTGGCTAACTCTGGGAGAATTTTGTATCCTGTAAAATGGCGCACCATAATTCATGACTGGTCTCCAGCACTATTAAAATTTTATCTGAATGCGTTCCAAATGACTCTTCCAGATCAAAGTAATTTAATAAAATGGGGTAAAGCTACCGATAAATCTTGCTACATCTGTAAAGAGGCAGCTAAACATATGCTAGTGGGGTGTAGGGTACTCTTGGAAAGTGGTCAATACTCGCGGCGCCATGACAAGGTACTAGAAATCATACGTGAAGCTATTAGTCTTTCAGTAGTAAGAGCACAAAGAAACATTACAACCAACAAACGTTTAATAGAGTTTGTGAAAGAAGGTTCTGTTAAAAAACACACGCAAAAACCTTTCTCAATATTAGATCCAGCTCCTGGACTCTTTTGATGGTATAGAGTCCCTGAGTACATTGGTGTTTCGTCTATTGTGTGTGTGTATTGTTGTGTGTCGGTGTATATTCTATACAGTATAAAATCCTTGAGAACATTGGTGTTTCGTCATCCATACCGGATATTTTTCTTTATTCTCGAAAGCTAAAATTCGTAGTACTGGTAGAACTTACCGTTCCGTAGGAAACAAATATCCCGAAAAGTCACTATCTTAAACTCAATAAGTAATTTGATCTTACCAACGAACTGACCAGGAATAGGTTTAGAGCTTACCTATATGCGGTTGAAGTAGGAGCGAGAGGTATAATAGCGAAATATCTCTATAGTTTTCTAAAAAATCTCGGCCTGTCTAGAACTATCACAAATTCATTTCTAAAACACACTTCGGTAGAATCATTTAAAATTTGGTTAGGTAGTGGGAGGCGCTCGGACAGTGAAGGTGAGCGTTAATGCATTTTAAAGGGGCCCTATAAACCTACTCTCGGGTCGCAAGTCCCAAGTGCTGATCGGAGCTCCTCTTCCTACAACGCGATGGGCCCGGCACACGCACGGTTGATCCATGGAATGCTAAGCAGTTTCTTCTCTATACTTCAAACTGCTCTTATTCCACACAATGCATCGACCTACAGTTCATTTGTTACCTACTTCAATAAATATTTTATCAACTTTAAAATGCTTCCTGTACGCAATGTGTGTGTATGTTATTTTTATATTAAGTGTAATATGTTACTTTCTCATGTAAGTGAATTGTATTCTTTTGAAATAAATAATCTTGAACCTCAAAATTTACATTTAAATTTCCATAAGTCTAGGCTAATAGAAGTTTACATATATGTTATCGTAAAAATACTTAAAAGCATAAAAGCTCATATGTTTTGAATGGATTTATAATTAACGTTTTATTTATAATTAAAGTGTATTTACTTTATTGCAGAGTAGGCAGAGAGAACTGCAGGAACCATTTGAACCTAGTGTTAAGACACTCCGTTGCTTAGTTCCTGTTTTCTCCGTCCCCACTTTCCGCCTTTTTCGAGGCATTGCACGTTGAGTGGCAGAACTTAACACCGCGCTTTGCCTAGTTGCCAGAGCGTAGGAAATGGAAATAAAAAATCCATCTTCCCCGAGTGGGAATCGAATTCTCAAACCGTCGCGTTTACAGGCAGACGCTTACGCCTCTGCGCCACGACAGTCCTCAGTCCTGCATAGCTATATTGTAATGTAAAAATGATGAAATAAGTAATCGAGGCAGAAGCGAAGCGAGTGCTTCACTACATGACGGTTGCAGGTAGCAGGCAGTAGCGGTAGGATCATCCTACATGTTTTCATCGTCTTAATACCTCAACCGACTACCTGGTCATTATGATGGTCAGGGAATAGTTAGCGATTTTGTTTTGTATTTCACAATAAAATGTATAACTTAAATACTACTACGATTTACTTTTATTAAAAATCATACATATTTAGAAATGTAGATAAATAATCCTTTTATTACCTTTCCTTTAACAGCAACCAGCGACTTGGTTGTGAAGTAAATTCGTACCTATCGAGTTATAGCAATTAGATATTGAGCTCAAACTATAACAAATGATCGACTTGGGCCGATTAGTCGTCCACTTTACAGCTAAATATCGTCGTCTGAAGTCATATATGGAAATAAATATTACTGATCGAGCACCAAATAAATTTCATTATTATAATTTAATTTTGAACAAACAAACGTACTACCAGTGAAATCATTTAGAATTTGGTTAGGTAGTCGGAGAAGCTCAATTAGTGAAGGTGAGCATAGATGCATTTCAATGGGGCCCCTTGAAAGCTACACTTGGGTCTGCTGTAAACTCTTTTACACAACGCGACGGGTCCGGCTCCCGCATGGTGAATCCATGGAAATTGTTTTTTTTTATGGGATAAGAAATTCATTATAAATGTAATTGTTCTACCAGCTAGTCACTATCTTTTTTATGGGAAAGATAAGACAAATGATCTTTCACCTGATGGTAAGTGATTACCGATGCTCACGACCTCGTGTAACACCATTTTCTTACTGAGCAGTTAGAGAATTCAGCGCCAGGTATCAGATCAAGCAGTTCTTCAGAACACTTTCCATGGTATAAGCGGTAGAGAACGTACAGCGAGGAAATTTCTCTACGTAACGCCAAAGTGTCTAGACCCGTGTTTTCCAACCTATTTGGATCAATGTCCCAATCTTCAAGTTGAAATGCTCATAATAAATTTTATTTAGAAATAAATTACTCTCGAGACTTAAAATTACAATTGTAGTTATAATTAACACTTGAGAACCGACGTGGCGCAGAGGCGTAAGCGTCTGCTCGTAAACGCGACGGTTTGAGGGTTCAATTCCCACTCGGAGAAGATGGATTTTTCAATCTCCATTTTCTTCGCTCTGGAAACTAGGCAAAGCGCGGCGTTAAGTTCCGCCACTCAACACGCAATACCTCGAAAAAGGCGGAAAGCGGGGACGGAGAAACACACAGCAGGGACTAAGCAACAGTGTCTTAACACTAGGTACATATGGTTTTTGCAGTTTCCTCTGCCTACCCTGCAATATGCGGGATAAAGCGTGAAGCTAACAAAAAAAAAATTAACACTTATTTTGACTGACTAGATCAATTGCATATAAAGCTTTTGGATACGAAAAAAATTTGAATGCCCGATGCATTTATACTGTATCGGGTTCTTCATAACGCTTTTTAAACACTTTTCAGTACAAACGAGTGTAAGGATGTAGCCTTGAGTTTTCAAATCTACATATTATCCCTGTATTAAGAAAAAAATACCTCTATCTAAAGAACTAAACTATCAGGATTATAAAAAAAGCAAGGAAAAGGGCAAAATGAACCAGACATTCAAGTTTCGACATTCTTTTATTTCATCACTTAAAAAACGTTTTAATTACAAATAGGAAACGCAAGTGGTTTGGAATCAAGTTGTTTTTTTTTTCAATTATTTTATAGAGTGCCATAATTAAACACTAAAGTACCATGACAGAGAACCTAATGTATCAAAGTGTCCGTTTACTCCACATCCTGACCAATATTACAAACAAATTACACATACATTTATTTTTAAAATACAATATTATTAATGGTATATTTTCAAATAATAGTATGAAGGTTAGTTTTTTTTCTTAATAATAAATTGAAAGAAAAAAACAATAAATTACAATTTTTATAAAGTTCGAGTGATCGAGATTCAATTCAATTTATCTTCAGTAACTAAAGTACATCTATTAATTAGTAAACTTTTTTTTATTATAAGACAAAGTTTCAAACCAAACCTGAGGGACACATTTCTACTAATTAATCATTTGTATAATACTGAAAATATTTCAATATATAATTAATATTTTTATGTACTGTCACATATAAATGCAAAATAAAGAATCAAACACCTGGACGAATAACACAGAATATTTTTTATGAATATCTTTAATAGACTCGATCAAGTGATTATGAGATGAACTCAAACTTGTTTAAAAGCTTTGAAGGACAACCAAAATTGAAGTGAATTTTAGTTAAAAAATGGTTTCATATGTATAAATAAAATATTTTTATTTACTAAAATTGATGATTTTAAATAAAAACATAATCAACAGTCTCTGTCATGGAAACAAAACGACTCAATCACATTGAGAATGAACATCCTGCACATGTATATCTAAGGGATCGTAAGGTTTGTTCCTCCATGTACCTTTTAACTAGAATCTGTCTAAGTTACAGGAAGAACTTCTATATATTAAGACAATTATTTACAACTAAATTAATTAATATTACCTACTACCTAACATATCTTTCAGTCGTGAACCTCTTCATGACCACTTTGTTACTGGAATACGGCCCTCGGAAAATGTGAGAACTCAAAAAATATTTATTGTGAAATCAATTTTGGGTAGTCAGTATATGAATATTAATGCAGCATGATGTGAGAGAAATGAGTAAGATTATTAATTATTTAAAAAATTTCGCATTCACATTGTATTATTTTAACCATCGTAATTATAACTTTCTTTGAAGCATACACAGCTGCAGCATAACAATAATAATTATCAAATAAATAAAAATCTTTATTTAGTCAAACTCAATATCAAATACTAAAAGGGCGTTACTTACGTTACATTGTAACCGATAACCAAAAGGCATAAAGTTAAATAAACGTGACAATTACAAAAGAGAAGTGAACGACTAACACTTACCAGTGCGGGGAATGAACATATACCATATGTAACACGGACTCAAAAGATTCTTCCGCCGCATCAGAGCATGAGCCGGCCCTGCAGGATCTCCAGCGCGGCCTTCCTGCGCAGGTACGGCATGTCGGCCTGCGTGAAGGAGTAGGGCGCGTCGCGGCTCGCGAACTCCGCGAAGGTGCAGGCGAACATGCCGCAGTCGCTGCCGTTCATCTGCTGCGGGATGTCCCGCAGGCTGGCCGCGGTCCAGCCGCTGTCGTCGAAGGGCCGGCCCTTCTTGTCGCGGTGCTCGTCGCGCAGGTACTGCAGCAGCGCGTCCAGGCAGGGCTGGTTGGCGGCGCCCATGCTGTCCAGGTAGGAGGCGCGCCGCCGCCGGAAGTCCACCACGCTGAGGCACCAGTGCACGCCCAGGTGCACCGGCACCAGCAGCAGCGCGTGCGCGAAGATGTCCACCTGCAAGCGCGTGTGTCTCACTCATTTATTTCTAACCGTGTTAAGCCACTCTGGTGGAATCGTTTAGAATTTGGTGGCCGGCTCGGAGCTCCTGTTCCTACAAATGCTATGCAGTTTCTTCTCGTATACACAATTCAAACTTTATTGCTTACTTAAATGTAAGTAGTACAGTAGAAACTCTATTACCCGGCCCTCGGTTGTACGAATCCGCGATTATCCATACAATAGGTTTATTGAATTAAATGTATCTGCAATTTGTGCACGAATAAAAATGTTGGAGCTGGCATACCAAATATTTTCAACTAAATTTTTAAATGAACATTGACTTCCATTAATATGTACGAGTTGTAATAGCAACTCGTTTTAATAATAATTACTACTATTTAAAATCCAATTCTCCGATTTGATTTATACGTATTAACTATGCCGATTATCAAATGCCATACTACAACCGATCGGAATAATCGAGTTAATTTTTTTTTTAGCTTCACGCTTTATCCCGCACATGGCAGGATAGACAGAGGGAACTGCAAGAACCATACGAATACCTGCTTTCTCTGTCCCTACTTTCCGCCGTTTTCAAGGCATTGCGTGGCGGAACTCAACGCCGCGCTTTGCCTAGTTTCCAGAGCGAAGAAAATGGAAATAGAAAAATCCATCTTCCCCGAGCGAGAATCGAACCCTCAAACCGTCGCGTTTACAGGCAGACGCTTACGCCTCTGCGCCACGACGGTCCTCAATTCGTTCGTTTCGATTCGTCGAGTTACTACTGTGTTTAATTAAATTTCTAACACTTGAATGGTATCGAACAACCAGAAATAATTTACATTAAAGAAAATAAAGAAATATACAGATTATGTTTTAGTTGATTTCGAGAGGCACAAGTTCGATGCAATATTTTCACTACTAAAACTTTGTGTTCTGATAAAAAAGCCCTCTAGAACATGCAGACATAATATTGTAATAGTTTCAACTGCAGTCCCAGGCCTCACCTTCCTAGTCCACCTCCTCAGCCCCGCCTGCCCGCTCTGCATCAACTTGGGGTAGAAGAAAGTGTTCATGGCGTACACCTGGAAAAATTAACAGTACCACTGTCACATACATATATATATATATATATATATATATATATATATATATATATATATATATATATATATATATATATATATATATATATATATATATATATATATTTAGTAAATAAGGCTATTTTTTTATTTAATCCAATATGGAGAGAAAGTAGGATATTTCAAAGGTGCTGCTTCCAGTTCATTTTTCTTCAATTGATACAATACACGAAATGTCAAAGTACATCTTTTTACATGATGGGAATCGAACCTTCAACCAACCGCGGAAAGACGTTCTAACTTATGGAAGTAATAATTTCCTGTACTCAAAATTTATGTATGAAATATATACAAAAGTCGATTTATGCTCTAAAATGAGGGGGCAAGAGAAGTTAAAAAGTCATATTTACTTTTGGCAGATCCTTATTCTCCTCGCTCCTCTGCATCAAGAGGTTCATGTAGAAGTTGATCACTTCATCATTCAGCCAGTTCAATCCCGCCAGGGTTTGGAGATCACGTCTGAAATGATATAGTAAATATCTAAGTTATTAAATTAAATCAATTTAAAATCATAACTTTATCTCACGTTAAAGAGAATCTAGTCTCAAAACATCAGTATCTCTGCTCTACATCTATATATAAAACTTCGGCTATTGCAGTGACCTGTGTATCCTGAGGTTGAACTTCTCGACCATGAGCTGGTCGGGCGGGCCGGGCCCCAGCGCGCGCCGCACCAGGCGCTCCTGCTCCGCCGTCAGCGGCGGCAGCTCGGCCGCGGGCGCCTCCTCCACCAGGCTCTCCGGGATGCTGAACTCGTGCTTGAGCTTGTGCTCCAGGTGGGCCACCCGCTGCTCGTGGATCAGCTTGGAGATCATGTCCGACTCGCGCCGCGCGTCCTCGATCCGCTCCTTGCTCTCGGCGTGCCTCTTCTTGTACTTGGAGTGCAGGCCGGCGAGCCAGGCGGCCGACGTGACGGCGCGGTGCCGCATGGAGTCCCGCAGCGAGTTCACGGGCGGCGCGCGCGGCGACGACGAGCCGCTCTCCGACGCCGCCGCCTCCGCCGCCTCCACCGCCTCCACCTCCGAGTCCGACGAGGTGATGGAGGCGACCGTGACGGGGTCGTACTCCGCGCCGGCCTCGGCCTCCTCGCCTCCGGGGCCTCTCTCCACTCGCTTGATCGAGTCGAGGGCGTTCCTCTGCGCCCTCTGCGTGAGCCGGAGCGCCGCGGAGTCCCCGGCCAGGTCCGCGAGGCCCCGGCCGGCGGCGGGCGAGGCCCCGGCGAACCTCCGTATGAGCTCCTGGTAGTTCCTCTTCTCGTCCAGGTTGAACACCTCGGACAGCGTGGCGCGCGCGCTGCCGTTGAGCCTGCTCCTCGCCAGCGGCAGACTCCTCTGCGTCTGCATCCACCTCGCCACCGGCGTCGCGGGTTTCTTGTACACCTTCGTGATGCCCGCCGGTGCTTTGAATTTACTAAACGTTTTTGGTGACAAATTGGAATTTCTTTCGTTTGGCTTCCGACATATTTTGTAATATTTTATTTCGTTACTATCTTTCTCTAGTGTGTTATGAGATTTACTGATGAAGAATTTGTATGGTTTGATTGGTGGGGGAGTGGTGACCTTTTTTACAAATATGACATCATCGTCCTGTTCGTCATTGTCATTGTCCTCGTCCTCCTCCAGGTCTATGTACACTTTTGCCGGTTTCTTTGATTCTGGTTTTGTTTCCACCCATGTCACCTGAAATATGTACCAAGTAATTTTATTAATAAATAGGTGCAAACGTTTAAAGATATAAAAATTTCAAAGTTATATTTGTTATCTTTGTCATCCCAGATATAACAAGAAATGAAAGAAAATGACATGGAAATAAGGGTGCTGACTTTGGAAAGGGAAATTGCTTGCTATACGCAGATGATGCAGTGCTTATAGCGTCATCAGAATGCAAGTTCTGCAACTTGCATTAGTCACCATTCTGATAGACGCGTGTGAAACAAATGATCTAAGCTTGAATGAATTTAAGACAAAGGTCTATTTAAAAGTGACGAAGAAAGAATGCAAGACTGCAATTAGCAAGATTGCAGAATATAAGATTATTATAAATGAAAAATAATTAGTACCAGTGAGTAAAGTAGTATAGTGGTATAGTTGAGAAGTATGTTAAGTAGAGGTAGAAGTTACGAAATAGATGCGGAACGGCTTAATTCTGCCGCTAACAGAATGAACGTTGCCTCAGTTGCGTTGTTGAGACGGCAGTACGTCACTGTTGCTGCACGTTTGGCCGGACCGTGTACACAATGCAGTTCTGGTTGTTGTCTGGACGTTGTTGTATGGCAGCGAAACGTGGGTATTGCAGAAGAAGAATGAAAGAAGACGAATGCTGTGATGATGCGATATCTTCGTAGGACATGCAGAGTCAGCTTAGTTGACCGAATCCGCAACGAAGAGATACACAGAATGGTAGGTACCAGCAACAATGTCACAGTGAGGATGAGAAAAAAAGCGGTCAAATGGTTTGGGCACATCAATATAATGATTGACAAAAGATATATGAAGCAAAAGTAAGTGGTAAGAGGTGACAATAGACCTCAGTTGACAGTATCAAAGATACTACAGGTAGGTAAGAAGCGTGAGGACTCCCTATAGAGCATGTATGAAGACGCAAATGACAGTGGATGAGGCAAAAGAGGTATGGAGAGATTGCAGCACTTAGTGCTCTGTTCTCTCTGACTAACCCGCTGAGCAAAGCTAAGGGAAAGAGCTATAAAGATTTGTATGTGCTTGGCAATGTACTGTATGTGTGTTCATGTTACTGGAAGTACATTTAAATGCTATACAATACTATGTATTCATTATCAACAGAAGCTGATACATAGCAAAAAATCATTCTAGGATTTAAATATTGCAATGGAATAAATAGTGTCTGTCATTTACACAAAATGCATGGTTTAGAATTTCCTCTTCCTTCCTTCTTTACTTAAATGTATACATTTTAAGAGTCGGAAAAGAAAAACAGCTAGTATGTATGCTTAAACATTAGAAGATAAAAGGTGAATATCATTTTGTAGCACAAAAACTCTTTCTACAGTTTGGTTTTCATGCATAAGGGTGGTTGGCGTTGATTGTTTAGTAGAATGTAAATGTAGCTTTGAAAAGATTATAAAGAAATATTGATAATTTAGACCAATTTTGAAATAAATTGAATGTAGTCTGTTCTAAAGTATTTCTTATTTTATGTGTATCAATTCCGATTCCTAAAGTGATATGTTGCAACAGTCACATATGTAAGTGGGAATGTCTGCCACACATAGTGAATTCATTGTTTCAGTCTCTAAATTTAAAAGCCTCTTTCATCACAAAGTTCTATTGCTGCCATAGAAATGGATGAAAGCAGTCTCTATTGAGTAGAGAAAATATTTTTAAATATTCCTCAGCAAACTATCACTTTTTTGAGAATAGTAACAATTTAATAGACTCATATAAAAACTTATTGTAGATTTAAAATTTTCTATCATTCAAACTTTATTAAACAAAAACATATGTAATATATGAATTAAGACCCTACCGTAAGGGTAGGGTCTTAATTCATTTTTAGAAGACCAGGGAAAAGATGTTTTTGAAAAAATAAAATAAAACAGTGTTGTTTTGCATTAAGTTAATTATAAATACCTCTTGGTCATTGTCATCCTCATCATCAATAATGGCTTGAATAACAGGCCTTACTGGAGTATGTAATCTTGGTTTTCTTGATGGAGTAGAAGGGCCATTTGGCGTAACATCTACTAATTTAATTGGTACTGTCTTAACATGATTGCCTGATTTAGACATCCCTTCATTTGGTGTAGAGGTACTGGGGTGCCCGGTTTCTAGTTGAATTGGCACATATCTCACATTTTTGCTATGTTTATTTTCTTCCCAAATATCTGTAAACCGTGTATTGGAACCTGTTATGATAGTTTGTTGACTGGATTTACTGACTGTGGTATAGATATTACCTTTAGATTCCATAATATCAGGAAAGGACGTTTTCCTTAATTTCTTTAGCCTTTTTAAAGCTGGTGTTTCATCGTCAGAAGAGATTTCATCTTCGTTCCTAAAACGTAAAAATAAAATGATATCTAGAAAGTATGTTTCAATAAAATAAAATACGTCACGTACATCCAAAACTTAGAAGCCAAATTAAGAGGTATTCTGATCATGTTTTGTGATAATTTTTATTTCTAAATACAACATTTCACTGACTTTGCCGCCATAACCGAAATATAGTGTTGTAAACAAGATATGTCAAACGCATACCTGTCTCTTTTGAAGCCTGTCTTGATCGCGGGATCGTCTTCGTTCCACCCAAATGAATTAAGTATTGTACGCACATAACCCACTATGGCATTCATCTTAAATAATTATGTTTCCATCACCGTTGTTAATGTTTTCAAAGGTTTAAAAATTATAAAATATAAAACACTACTCTCCGCAACGACAGCACACAGCAGCGGTGAAACATAACCACAGACTATTAATAATTATACGAGTACATAATATAGATTATTAAACATTTCATATAGGCTATAAATACTTCAATAACGGCAAGAATAAATCAAACTAATAGATTATTACTTATATGATAAATATTTAGCAAATAAAGTGTAAAAAGATTACTAAAATTATTAATATAGCTTAAAATATTTATTATTATTTTATTAAATAACATCACCTTGGCTGGTCATGTTTCTAGAACATATACTGCAAAAGCTAAGTAAGTATGTGGTGGATAAAAATTACAAGTTCATGAGAAACCATTGTATATTAGATGATCTTTTTAGAAAATGCTATTTCTATTTCCGAAAGAATTAATATTGCTTGTAAATAAGTGCACAAAATTGTGTTTCGTACAAAGGTTCTGCAAATATTCTAAAATTTTTCTGCTTCACTTCACACATATTTCAAACTAATGAAGTTCAAATATATTTTTTTCCTGTTTAGAAATCGTTTTGGAGAAATATATAGGATTAAGTATAGAAAAAAAAGATACTTTTAAATGATTTGTCGTTTGAAAATTCACAAATGTCAACAACTTAAATGTCAATCGACAATTGTCAAGAATCCACTGTGGTGGAATATGTCGCGGCAATTTCAGTTTTACTTGAATATGTTATCAAAATTCTATTAAATGTATTCAAGTTGTTTATGAGACTTGTGTCTTTGTTTTAGTAATAACTTTATATGATTATTATTATGATGAAAATATATTCAAACTGCATATAAATGTATTTATTTTAAATCTTTCATAATGTATTTATCCGCATTCTTATCGTTGAAAAATTAGAAATAATCTATAGATTTAAACAATTTCCATAATTAAAGTTATAGAAATAATAATAATAATGATATTTTTTATCGAAATTAAAATTTCTCAATGACCTTTACCACTCATTTTAGTCAAGCGTTGAAGATGTACCAATTCTTAGCTTAGAAGTAGACTGCAGTACGTGCGTCCATGTGCTAAGCTTTATATAATCACAGCGAGCTGTGGTTACAAAGAGCATGTGTATAGGTTATAACTGATAACAACAATTGAAATTTTGAACTATCAACTCTAACCTTAAGGATTTAAAGTATCTATAATCTTTGTAATAATAATCTTATTTTAAACTAAATTAAAATTAATTGTGCATATAAGTATGTTGCAACCAGTGATGCATAGTTTGAAAGGAAAAAATATTATTTTAGCTAGTGGTTCTCCAAGGAGAAAAGAATTAATTGAAAATATTGTAAGTATTTAATATGTTATATTTTTGTAGAAACCACAAGACAATATGAATTAAATATGTAATATTTTTATTTTCTTTAATATTGCAGGGACTAAAAGTAGAACTGTGTCCTTCTTTATTTGAAGAGAACTTGGATCCGAAATCTTTTAATGGATTTTCAGAATTTGTAGAAGAAACCGCTTTGCAGAAAGTTCTTGAAGTAGAAAGTAGGCTAAAATTGAAAGGTACAAAGCCTGACATCATTATAGGTGCCGACACTGTGGTCACTTTAGATGGATCTATGTTTGGCAAACCTAGCTCTAGAGAAGAAGCTTTTAATACACTTAGAAGGTGAGAGACAAAGCTAGTATATGAATTTAATTATGTTTTATTTATTTACTTACAGTATTTACTTTCTTAAAATTGCTATTTCACTTCAAGGAAAAGATATGTTCTGCTTTCCATTATATAGAAATATATATAAATTGCTTTACTTTTTACTATTTAACAATAAGATAGAACTGTCAAGATATCAATCCTCTGCTTGCTTTTTCTTTTTATTGTAAATTATATTTAATGTAATTTTTTTTATTACCATTTACAATATATTATCTTTATGGCTTTTTATGTTTCTTAAATTGACATTAAAATTTTTAGTTTTAAATGCTTCAATATCAGTAATGATCAATATAAAATATAAAAACAATATATTTGCACTAAAATCAAATATTTGTCCATTCAGTCTTTCCGGAAGAACCCATACAGTGTTTACAGGAGTTGTTGTGATATCTGCAGACAAGCTTGTTAAGTTTACGGAAAAAACAGACGTCACGTTTGGTGATATTGAAGATGAACAAATAAATGGGTACATTGATACTGGGGAACCTATGTAAGTGTTATGTACAATGTTTTGATTATAAATGGAGGGTACTTTTTTACTTTGTTAAATAATAAAGTGAATTAAGTGGGTGTGTTGAAATATTGTCAGACATAATGAAGCTATATACAGAATTACACGCTTAAGTACAAACTCATGTGTTTTCTTCGTTCCTACGAACATAATAGTGGCGACGTATGGAAAAAGTGATCAAAATGGACAAAAAAGCAATAAGTTTCGACGAGTTTAATCCCGACACGGCTAATTGGGACAATTATATAGAAAGGTTAAAATTCTGTTTCGAAGCAAACGGAATCATCGTGGACACAGTGAAACGTGCTAACTTTTTTACAGTATGTGGTTCACGCGTATACGAAACTTTACTTGCGTTAATTACACCAAGGAAGGCGATCGATGTGACGTTTACGGAGATAGAAACTATATTGGGCAAACATTATAGTCCGAAGCCTAATGAAATATCAATGTCTTTCAAGTTTTACAAACGCGACCAAAAGCGCGGGGAATCAGCATCGTCATATATAGCTGAACTGAGAAAACTTAGCTCCGGTTGTAACTTCAGTGACTTAGAAAGAATGCTACGGGATAGACTTGTGTGTGGAATGTGTGACAGTAGGTTGCAATACGAATTGTTAAAACGAGACAATCTACAATATCAACATGTGGTGGATGCGATGTTGTCATCTGAAAGTGCGGGACGCGACGTTCGAATGATTCAAGGAGCAGTGTCTACCGGCGTCACTTCAAGCCTTCCGACACACGCTACGGCTCCCGAAGACGACGCCCCGGAACCAATGGACGTTAATGCAGTGCAGACGACACCTAATTTAAGAATGTGTTTCCGTTGTGGAAACCGCCACCCGGGAGAGTGTCGTTTTATTAATGCCGTTTGTAGGTATTTCAAAAAGAGAGTACACATCGAAAAAATTTGTATTAAAAAGAAGAAATCCGCTAATATAAGTGTTAATTATACACAAGAGGGTGATGACTATTTGAATGGCATTTATAACGTAGAGAGTTCAAGCCGCATCCCGCCATTTGAAGTAGAAGTGTTTTTGTTCGACATGCCTATTCGGATGCAAGTGGACACAGGAGCTAGCTTTACCTTAATCAATGAATACACCTGGAATATGCTTCGTAAACGTTTGCCGTGTAATGCGCTGCAACAAGTTCAGTTATCTTTACGAACATGGAATGAAACTCCAGTACACATACTAGGACAGGTTAATGTACCAGTACAGTATAAGGACATAGAGCAAAGCTTAGATGTTATTGTTGCTAAGGGTAGCGGGCCAAATCTTCTTAGGCGCGACTGGTTGGCCCCACTTAATATAATAATGAATATTAACTTTATTTCCAGCAAAGATTTTTTAAAAATGGACAGATTAATTACTAAATATGAAGAAGTGTTTAAGGACGGTTTAGGCACCTACCGTGGACAGCCGGTCACTATACATACTAAACCAGGGACAAACCCAAAATTTCTTAAAGCTCGCCCTGTACCATACGCAATCAAAGCGCGAGTGGAAAAAGAGATAGACAGGTTAGAACAAGAAGGAGTTTTGAAGCCTATATCTTTCTCAGAGTGGGCCACACCGGTAGTACCTATACTGACAAAATCTGGTGAAGTTAGACTGTGCGGAGATTATCGAAGTACGGTCTATGAAGCGACAGAATCTGACACATATCCAATGCCGACGGCTAGTGAAGTTTTTGCGATAATAGCTGGTGGTAAATTTTTTACCACTTTGGATTTAGACCGAGCCTACACGCAGGTATTGGTGGATGATAATACAGCCAAATTGCTTACACTGAACACTTCTAAAGGCCTTTATACGGTACATCGGTTGGCTTTTGGGGTTAAAGCCTGCCCCGGAATTTTTCAAAGGTTAATGACTTCGTTACTAGCAGGGATACAAGGAGTAGCAGTGCTTATTGACGATATTATAGTTTGTGGTCGTACAATGTTGGAAATGCAAGAAAGACTTGACATGGTTTTAAGTAGAATAGAAAAAGCAGGATTAAGATTAAATAAAAATAAGTGCAAATTTGCAAAAGAAAGAGTAGAATTTTTAGGTTTTGTTATCGACTCTGAGGGAATTCATCCGGCACCGAGTAAAGTTGATTAAATATTAAAGACTCCGGAACCGAAAAATAAAAAAGAGCTACAAGCATTTCTTGGGCTCTACAATTTCTATGAACGGTTTATCCCACATAAAGCTACAATACTAGAGCCTTTACATCGGTTACTAGATTCATCACAGTCTTGGAAATGGTCGGATTTAGAGCAGAAATCATTCTTAACAGCAAAACGTTTACTTACTTTTGATTTGACTCTTGTGCATTATGACGAAAATAAACCATTGATACTCACTTGTGACAGTTCGGAATACGGGGTAGGAGCAGTCCTATCGCATGAAATGGAAGACGGTCAAGAACGCCCTATAGCTATGGCATCTCGGACACTGCATTCATATGAACGGCGATATTCACAGCTTGATAAAGAAGCCACCTCTATTATGTTTGGTATCACAAAATTTCATAATTATCTTATGGCTAGGCGTTTTCGTATAGTTACCGACCACAAACCGTTACTTGGGATTTTTGACCCGAGGAAACCAATGCCGAATATGCTTTCACCTCGATTAACTAGAATTGCCATCGCTTTAACTTCTCATAACTATGAAATCGTATATAAACCGGGATCACAAATCGGTAGTGCGGACAGTTTAAGTAGATGGCCCCAACCGGTTCCAGAACAACCTGAACAGCAATTAAGCGACATTCTTTTAATGGCTGAAACACCTGAAGATTTTCCCTACGATGTCCAACATATTGCTTCTGAGACAAAACGAGACAAGGTATTATCCCGGGTTATGAACTATATTCAGCGTGGTTGGCCTGATAAAGTTAGTGATACAAATTTGCGTCCGTTTTGGTTACATCGCACAGAGCTTTCATTACAAGATGATTGTATACTACTGGGTTGTCGTGTGGTAGTGCCAGAGTTGCTTCGACATCCGGTGTTAAAGGTGTTACATAAAGCACATACTGGAATAGTGCAAACCAAAGCGATAGCTAGGAGTTTTGTATGGTGGCCTTCTCTTAGTGAAGATATTGAAACATTAATTGGCAACTGTCCTAAATGTTTAGAAAATCGACACATGCCGTCAAAGACTAGTCATGAATGGATAACACCTTCAAGGCCATGGTCGCGATTACACATGGATTTCGCTGGGCCATTTCATAATAAATATTTTCTTATAATTGTCGATTCATATTCGAGATGGCCTGAATTGTTTATGGTTAATAACACTACGTCGGCTACAGTAATTCGGCTTTTGAGATCAATATTTTCTATTCACGGATTATGCGAAACAATAGTATCAGATAATGGCACATCATTTGTATCAAATGAAATGAAAAAATTCCTACATGCTAACAATATTCGACATGTGACCACAGCGCCATATCACCCAGCTACTAATGGATTAGCAGAGCGTATGGTGCAAACAATCAAAGATAAACTCAGAAAAATGGATGATTTAGAATGGGAGATAAGAATTCCCAATTTGCTATTAACACTTAGAAGTACTCCGTGTACCGCAATAAACAAAAGTCCGTCCGAATTATTAATGAAGAGACGTTTGCGCACATTATTAGATACTTTGCATCCAGACAATATACAGCGTAAGAAGACTGAAGAACAAATCACTAAGAATAATGAAAAGAAAAATAGGGAGACTAGTGTGGAAGTGCAAGTAATGTTTAGAAACTACAACACAAGTGGTCCAAGATGGCTACCAGGAAAAATTATTGAGAAAAGAGGCCCTTCAACTTACAGGATACAGACAAATGATGGTGGAGTAATTACAAGGCATATAGATCAACTAATTAAAAAAAGATCTGTTATAACAAATCCAGAGGAAGAGGAAAGTGTAGTTAGGAGTACACAAAACGCGGATAATACAGGACATGAAGAAAATAAGGAAGGAGAAAATAGTAGTCAGGAATTTGATAGAATAATTGAGATCCCAGATGCTAGTGAATGGGAAGAGATGTTAGGGATTCCATCTACTTCTTCTGATAGTATAGGAAAAACAAAAAATAAATTAAACTTGCATTCTAAGTTACCATATCATAGACCTTGAATTTATTAAATCTTATTGATCTACATTTCATTAAAAGTTGTTTTGTTTTCTATGATTATATATAATATTGTGAAACAAATTGTGTTGATTCTTAAAAGTACTTTTTGTAAGTTAGAAATTAATCTTAGGGGAGAGGTATGTTATGTACAATGTTTTGATTATAAATGGAGGGTACTTTTTTACTTTGTTAAATAATAAAGTGAATTAAGTGGGTGTGTTGAAATATTGTCAGACATAATGAAGCTATATACAGAATTACACGCTTAAGTACAAACTCATGTGTTTTCTTCGTTCCTACGAACATAATAGTAAGTAACTCAATACAGTGGATCCCCAATAATCCGGCTCACATCTAATCTTGTAATCCGACATGTCTTTGAAAAAAAACATAAAAATTGATGAATATTTCCAAACTTTATAATTTGATCAATTCATTAATGATTTTGATTTATAATTCTTGACTATGTATTTTGGTACATATTTATATGCATTTATGTTTAATTTTATCATAAAAATGTAAGCTATCTATAGTTATTTAATTTCGACATATATAAATAGCAGAGGGTGAAAAGAATGCAAATCTATTAAATACACAATAAGTGCAATTATCCATTCATGCCTATCACAAAGTAAAATGACTAAACACTTACAGCTAAAATGATAAGATTATGGAATGAATTATCACACCATATCAGATGTTCAATGTCTCTTAATAATTTTAAGTGCCGCCTCAAGTTCCTTCCTTCAGTTCTAGTTTATTTACACATTATCTATGACAAATCGCTCACTTTTCCATATCAATGGAAGAAATTCGTGACCATTCCTTTGTACAAAAGCGGACAAAAAGATTTAATCAAGAATTATATACCAATATTAATTCTTCCTGTATTAGGAACACTTTTTGAAAAATTATTATACCCATACAATGCTTTTCATACTAAGCAGGTTTCAGTGCGGCAACATTGTTTTACTAATTCTAGATCTACAGTGCCTTTACTAATAATATGGCCTAGTATTGACAACAAATCCTGCGTTGATGTCGCATATACTGATTTTAGTAAAGCCTTTGACACCGTTAACTATAACAGTTACATAATAACATAATACATATTTGTATTGTGGACCTAAAAGGGTTGCCTGTAAGAGATCACTTGAAGTGATGAGGCCACATTTGTACTTTTAATGTGCGATATATTATTTTGCAATAAGCTATGTAAACTTAATAGTGCAATAAATACTATATATACTAAATATATAAAGGCATATTAGTTTTTGAAGTCAGTTGTGCGGATTTAATTTTTTAAGGAATTTGAAGGAATTTACAGACGTAGTGGATATTTGAGCGCTTGTTGTGCTTGATGCAGGTCCTTGTCTGCTCTAATCAATAGATTTGCGGGCTTGGAGTCTTCACTATGAGTTTTCTGCTTCAGGGACAAGGCCGGCAGCTACGGCATCCAAGGAGTGGGGGGAACCTTCGTGAGGAAGGTGGAGGGGGACTACTTCACGGTGGTTGGCTTGCCTCTGTACAGATTATGCAAAGTCTTGTATGACATGCTCAAGCTCAAGGCCCTGGAGGATTAGTCAGCGAGACGAGTACCCCCTTAAGATAGACCTCGAGTGGTCGAGTACTATACATATATATACTGTGATGATAAAACAATGTTTACAATTTGTAATTAGTCGTTTTAATATACGGTTGTCTTTTGTTTCCTAATACTTATTTTCTTATTGGTAAGTTTGTTCTTGCCTTACCTTTAGTATCCTACCATTTTGTCTGTTGAAGCCAATTTATTTTTTATATAAGGCGGTTAGGTATTTTCGGATAACGGATATGGAAAGGCGAATTTCTGCCGGTAACAGAATGAACGTTGCCTTATCTACTAGTTTTACCACTATAGAAGTGTCTCGCACAAACTATTCACATTAGAGAAAAATTATTTGAGAAACCTCAAAATCTTGTTTGAAGCTGTATCCATGGATACCCCAAAAAAAATTTAAGCTTCAATTCTATGTATGGAGTTTCCAAAATTTGAAATTTTTGTAGTAATATCAACTGCCTATATATGTACCTACGTTCCAATAGTATGTTAATGTTGTTATGAATAATTTCTTTAATTGTTTTCTGATTGTATTTAATGAATATAATTGATATTGTATTGTATTCTTCACTTATTTGTTTAAGATCATTCTAATAGGGGCATATATTAGGTCCGCTTTTACCTTTTCTAAATTCAAATTATAAAGGAAAAAGTATTCGGTAAAGTAAAGTAGGTATTTGTACATAAAGTGAAATAAGAAAATCACGTGAGTGTCGTGACGCAGAGGCACGGAGTCTGTCTAAACGTGACAGCTTGTGAGTTCGATTCCCATGAGGGGAGAAAGAATTGCTTCTATTTTCTTCGCTCTGGTGACAAGGTAAAGCGCGGCGTTGAGTTCCGCCACTCAAAACGCAATCCCTTGGTATGCGGAAACTAGGGAACAGAGTGTCTGATCACTAGGTTCCCCCTGTTCCTGATATAACTTTATCATTATAATTATTTTATACGTGACAGCCCAACAATGTTACAACCAGTGATGCCAACTTTGGATAGAATGAAAATTGTTCTAGCCAGCGGGTCCCAAAGCAGACGAGAAATAATGAAAAACATTGTACGTATTACTCGTTCATGACACTTAACACCGATATCTCATGCAAAAATAAAGCAATTTAAATGATTTATATTTATAAGAAATTATTATTTTCTCCTTGACACGAGTTTTGGGATTCATCTTGCAGGGACTAAAAGTAGACATATGTCCATCGTCATTTGAAGAGAACTTGGATCCGAAATCTTTTAAAGGATTTTCAGAATTTGTAGAAGAAACCGCTTCGCAGAAAGTTCTAGAAGTGGAAAGTAGGCTAAAATTGAAAGGTACAAAGCCTGACATCATTATAGGTGCCGACACTGTGGTCACTTTAGATGGATCTATGTTTGGCAAACCTAGCTCTAGAGAAGAAGCTTTTAATACACTTAAAAAGTGAGTGTTATACTTAAGGTTATTGCATTTATTTAATTGTTACAGTTTAAAGGCGTTTGGAAGGTTTTAAGCCGCTACAACGTTTGTCCTTTTCTCCCTAAATTCGTCCAGGTTTATACAACAAAGTTCTGCAGCTTGTAATATTATGGCTACATGTTCTAGTAATATTTATTATTTATAAAATGCCTGAACAGGAAATATTAAAAGAAAATACTAAATAATCGCCTGTATTATGTTAATTGTCATTTTTTATTATTTTTGTGTGTTTTCACATTGGTTGTCTCAGTAATATAGTCTACACTAAAATCAAACATTTTATATTTTTATTTATTATTTTATTTTCTTAAGATAGAATATTTGTCCATTCAGACTTTCAGGAAGAACCCATACAGTGTTTACAGGAGTTGTTGTGAAATCTGCAGACAAGCTTGTTAAGTTTACGGAAAAAACAGACGTTACGTTTGGTGAAATTGAAGATGAACAAATAAATGGCTACATTGAGACTGGGGAACCTATGTAAGTTAAAAATGTCTTGGAAAAATTTGACGGTCAAAGGTTTTAAAACAATTCTATATATTTTAACTTAAAGCTGAAATAGACAGGTTTTAAGACTGTCGTGGCTCAGAGGCGCAGCGTCTGCCTTAAACGTGACGGTTTGTGGGTTCGATTCCCATTGAGGAAGATGGACTTTTTCCATATCCATTTTCTTTTTTCCGTATCCATTTTCTTTGTTCTGGCATCGAGGCAAGCGCAGCATTGAATTCCGCCACTCAACACGCAATGTTTCAAAAAAGTGGAAAGCAGGGAACAGAGAATCTAAAGAGGGATAAAGCGTGAAGGTAAAAAAAAAATGAAATACGAGGGGAAATTTGTATTATTTCATATTTATCCCCTTTAAAGTTAAAATCAGAAAGAGACGAAGGCAGAGGAATATCTTCAATCTCTGCTCCAGGGACAAGGCCGGCAGCTACGGCATCCAAGGAGTGGGGGGAACCTTCGTGAGGAAGGTGGAGGGGAACTACTTCACGGTGGTTGGCTTGCCTCTGTACAGATTATGCAAAGTTTTGTATGACATGCTCAAGCTCAAGGCCCAAGGAGGATTAGTCAGCGAGACGAGTACCCCCTTAAGATAGACCTGGAGTGAATACTTTCGTGCTTTATGTAAGAATATATTATACTAACCATATGTTAACCAATGTATGTAATGCTATAAATTGTTCTAAATATACTATTATCTGCATATAAATATATGTGATTTTATTTGTTCGTGCTATATATATATATATATATATATATATATATATATATATATATATATATATATATATATATATATATATATATATATATATATATATATATATATATATATATATATATATATATATATATATTATATATATATATATATATATATATATATATATATATATATATATATATATATATATATATATATATATATATATATATATATATATATATATATATATATATATATATATATATATATATATATATATATATATATATATATATATATATATATATATATATATATATATATATATATATATATATATATATATATATATATATATATATATATATATATATATATATATGTATGTATATATATATATATATATATATATATATATATATATATATATATATATATATATATATATATATATATATATATATATATATATATAATATTCTCTTTTATAGAAGTATTTCTTTTAGTAGAATGTTTAATAAAAGGATGTAATATTAACGTGGGTTAGTTAAAAAATGTTAAAACACAATAGCTGACTTTTGTGTGTGTGCCTTTACATCCAGTTTGATATATACAAGCGAAGATGCTTTGACATTGTGTGAGACTTATGATTTCGTTTTATTTTTATTTGTATGATAACTTAAGGCGCAAGGGTTATTTTGAAATACGCTCTCACCTCCACTGTCCGGGGTCATCCTTGCCATATTAACATAATCTTATTAGTAAAATACTTTCTAATGATACTTCTAGATGTTTATAGATGTAATTTATAAAATTTTTATGAAAGTAACGCGTTTCTATAGTTGATATAAGCAACTATTAGCAAAAATATATGTAAAAAATAACATTTCTTAGGTTTTTTTTGGACAGTAGTAGGTACATAATATGAAATTCGCTATGTTTATGTATGATGAGAAAAAAACGCCTAAATTTATAAAGAGGCAATGACGTTGGAAACAGAAATAGTTAGATTGTCATATGTCCGTTTCACTGAAATTGTCATATTAACTAGCTGGCTGGCTTACCAGTTACAGTCAAATTCAATTGGAAATACAACATAAATAAAAATTTACCTCCCAGAAGCATGAAGCATTGTGGGGCAATGCCCTTAAAATCACAATGCCCTACCTTAAAAACACCAAAACTAAGATAAAATACATTATTTGTCCACGCAGAGCTATTGAGTGTACCTATATCACTTTAGGTGATCGATTTAGGAGCCTGTGCTTCGAGGGCAGATCAATTATAATTTTTTTATTACTTCCGCCCTACCTGTAATCAATGCTGCCCTACTTCAAATTCGACTCTAGCTGTATCCCTGTACTTAAGTCTCAAGTTCACTACACTCGAGATGTCCTAATAAAATAATTATACAATTTTGGGTAATGACGACAATAACTAACATTACGGTACGACTTCCTGTTCCACATCTCTTGTAATTCTGTAATTTGGGTGTAATGATCGAAATTCATACTGTTCTATAAGCACAGTTTTTTAAGAGGACCGTTAGTTATCCCTCGCACGGTTTTGTTCTAAGGTCACATTAAATTTATTTGACTTCACACTTTAAAAAAAAACTGAAAAAGTCTCGCTGAGCTTCTTCTCAGGTCTGAAGCTTTATTTAAGCAAACTGGTGGTAAATTTAACTATTTGATTGAATTGAATTGAAATAAAGCATGTAACTTGTTATTTTGAATAAAATTATTTGACTGACTTTATGGCTTCTTATAGCGACAGTAGAGGGGGTTGGCTCAGATTAGGGATTACTAACCAGCATAGGGACTAATAGGTTAACTTTGGGACTTAGTGCTAGATAGTGTTGTGCTATGTCATTCCGTCACCGATCTCTCAAAATGCAGTCGATTTGTTGTTTCGAGTCCTTCTTGATTTTTTTGACGGCTCTACAAGCTTTCATATAGCCAATTTAATAAAGCTTAAAAGCGTGACATTGGTGAAGTGAATTGTGTTCAACTGGCACGCTCGAACCGCCATAATTAAAGAGAAGAAGAAGAAGAAAGCTTAAATAGTAAAGTCTTTGGTTTGTTAAGAAAAAATATTCTTTATATAAACATCATATGTATGTATTTTTAAATACACTAGCGAAAGTCTGCGACTTCATTCACGTGGAATCTAATCCACAACGTGTTTGATTACTTCTCCACGTAATGCCATGCTGTAAGCATAATGTTTTATAGGCAATGGCCTTCCTCAATAAACGAGCAACATAAGAATAATTATTTAACCAGCAGTTCCAGATTAGCCCATAAGAAACAGACTCAATAGTGAGTGATTTTTTCTCTATGCCTTCGCTTTCAAGGCCAGAGCTAACGGTAAATGAAAATAATGAAAAAATAATTGTATCTACTATAAACACAAAACCTATCCTAAGTACATCCTATATTAAATGGATTTTTCCATTTTCTTTTTTTTTGCTGTGACAACTCGGCAAAACGCGGCGTTGTATTCCACCAATCAAGACGCAATGTATCTAAAAAGACGGAAAGCAGGGAACGGAGTGACTTAACACTAGGTTCCCATAGCTCAAGTGGTCCCTTCTGCCTACCCTGCCATGTGCGGGATAAAGCATGAAGCTATAAGAAAAAGTTAATCCTACCCAGAATCAGAGTATAATTTAATTTATATATTGTTTTTTTTTTCTATAAAACCACATCTATTTTGTTAGTAGACTGTCGTGTGAACTGTTCTATACGTTTTGCTAGTTACACACTGACAGAATAGCTTCAAAGTATTATAGCTCATAATTAAACAGACGTAAAGACGAATTTACCTAAAATAATTAGAACTTTACAAGCTATTGGATTATGAAGTCGACAGGTGGCAAATCTCTAGTTCCCAAAACATAATAGGGTTTTTTTTCTGTTCAAGTGGCGTTAAGGTTATAATGAAGATTTTTTGTACGTCTTCCGCATTCTGTGAGGTAAGGCCGGTAATGTAAGACTAATTTTATTTAAAAAAAAATATATTCAAATGACGTCAAATTAATAATTAAAGATATAATTCAATATATATATATATATATATATATATATATATATATATATATATATATATATATATATATATATATATATATATATATATATATATATATATATATATATATATATATATATATATATATATATATATATATATATATATATATATATATATATATATATATATATATATATATATATATATATATATCCTATTTGCAAATTCACCAATGTATTGTTATACTTATGTTGGTACTATTATAATAATATCTTTCATCACCATAGTAATAATACATATAAATTCAATTAGCCAATGATTACGTGGTAACTTAAATGGGAACAGGAACTGGAACAGACTGTATTAACATTAGGTTTTTTATACAACAACATGTATTAAAAAAGCTATTTTTTCTAGTCTTTATTTACTCTTAAAAAGACAAGTGCGAGGAGATAAAACAAATGAATGATGTAGAACTGTATTGTATTTTTGAGAATTGGGAAAAAATCTAAGATGCTATTGTAAAAACGACGTGGGTGTGGGAACTGAGAACAGATGCGCGTGCGCAGCCTCCGGCAACACCGGAATAGCATGTGTAATTCCTTACAATATATATATTTTTAATACAAAATAAATTATATTTATAGTTTCGCACTGTTATAGAATAATTTAACTATTACTTTCTCTTCCGCGTTCTCAACTTTTTTTAATTACGCTGATTCTTCTAAGATCAGGACACTGATATAAACCGGTGACACGTTATTCGTTAAAAAAATGTCATTTCTGGTTCAAAAAAATAAGCAAATATCTTTCTATATATTTTTTTTTAATTTATTGGCCAATACGTAACATATACATTTTACTTTGAAAATTTAACTACCACGAAAACCCTCGAGGGTTCATCTGGGTACAGAGAGTCATTTCGTTAATTCAGATTGTTTTTCTAAAAAATATTTTTTAAAACGTGATTTGATTTTCGTGGTGCTTTTATACATTTCTTGCAGTTCTTTGGGCAGTTCGTTTACATTTTTTTTTTTATTTTTTTTAGCTTCACGTTTTATCCCGCACATGGTAGGGTAGGCAGAGGGAACTGCAGGAACTATTAGAACCTAGTGTTAAGACACTCCGTTACTTAGTCCCTGCTTACTCCGTCCCCACTTTCCGCCGTTTTCGAGGTATTGCGTGTTGAGTGGCGGAACTCAACGCCGCGCTTTGCCTTAGTTGCCAGAGCGAAGAAAATGGAAATAGAAAAATCCATCTTCCCCGACTGGGGATCGAACCCAGAAACCGTCGCGTTAGCCGCCTTACAGGCAGACGTTGCGCCTCTGCGCCACGACGGTCCACGGACGGTCGTTTACATATTCAGGTATTAAATAGTCATCAGTTCCCTTTCCATACTTATTATTAGTTTTTGGTAAGTGGTATTTATGGTTTGAATTTGGATGCGATATTTGTTCAAATAGATCGAGATATTGCTAATAGTTTAATATTCTTATAATTTAATTTCCATATTACCTAAAGCGTCGTTAGAACATACGAAAGTATGTAAAATATTAGTTTATGGTAAATTTATATTAAGAAATTGGAGAATCGACTGCCATTTTATAATCACATTTAAACACAAAATAATTATACGTTGTATATTTAATTTTGCCACTTTGTGGGTTCAATTCCTGCTTGGGGAATGGCTCGTACATAGCATTTATTTGAGTTTAAAATTTAAGCATACAATTTTAATACAGAATTAGTCTTTATAGCAGTCTGGGTTGGCTGTGCTGCGTTTAGTTTTATACAATATCACACAAGGCGACAATTAAAGTAATAATAATGAATTATAAAATAAAATGTACTTAACGCGTGACAGTTTGTGGGTTCAATTCCCACTTGGGGAAGATAGATTTTTCATATCCATTTTCTTTGCTGTGGTAATTAGACAAGCGTGGCGTTGAGTCCTGCCACTCAACACGCAATGCCTTGAAAGTCGGTGCACGGGGAACTGAGTGTCTTAACACTAGGTTCTCACGATTACTATGGTTCCCTCTGCCTACCCTGGTATGTGTGGAATAAAGCGTAAAGTAAAAAAAAAACTTATTGTTTATTATATTATTTGCTGTTTATCAGTAAAATGACTTATTATATAAAAAATAATCTTCATTTATAAATTTGATATCACCTAGTACTCGCACAAGTGGCTTGTCTACGCCAAACGCGAGTAAGCTCTTCTTCGAAACACAGTAACCCCTTCATTTCCGCCGCTCGTTTCCGGTTGGCGGCGTGGCGTGTAAACATTACAGTATAGTACAGTACAAATGTCTATTTAAAGGAAATGACTAGAAGTCAAGGGCACGGGGACATATTACTAGTTTTGTTTTAGTTTTTTTAGCGTCGTTAAAGCAGGGTGAACTAAGTTATATTATTTTGTTTCTTAGTCGAAGAATATATTCTGGCAATATTTACTTTATTTTTGAATTTATTTTTTTAACTGTAGAATTTATTTTATTTTAATCGGTTTATAAATAAAAAATATGTTACAACTTGCGATTTTTTTTTGTTTAGTTTCACGCTTCTTCCCGCATATTGCAGGGTAGGCAGAGGGAACTACAGGAACCATATGAACCTAGTGTTAAGACACTCCGTTGTTCAGTCCCTGCCTTCTCCGTCCCCGCTTTCCGCCTTTTTCTAGGCATTGCGTGTTGAGTGTTTTAAGTTCTACCACTCAACACACAGTGTCTCCATTTCAAAAAATTTTGGTGAGACCAAAATTTTGACACTACCTTCTATTCTTATTTACGGGGCTATACGGGAAAAGTGAAGAACTTCGATGTTGCCAATATAAATATTTACTTAAAATTGTAATTACAAGTCAATTTTTTAAGGAGTAAGAAATTTTTTAATAGAATGTACGAATGAAATAATTTTTTTATTAGGTATGTGTACAATACGTACTACTAAACTCTTTAATTGGAGAAACGATTTAAATGGTTATTTTTCTTACAAAATATATACAACCAAATTAGTTACATTGCATTATTGTGCATTTTTTTTATAATTTCTGTAGTTTTTTTTGTGTAGTGCCAACAAGTCTGCCTTATTTGCAGATCTGTTCTCAATCGCCCTTGTGTACCTTACTTAAGACACTATCGATATCGATTTGTTAAACGACAAAATGACAGTTAAAATAAATTGATTAATAAGCGAGTGTGTGATATTATGAAATGTTTAATTATTTTAATCACAATTAATTATTAATTATCGTCTCTATGTTTGATTGTAAGTAACTTTAATTGGACATAAATATATTTAGAAAAAAGAACTGGTTAAAGCTAATTTTAAAGAAAAATGTCATAATACACGTCGACCATATGTTTCTAGAGTATTTTAGAGTAATACTACAACAGCCACGATTCGAAGTCCAAATCTAATGTCTTCTCTCTCTCTCTGACCTCGAGGAAGGAGAGAGGAAACAACACCAGGGATTTTCCCTTTGGCCATTGTGTCGAGTCTCGCGCCTTTCTAGTTGGGCACTAGGTCCATGGTGTAGTCCCGTGGTCCACGGGATATAAGTCGTCAAAAGCTTTTTTTTTTTTTTTTTTGTTGACGCAGGGGGAAATCTTCATAGATACCCGACTCCTGGGGGGGAGGCCGGGTTATGTGAGATTGTACTCACTAAAACCCCCTGCGATGGCCGCCACAGCACGGAAAAACGGAGAGGCTACGGGATCGCTTTCGCAGCACGTCCGCGGCCTCTCCCGTGCGTTGCTCCGCTCGTGGCCTGCGGAGCCCTTCTCAGGAGTGCGAAGATGGTCTCGCCCTCCCCGCACCCCTCGCTGGTGCGTACACCGGCAGTCCGGGGCCATACCGGACTGCGGTCTTCCTCTCGGCCGTATGAAAACGGATGCGTGAGACCCCCATCTCACGCACCCACGGCCGGAGGGAGTGCCCTATTTATTCCGCCCCGGGCACTGGGGCTTGGAGGCCGTGAAGGGGACCCGCAGGTCGCCTCCGCCGAGCGGGATCGGCCCTCTCCCGAGCCCGCTCCGCAGTCTCCTTCTGGACCATGACGGACTCACAGAAGTTGACTACGGCCTCCCACGCCGAATCCCTGCGTAGCATCGCCGACACGACTGTTCGCAGGGAGAGATTTCGCCCGATTTGCTGGACCAAGACTTGCCTCTCCGCGGTCCACGCGGGACACGCCTCCAGCGTGTGTTGGGCAGTGTCTTGGTCCGCCCCGCAGTGGTGGCAAACTGCCGTCGCCTCGCGTCCGATCCTACACAGGTACTCTCCAAAGCAACCGTGACCGGTCAGTACCTGTGTAAGTCGGAAGGTGACTCGTCGCTTCCTTCGCATCCAGGCCTCGAAGGCCGGCAGGATCGCACTCACGACGCGTTTGTGCGCGTACCGATCTCCGCGGAGACGGGCGTACCACGTCGTGTGTGCCCTTCGCTGCTCCTGCCGTCTGAGCGCTTCGAGGACGCTGGCAGGGTAGGACGCACTTCCGCCGCTTTGACGAAGGGCACGAGTTTGGTCGTAGACCCTCGCGTCCCTCTCCGCCAAGATGTCCAACGGCGGAAAGCACGCCAGAAGGGTCGCCGCCTCGAAGGATATCGTGCGATATCCCCGCACCATGCGGATGGCCACTCTCCGCTGCAGACTCAGGATCTTAGTCTTGCAGCGGTGGGTGCCCGTTAGTCGATGTGACCAAACGTGTATGTTCAATTCTCAGTGTCTAATAAACAACGAAAGAGTTAACACGTCTTTTATTCAAACAAATATTAGAAAACAATTAACAAGCAAATTTAACTTTTAAATACATCAACATATGGTCCATAATCGAGCCGGATACTAGTAAACTTACCTGGAGCCGGAACCGGTCATCGGAACAAAAGATCGAGAATCGACGCGTGGCTATTGCAATATATTTGCAAGTGAATAGAAATATAAAGGATTATTATCATATTACGTTGTTACAGTCAACAATATTTCTACGTAATAATGGTTACGGAAGTGGAAAAGGCCTTAAACACGGTGGAAAATATCGCACAAACTATAAAGAAAATTCATTTAAATGTGAAAAAGTGCCCCAAAAGTAGATTTACGAAAAATTACATAGAAGCGCGCTTAAAATGTTTAGAAGACTACTGGAATGAATATAAGCAAGCACATGCCGAATTATTACGAAATATAGCAAAGGATAAAAAGGATCAAGTAACTTATTTTACAAAGGATGAATTTTATGAACATGAGGAGTTGTATATTGTTTTGAAAAGTGATTTAATGGATTTATTAGGGTCTCAAGCTCAAACACAAGTTGGGTTTAGTGGTTCGATGCAAGGTGAATCTCAAGCACGTGTGGTATTACCAAAAATACAAATACCTACTTATAGCGGACAATATGAAGATTGGTTGCCGTTTCATGATTTATTTCATACACTTGTGCATACGAACGGAGCATTAAATAATGTACAAAAATTACATTATTTAAAAACATCACTTACAGGAGAGGCCGCGGCTATATTAAAACATATACAAGTGACTGATTCTAATTATGAAGAGGCATGGAATATTCTTAAAAGGAGGTATGGGAATAAACGCATAACCGTTAATGCAATTATGAAGAGATTAGTCTCGCAAAAGAAGATGGCGGCAAATAATTCTACATTAATTAAAAACTTATTAGATACAACTTTCGAGTGCTTACATTTTTTAAAAAACATGGAAGTGGAGACGGAAAATTGGGATATATTAATAATATTTATTATAGTACAAAAATTAGACGCCGATACTCATAAAGACTGGGAAGAACATGTTAGTACCACGTGTCAAGATGGCGATAGTCTTCCTTCGTTGGATACATTTCGAAAATTTCTAGAAAGCCGTTTTCGCACTTTAGAGCTTACAGAACCGGCAAAACTTAAGTTAACTAGTGGTTTGCGAGAAAAATCGTTTCATATTGCTACAAATTTAGAAAATAAGAAGAAATGCTTATTGTGCGACGAAATCCATACGCTCAGCCATTGCAAGTTATTTGGAAAATACTCACCACAACAACGTAGTGAATTTACGAAAACTAAACATTTATGCTTCAACTGTCTTGCATCGGGACACTCTGTAAGACAGTGTCGCGTTCCAACATGTTGTCGACTGTGCAACAGGCGTCATCATAGTCTGCTTCATGAAGATAAGGACACTAATACAAAACCTACGATCAATAATAATCAAAATAACGAAGCTATACAAAAGGAAACGGTGTTACATGTATGTGAGGAGAAATGTGAAGAAGAAGAAGCGATGACGTCACACGTGGTAACTAGACAGACTACAGCTTTATTGGCAACAGCAATCGTGCAAGTTAGAAGCGAAGATAATTACACGACATTTTTGCGAGCTTTAATTGATCAAGGCTCACAAGCAAGCTTTATAAGTGAAAAAGCTGCGCAGCAACTTAAACTTACACGATATCCAACTAAAGGCAAAGTCATCGGTGTGGGATCAGCAAGAGAAGATATTAAGCAAGTGGTTCAGATAAATGTGGAATCAAGATGTGAAGATTTCAATCTAAAAGTGAAAGCATATGTTATGTCTAAGCAACTGACTACTAAAATACCATCCAGTACGATACACGTAACCAAGTGGCCTCATCTAGAAGGGTTAACACTGGCTGATCCTTACTATTTCAAGCCAGGAGCTATTGACTTGCTGTTAGGTGTTGATGTATACGCGCAGATTCTACAAGACACTTTAATCAAAGGACCGCCAGGGTCTCCGTGCGCTCAAAAAACAAACCTTGGCTGGATTCTATTTGGGAAGATCGAAGAGAAGTTAGATAAATCAAATTCAGTTGTAACTCTGCATCATCACGTTATAACAGAAGATTTCTTAAAGGTATTATGGGAGGTAGAAGAAGATAAGAAGAGAAAATTCACAAAGGAAGAAGAACAATGTGAAAGCTTTTATGAAAATAATTATACAAGAGATGGTAATGGAAGATATATAGTGAGACTTCCATTTCGCACCAATCACCCAATATCACCCGATGGACATTCAAGAGAAATAGCGTTGAGACGATTGAATCAACTTGAACGCAGACTACAGAAGACTCCTAAATTGAGGGAAGAATACGATAAAGTATTAGAAGAATATTTAACCATGGGTCATATGGAAGTGGTTCCAGATAACGAAATAAATAATCGTAGCGTTTATCTCCCACATCACGCCGTGATCCGAGAAGACAAAGAAACCACTAAACTAAGAGTGGTCTTCGATGCATCTAGTAAAGGCAGTAATGCTATTTCATTGAATGATGAGCTTATGACCGGACCTGTACTTCAAGAGGATATGCGAAGCATTGTAATGAGATGGCGAACACATAAAATATGTTTTGCCAGTGATATAGTAAAAATGTACAGAATGGTGCTCTTAGATAGCAAAGATACAGATTACCATAGAATACTCTGGCGACAAAAGGAGGGTAACACAGAAGACTCGAAAGAGATTAAAGATTATAGACTGAAAACAGTTACATTCGGGACAGCGTCTGCTCCTTATTTAGCAATAAAAACGCTAATGAAGCTAGCCGACGATGAAGGTGAACAATATCAAGAAGCTGCCAAGATAATTCGAGAAGACTTTTACGTTGACGACTTATTATCAGGCTGCGATTCTGTAGAACAAGCTATATGTCTTACTCAAGAAATAATAAATCTTTTGCGAAGAGGTGGTTTTGAATTACAAAAGTGGGCTTCAAATAGCCTCAACTTGCTAAGATGCATGGATGACGACAAAATTACGACAAAGGCTAATTTACAACTGAAACTTGGTGGGACTATTAGAACTCTGGGTCTGTCGTGGAGCCTAGAAAAAGATGAATTTCAATATCAGATACAATTACAAAATTTACCATTACATATAACAAAGAGAAATATACTATCAGATTTGCAAAAAATATTTGACCCACTAGGTTGGATAGCACCAGCAATCGTTACAGCAAAAATTCTAGTTCAAAAGCTATGGCTAGAGGGAATTGGTTGGGATGAAGACATCAGAGAAGAGTTAAAGGAGGAATGGAAAGCCATTCGAGAAGATTTAAGAAATGTCAACGATATGAGAATTAAACGGTGGTTGAACACTTTCAGTACAGATAAAGATGCTATAACGTTGCATGGCTTTTGTGATGCTTCTGTTAAGGCGTATGCAGCTGTTGTTTATTGTCGAGTACAAACAAAAAATGGAGAAATAAAAACAAATTTAGTAGCAGCGAGAACAAAAGTAGCTCCTGTAAAAACAATATCACTGCCACGACTTGAACTAAGTGGAGCGGCACTACTGTCGAAAATATTGTACAAAACAAGAGAAGCTATGAGAATTTCATCAAATCAAACGTTTGCGTGGACTGATTCTACAATTGTCTTAGCTTGGATCTTTGGGGAACCTAATCGATGGAAACCATTTGTAGCAAACCGCGTCGTAGAAATCCTCGAAGTTACAAGCAGCGCTCAATGGTTCCATGTAAAATCGTCAGATAATCCAGCTGACATAGTTTCAAGGGGTACAAATATACGAGAATTAAAAGAAAACAAGCTATGGTGGAATGGACCCTCTTGGCTAACAAATAAAACAATTAAATATACTAAACCTATATATTCAACTAATATGGAAAGGAAGAAAAATATACAATCATATGTTATTACGGCCGAACAGGAAGAAAGAGTTATTAAATTTCAAGATTACAATTCACTTACCGAACTATTGAGAGTAATAGTAAATTGTAAAAGGTTTATAAATATGAAACGAAATCCAGAAAAGTTAAACCAAGCTATCATTGTAGAAGAAATGCAAGAGGCTTTAGATATATGTATAAAAAGGGTACAACAGGAAGAGTTCTCAGAGGAAATACGACGGCTAAAAGAACATAAACCTGTTAAAACTACTAGTATTTTGAAAACATTCACCCCATTCATCGACAGTCAGAATATTCTCAGAGTGGGCGGCAGGTTGAGGAATGCTAATGTAGATGAAAACATAAAACATCCAATAATACTTGGCAAGCGAAATGATCTGATTCCGCTTATCTTGAAAGATGCACACATAAAAACTTTACACGGAGGAATAAATTTAATGATTACTTACCTGATGAGCAAGTACTGGATAGTTGGCTGCAAGAACCTAGTAAAACAATACGTTCATAATTGTCTTACATGCGCACGTCAGCGTGCTACAAACCGACAGATGATAATGGGTGACTTACCTCAAGCACGTGTGACTCCATCACGTCCTTTCTCACGTAATGGTGTTGACTTCGCTGGTCCTGTATCTATCTTAAAATCCAAAGGAAAAGGTGCCAAGACAAGCAAGGCATATATTTGCATTTTCATTTGTATGGCAGTTAAGGCGATACACTTAGAATTGGTTAGCGACTTAACTTCGGACGCATTCATTGCAGCATTCAAACGTTTTGTCGCTAGAAGAGGACAGTGTCACGAAATTTGGAGCGACAATGGCACTAATTTTGTAGCAGCCAATAAGGAATTATTGTCAATGTGGGAAGAAGCAAAAATAGAAATACCTGGTTCTGCTATCAATGAATTAGTGAATGACGGCGTTAAGTGGCATTTCATGCCACCTTATAGTCCAAATTTTGGTGGGCTGTGGGAAGCAGGTGTCAAATCGATTAAAGTACACTTAAGAAAGATACTTACGCACAACTTAACATTCGAAGAACTAACTACAGTGTTGATACAAATTGAAGCCTGTCTAAACTCAAGACCACTGATACCAATTTCAACAGATGTAGATCTCCTTGCCGATATAAAAGCACTCACTCCAGCTCATTTCCTCATAGGTGAAGCACTCATCACTAGACCTGATCGTGACTATACAGCTTCAAATATAAATTTACTCTCAAGATGGCAGCATACTCAAAAAATATTACAAGGATTCTGGAATCGTTGGCAGAGCGAATATCTATCAAGGCTAAATCAACGGCCTAAGTGGCTAAAGAGTGCGCCTGAATTTGAAATTGGCGATATAGTTTTGCTGAAAAATGAAAACATGCCACCAAGCAGATGGGCATTAGGCGCGTATTATTGAGAAGCATCCTGGAACGGACAATATTAGTAGAGTTTACAGTCTTAGATATAACGGAAAAATTATTAAGAGATCTGTAGCAAGTTTATGTCCTTTACCAATTTGTAAGAATTAGTATTGAAGTAGTAATATAACTAGATTAATGTTTAAAATTTAGAATATTTTTGTTAACATTGTTTTACATTTACCTACTAGTTTACCTATCTGGCAGTCCATTGATCAACTTATTAATTTAGTATGTAATTTGATTGTAAACTATTTTGTAATATTAAACATGTATATTACTTATTTTAAAAAGGCCTTAACGTCCTTTTGGTGGGCGGTATGTATGTTCAATTCTCAGTGTCTAATAAACAACGAAAGAGTTAACACGTCTTTTATTCAAACAAATATTAGAAAACAATTAACAAGCAAATTTAACTTTTAAATACATCAACAAACGGGTGCCCCATAGAGGGCCATCGATCGCACTACACCAGCATAGAGGCGGCGAACCTCCTCCCTCGGTCCCCCGAGATTAGGCAGCAGTCTGTGCAACGCACCCACTGCCTTCTCGATCCGGGGGGCCAGGAGCCTGAAGTGCTCTTCAAAGCTCCAGCGACCGTCCAGGACAAGGCCTAGGTATTTCATGTACCTGGACACCTGGACGTTTGAGTCACCTACGCGAATGATCTGCGAATGGGGTGGTTCCCGGCCCACCGGCCACTTGTGGAACCATAGCGCCTCCGTCTTATGCGGCGCTATCTGAAGACCCAATTCGCAGATTTTCGCGACGACGAGTTCGACTCCGAGCTCGGCTCGCCGTCTGGTCATCTCGAAGCTCAACCCGCATGCCAGCACCAGCGTGTCATCTGCATAGCAGATCACGCTGACGCCTGCGGGGAGCTCGACACGCAGAACCGCGTCGTACGCGAGATTCCACAGGAGTGGTCCTAGGACCGATCCCTGCGGAACCCCACAGTACACTTCCCTCCGGGTCCTAGTACCGTCCTGGCCCACGTACACAATGTACCTGTCGCGCAAGTAGCTCCCGACAGTCGCCTGCAGGTAGAGAGGCACACGGTGATACACCAGGGCCTCCCTAATGGCAACCCAGGGTAAAGTGTTAAAGGCGTTGACGATATCCAGGCTTATCGCCAACGCCATGCCCCCCCGAGCCACCGCCTGCTCCGTCAGGGACCGGACGCGCATGATCGCGTCAACGGTCGAACGACCGACGCACGACAGATGCTCACTGAGACGAGAAGCGACAATCCGCTCGAAGAGCTTGCCAGCCTCGTCCAGCAGGCATATGGGATGGTACGCAGAGGGAGAGTCCGCGTCTCTGCCGTCTTTCCTCAAGAGGACCAGACTTGACCGGACCGTCAACGGAGGCATCCACGGGCGTAACTTGCCCAGCACCATGCGGTACGGGCGCCCCCACGGATCCCTGTCGAGTCCCTCGAGGAGCTCGTTCCAGGACCGAGCGCCGGCGTCTGAGATGGCATCTCGCAGCGCCTTCTTGGCTTCCTGGAACGCCCTGTAGGCTTCGTCTCTCTCCTCAGGAGTGGCACGCCTTTTTCTCCGGGTTCTGCTGGACTGGCGGTGGGCGCGGAAGCATGCGGTACGCAGCTGCGCGATCTCCGCCGACCACCAGTGCATCGCCCGGCGCTCGAAGCGGCCTGCCCGGGGCATCGATGTATCGCAGATCGACGCCATCGTGCCCCTGAACCAGACCGACTCACCCTCGGGGTCGGGCGAAATCTCCTCGGCGTTTTCTGGCCAAGCCGCGACGATGGCGGCGGCTTCGAGATGATCTCGGTTTAGCCGCTTGAGGGCCCATCGTCGCGACAGGGTGTCTCCCTGACGACGGCTGGATCGGTCGGGATGGCGGATAGCCACATCGAAAAAGATGTGGCGGTGGTCGGATAGTGTGACCACCTCCTCAGCAACACGCCATCCCGAGAGCATGCGAATCGCAGGAGGAGTCGCCCATGTAAGGTCCACGACCGACTCCCCATGCCACCGCACGCATGTGCTCTCCGACCCGACGTTAATGAGCCGGAGTTCCAAACCAGCCGCCCAGTCGAGAAGCGTCACTCCCTTCGGATCGTCCCTAGAATTACCCCAAACCCTGGCGTGGGCATTGAAGTCTCCCAGGACGATCAGCGGACGGGGTAGGCATCTGCGAACGCAGTCTGCCAGCCCGTCCAGGTATAACTCGTAGTCGGCGAGAGACCTGTTGGGAGAGACGTAGCACCCCACAATGGCCAAGGGGCCCCACCGAACGGCCACGAACCCCAGCCCTGCTTCGAGCAGGGAACAGGGTGGGACCCCCACACCGCTCGCCCAATAGACGGCCACGGTGTCAGTGGCGTCCCCAAACCAGCGAGGGTGGTCGGGGACGCGATAGGGCTCCGCCACGACCGCGAGGCCTATGGACCATTCCGCAATGGTCTGCATTAAAAGTTGCTGAGCATTGCGGCAGTGGTTCAGGTTCGTCTGCAGCACCCTTACTCCCGCGAATGGGAGACCTCCATGGCCTCCTGCGGAGCAGAGCCCGGTGCTGAGGCGAGAGCCTCGGCGGTCGTATGAGCTGGGGTGGAAGGAGTGGTCTTTTTACCCTTCTTCCTCCCACCACCCGTCTGGCAGCATGTCTTTGCGCCCAGACGATGGGCCGACGGGCGACCCACATCTGAGCACAAGGGGCACCGGAGCGTCTTGGCCATGCATTGGCTCGCTCTGTGGCCGCGCTCTCCACAGGCGAAGCACCGGTCGCTCCGGTCTGCCCCATTCGGACACGTCTGCCCAACGTGGCCCTTCTCGAGGCACCGGAAGCAATATAGCGGCCTTGCCTCCAGCACCTCGACCCTGGCGGAGCCCCATCCCACGCGGATGTGTGAGGTCGTCGCCAGCTTACGCACGGCGGCGAGAGGACACCTCACATGTGCCGTGCCCAGTGACATGGGTGTCCGACGGATACTGCCAACGGTGACATTCTCCGTCGAACACCCACTTGCCTCTGCGATGGCCGTCGCCACCTCCTCTGGTGTTGAGGCGTCGTCCAGACCGAGCACTTGTAGCTCGCCCATTTTCATTGGGCGAGCCACTCTCACATTGAGATCCTTCAGGACCTCACGCATCCGCGCTGCGAGACGGTCGGCCTTGGCGTCACTGTCGGGGCCCCCGATGTTCAACAGGATCCCGCCAGTGACGGCCCTCTTAGAATCGACCGTCTCGATACCGAGGTCAGAGAGCTGAACCCGCGTACGGGCAGCTCGCATGACCTCGGTATAGGTCGTCGTCGCGCCTTCGACGACCGTAATGGCGACTGCCGCGGTCGCCGGCACCTTTGGGAGCCTCCTCATAGGCACCTTCTTTGCCGCAGGCTTTTTGGCCGCAGGCTGGGAAGGCGCCTTCGGCCGCGATCCAGGTTGCACTTTCCTGGCCGCGACCGTCGCCCAAGACTCGGCAGAATCCGTCGGACGGGAGGAAGAGGGAGAAGGGGCGGACACTGGTGGTAAATCGGTGATCGGCGGAGGAGCCGGTCCCGCCCTTCTCTTACTCTCCCTGTTTCTCCTTTTCCTGGGCGGAAGAGGCTCTGCCAAGGGGGCTTCCACTGGCCGAATCGGCGCAGCACTCCCCGTCAGTGCGGGTCTAAGCGCCCTGCCGTGGAAGAGCTCTGCCCTAAAGGCGGCCAGCTTCTCCTCCATGAGGGCTCCAATATGCTCCATGAGCCCGGCTTCACTGCTCGTCAGTTGAGCAGGAGCGCGTGGAGCAACAGTGGTTTTCGACGTCACCGCAGCCCCCACAGGAGCGTGCCCGGCCTGTGCAACAGAGGCACGCATTCTGGTCGCAACAGGGGCTCGCGCAGCAGGCGCCGCAGCAGTGGTCGCTACCGGCGTCGTGCGCTTGGGCGTCGTCACATTGTTGGATGGAGCCGACGGCACAGCACCCTGTTTCTCTTGAAAGGCGTTGAATTGTGCCGTCAGCTGCTCCAACCGCTGGGTGACGGTCGCGAGTTCAGCTCGAAGCTGGGAGTTCTCCCGTTCGAGTCTCTCCACGTCGGCGCCTTTGAAGAGACGCCGCAGGAGCTCAGCGACCGCCGCCTGCGTGATGCGCGTGGCCTCGCGCAGGTCGCAGATGATGCTCCCTTTCATCTTACGGGAGCTGTCTGCGACCTTCTCTATGGCCGCCAAATTGCTGGTGATGCAGGCACCAAGTTCGTCCATGGGACGTGCCTGCATTTTCACCTGCAGGACCTCGGGTCCAGGGAGGCTCCCCCCATCTCTCGCGGCAGCTGAAGCCGCGGAGGGGTCTGGGCGCTCGTCCCCGGTATCCCCGTCTGTGGCCCTGCTGGGCCCAGCACAAGAGGAGAGACTGAGACTCGAACAACTTATGTCCGAGCCGCAGCCACTCCCCTCCACCTCGTCAACGCCAGCGATGTTGGAGCCGGGCGTGTCCGGGCGAATAAACCGCCCACGCTTGTCTCGTGCCCGCTTTCGCTGTCCCTCCCCAGGATCCGTCAACCGCATCTTAATCACAGGTCTGGCCTTAGCCGACCGCGGCCTGCCTCTGCCCGTCCGTGCCTTGGGCACTTTCGGAGGCGGCAAAGCATCACTGGCCGAACCTGACCCCTCTGACTCTTGCCCTTCTCTCGTGCAAAGGCGTTTCCGGCCGTCAGGCCTCGTCTGCGCGGTATCGGTTCTCGTAGCTATCGACTCTAGGCTACGAGAACGAGAGGAGCCTCCTCGGCTCTTGACGCTTTCGGAGTGTGGATAAGCGATATGTGCGCCCCCCCCCAGATTTCGAGTCGGGGCGCTTACCGGAGACCTGCTCCGGGTGGGATTCACGGCTATTGCCGCTGCCCACCTGGGGAATTGCACTACTTGCAGAACTTTCCATATTCGCTTTTTTTTAGGCGCTCGGGACCGGATACCCTCCGGCCATACATCCCCTCGGCACGCCAGACCTTGGGATTTAGGATGCGCGATATTGGGGCGAAGTTCCAGTCTGCTTAAGCAGAGCGGAACAACGTGCGTCCCCAATACGCTCCCCCCGCCCCTGTCGGTCGTTAGCCGTGTCGACGGCAGCCTCGCAGCAGAACCGCTACGGGGCTACCGTCCACACGTTTCCAGGGAGCACCACGTGGAGGTGACCGACCTGCTCCCCAAGTCGTCAAAAGCTAGTCTCGATTGACAAATTCATCGCTTTTATAATATTTGTCATTTAAACCTACGCTATTTTTACATGAAACTCTATAATTAAAAAATATGGCAATTGTTTTTATATTTAGTAGACGTTCTTTTGTTTTCTTGCCATTTTAAGGTTTACGAAAAATATCAATGGAATATTAATAGGATCGCTTGGTGACCCGCCTGTCTGTCATGTCACCAGTAAAGATCATATTTCTTATGTAAAGGTTATAATTATAAAGCTGAAACTAATATGTAATAGCTAAGGCCAGGTTCTATTAGTCCTTAGAGTACAGTATACTTCCCGTTGACCCTCAATTAAGAAATTGATACGGAACCATCAGTCCGTACTGTCAGTTCTTTTTTAGCTTCACGCTTTATCCCGCACATGGCAGGGTAGGCAGAGGGAACTGCAGGGACCATATGAACCTAGTGTTAAGACACTCCGTTAATCAGTCCCTGTTTTCTCCGTCCCCGCTTTCCACCTTTTTCGAGGTATTGTTGAGTGGCGGAACTCGAGGTCGCACTTTGCCTAGTTGCCAGAGTCAAAATCTATCTTCCCCGAGTGGGAATCGAACCCACAAACCGTCGCGTTTACCGGCAAACACTACGCCTTTGTGCCACGACGGTTCTCTTATTTTTTTCGTTAATAAATTACTGAATATGGTACATGGTGACCTGCAATAGGTACCTTCCAACGCTAATCAATCGTGGGCGCCACCTACAGCCGTGTGTGGAGAATACTCGCACTGTTAGAAACGTTATTGCCTTTTAGATTCAGTGTAGGCTTATTTAATAGTTTACTTTGAATAACTATTACGTTTAAATTACAAAATTACAAATCTATAATATTTATGACTATATATATTATCTACCTACACACGCTCATAAACACACATATATATATATATATATATATATATATATATATATATATATATATATATATATATATATATATATATATATATATATATATATATATATATATATATATATATATATATATATATATATATATATATATATATATATACATATATATATATACATATATATGGTGAGGAAAAGAAGTGTTAAACGCTACGTGTCTTTATGCTTTTGTTTTCTTGCCGTGTAAGGATTAGTAGTGTTAAGACACTCTGTTTCTAGTTCTCATTCAATTTTCCATACATTGCCTGTAGTGCGGCGAAACACAGCGCCATTCTTCGTTGTTAATATGTCTTAATAATTAACTTTCACAAAGGGTTCGCCGTCGCCCACTGGACAGTGCTGTGGGCAGATATTTCGTAAATATCTTATTAGCCTTCAGGGCTCAACCTCGTTTTTGTGTAATGTATCACAATAAGTACCTGCTGTTATTGACCACCTACGAGTAACTTAACGGTAAAACATTTAATTGCTTTTATTTTTACTTGTTTAGTTTTAAGCTGTGTTTTATACACAGGCGGATAGGCAAAGGGTGCTGTAGAAAAGCCTAGTATTAACACACTGTGCCTGAAGCGACGAACCTTAAAATATTTAATAATTTATTCACACCGAGTGGGAATCAAACCCGTTGCATTTACAGGCCTACATAATGTTTCTGCTGTTTCTTAAAAAATAGCGTCATCTAAAAAAAAGCGGAAAGGGAACGGAGAAAGCAGGCACTAAGCAACGGAGTGTCTTAAAACTAAGTTCATATGGTTCCTGCAGTTTCCTCTGCCTACCCTGCCATGTGCGGGATAAAAGCGTAAAAGCGTGAAGCTAAATGATGTTAATTTGGTCCAGGAATATGTCTTGTTGTAAGTTTTCGACTTATCGAGCATCAACTTTAGGTTTTATTTATTTATTTTATTTATAACACTTTATTGCAGACAAAAGATACAGTGTACATTACAAGTAAATATAACAACAGGATATGAGTGCAAAGGCGGTCTTATTGCTTAAAGCAATCTCTTACAGACAACCCTTTAGAGTAAGAATTTGTCTGTGTGAAACGGGATGGTGCAAACAAGCATGTTTTATTCTACTTAAATAACTAAAAAATTAAATTTTAAATAATACAAATAATATATATACATAATATATAAGTGTAATAAATACATATATACCAAATAAATAAATAAAATTATATAACAGAAATTTATACTAAACATATAAAATAAAATTAAAAAAATTACGCACATAAAATATAATACTTAATAAATAAATAAATACTAATAATATGATAATATAGGAAATAGTATTTACTTAGATTGAATAGATAAATAATACTTATGTTACCTATTTTTAAATATATAAATTGACTCAGATTGACGAATTTCAGCGGGGAGCGAATTCCATAGCTTTGCAGCTGTCATCGTGAAGGATTCGCTATAGAAGTTTATTGTAAATAAAACAGTGACGATAAGATAAATCATGAGCATAAATCTTCTTTCTTATTTATTTTAAGCTTTGTTCTCTACTTTTCAATTTTCCATTTAACTTCCAGATACTATATAAGTGGCAGACTTATATTTTTCTATAAATCATCAATGTTAGAAAAAATTGAACTCACAACCCTCGCATACAGACAGTGAAACATTGTACCACTGCGCTACTATGACCTCTTCTACAATAACACATTAAATAATCAAGTAGCACGTAATAAAGCCACCTGGTCATAACGCCTATGAATATTTGTAACTCAATACATTGGTTGCTTCATAACGGTCTTGTGTAGGATATCATCAAAACAACAACCGGGAATCGAATCTGACACCTTTCTCACACACTTCCAGATAAGGTAACTTGAGGTTGTTTTAGTTATATCTTTATTTTTGTAGAGTAAAATGGCATAAGTGTATATTTTTAATAATTTAATTTTTATATGTTTTGCTGTACAAGTGTCTTGTTCTTTTTCTTGTTCTCATAGTTGCGTATTGCCTATATAGTAGTCAGACAGTCAATGTATCACTGCGACCATTGCTGATCTGTTGTAATCAAAAATATTGAGTCTTGATTAAATGGAGAAATATTTTGGACTCCTTCCTATGTAAATTGCGCGAAAGGAGTATGAAAATTGACATACTTATAGTATAATAAAAACCCCATAAAGTTCATTAAATCAATAAATAAAACTTTTCACCCATCTTTGGCTATTTAGACTTCTGTATGGAGTGACATACACATTTCTATGACAACGCGTCAGCTAGTATACGTAAATTTTGCGAGTTCTGTACCATGGTTTCTTATTTTTGTTATAAATTATACTTACACCACTTTTCATGAGTCCGGGATGAGATCTTACGAGAAGTCATTATGTAATAATAAGTTGTTAGACCGTGAACAAGATATCAGTGGGTTTTGAAGACTTTTATGACTTTTTTTATTGATTTAAGTGATATCCTTAGTGACATATTAAGGTATTTAAGTTGATATTGAGAAAATAAAAAAAAATGACTTAAAAGTTTTTTTTCATGTAAAAATATTTGAATTCGCGTCCCCCGGAATTAGTCCAACGCAATGTATGTTGTCACTTGAATGCAAATAAAGCGATTAGTAAAATAAGAAAGGGTTTGAACCTTCCTTTTCTTGTGATGCTGTTTATACGATATCCAACAGGTATGGTAGGTTCTACTCGTGACTTTGAGAACGTTTAACGTTTTTAAATTTCCTTTTAGCTTCACAATTTATCCTGCTTATAGCAGGGTAAGAAGAGGGACCCGTAGGAACCGTGAGAACCTAATGTTTAGCCACTCCATTCTCCACTTTCCTCCGTTTCTCCGTTAAATGGCAGAAATCAATGCCACGCTTAGTTAGTTTCCAGAATGTATAAAATAAGAATGAAAAATCCATCTTCGCCGAGTGGGAATCGAACACCCAATCCGTTGCGTTTACTTCTGCCTGTAAACACTGCGCCCTATGGTCCTGTCCTATATGCCTTCGCTATATATATATATATATATATATATATATATATATATATATATATATATATATATATATATATATATATATATATATATATATATATATATATATATATATATATATATATATATATATATATATATATATATATATATATATATATATATATATATATATATATATATATATATATATATATATATATATATATATATATATATATATATATATAATGTATATATATATACCAAATTAAAATCTCTCTCATTTCAAATACAAGAAGTAATACTTAAAAATGTTTAAGTACCACATCTCTGACATTAAGCAACATGATGGTAAATTGATACGTCGTTATAGTAAACGAATTATATAAGTGATCGATCGATAGATCTTTGGAAATTAGAGCGGATGTTACGTTCTTTTGACCTGTAATTACATTTTTCTTAGTTATTCTATAGTGTACTTGTTTCATGGTGTATTACCAAGTACATTAGTAATTTTAATTTAAATTTTATTTTGTTTTTACAATATAATGTAATAGCTGGATGAGGATCGTCGTGGGGCAGAGGCACAGCGTCTGTATGTAAACGCTACGGATTGTAGGTTTGATCCCCACTCAGAGAAAATGGATTTTCCATTTCCATTTACTTCGCTCTGGCAACTAGGCAAAGCGCTACGGATGAGTTCTGCTGAATGTCAAGCTAGCAATGTCTTGAAAAAGGTGGAAAGCAGCGAACGGAGTGTCTTAATACTAGGTTCCCATAGTTCTCTCGCAGTTCTCTCTGCCCACCCTGTCATGTGCGTGATAAAAGCGTGAAGCTATATAAAATAAAGTAATTTTTAACAAAAAAAGAACCGACTTCAAAAAATAAAAAAGTTCTAGTCTAAAGCAAAAAAGTTAACTAAAAAGCAAAAAATAAATTTCGGCACAAAGTAATACGTTCGTATTTTTTTCTTTGTTAAATTAAATTAATGATTACTTAAGTAAATAAAAAATATTTTATAATTTTGAAGTCGGCGCCAAGTAAATACTACAACAACCTTACTACAATATCAATTCAAATTTCAAACACACAATATTATTAAATATATCAAACAGTAACAGTATTACAAAATATATATGAATCGGTAGCCACTAACTATCAAAGTATTTTTTTTAAATATTTACTTAAGTAGGTACTGGTTTACAAACAATTAGTACTAGTATAGTACCTAGCACAAGAACTATGCCTCCCGGCGGCAGTCGGCCCGCGCGGTGCGGGAAGGGAGGCGTGGTTAAGTGAGCGACCCGAAGCGGGCAGACGCGCGAGGGCAGACGTCGTTGATGGTTGTCTCTGATTGCACAATTTTTCGATCTCCCACAAAGCGTTGTTTTTAGATAGGTTTTCGTAAAATAGGTACCTACCAATTTTTCGCAAGATTAGGTTAAATATATTCGTATTACTTTAAGTGATTTTGGTTTCATACTTCCTTATTATCCCTGTTTTGCTCACAGATTTTCTGACTTCTTTTAATTTTAGTTATTTGTCGTTCTTTCATATATTTAATAACAAGATACTTTGATAGTTTCTAGGTATTCATATATTTTTCTTATTGTTTGTCTTATAATATTGTAGTAAGGTTGATTATTCTGATATATTTAATAATATTGTGTGTACTTAGTAATTTGATATTGTAGTAAGGTTGTTGTAGTATTTACTTGGCGCCGACTTCAAAATTATAAATATTTTTATTTACTTAAGTAATCATTAATTTAATTTAACAAAGAAAAAAATACGAACGTATTACTTTGTGCCGAAATTTATTTTTTGCTTTTTAGTTAACTTTTTTGCTTTAGACTAGAACTTTTTTATTTTTTGAAGTCGGTTCTTTTTTTGTTAAAAATTACTTTATTTAACGATTTTGAGTGATGGGTAGACCGAGCAAGGATGCCTCTCGAATGAGGAAACGACGGTTACTTGAGACGGATAATGATAGGCGGAAAAGATTAAACATAATTAAAGAAAAAGCAAATAAGAAGAGACAAAATGAAACGCCAGAGGAGCGCGGAAATAGATTGTCGGCTATGAGAGCTTATATATCAAATAGATTATCCAACGAAAGTAAAGAAAATCGTGACCATCGTTTTTCCTTGATTCGAGAGCGATTATCAAATGAATCTGAAGAAGCCCGTGCCCACCGGCTCAGTTTGATTCATGAACGATTATCCAACGAAACGGAAGAAGCCCGCGCTCACCGGCTCAGTTTGATTCATGAACGATTAGCAAAAGAAACGGAAGAAGCCCGTGCTGACCGGCTCAGTTTAATTTATGAGCGACGATCAAATGAGTCTGCAACTCAGAAATCCAAACGCTTAAGTAACTTAAGCAAGCGTTCCACACAGAGAGTGCTTAATGAAACTCCAGAAGAAAGGACCAGTCGATTGGCCGTCCTGAGACAAGTGTCAAGTCACTTAAGAAATACTTGTTTATTGGGAGTTGAACAATTCCGAGCAGCGATTAATGTTTTTGCAGATGTACCATGTGCTGTATGTAATAAATTGCTTTATCCACAACAGCGCATCAATTTACAAACGGCAGCATTGAGTTCTATCTTACCATCTGAATTAAGCGCAGACGATAGGATATTAACATGTTCTCGATGCAGTAATACTTTAAAAAAACGAAAAATTCCATCTCAAGCCTATTGGAATAATATGGTTGTTGCTAATGTGCCACACGAATTAGCCGATTTAAACGAAACTGAAAAAAGATTTCTTTGCAGAGTGGTGCCATTTATTAAAATAATAAAACTACAGAACCGATTTAGCCAAGATTGGTGTAAAGGTCAAGTAGTCTTATTCGCAAAAGATGTCATAGAGTTAGCCGAACAACTACCGCTTCATCCAAACCAGGCTGGACTAATACTCATTGTAGAAAGTCTAGAATACCTTCAATGTACTAAAGAGTTTGTGGTTGATATTGATAAATTAAAAATTGCGTTAAGTTGGTTAATGTCTAACAACGCTCTTTATAAGGACGTTCGACCTCATTTTATCAATGCAATTGATATTTCCGAATCGATCCAGGTGACCGGTGAACTACCCAATTATGAAGAAGAAACTAGGGCAATAACGAGAACAACTAGAACTATTGAACATTTTAAGTACTTAAATAACGATACAAGTATTTTGCATGGTTCATTTCATCAAGGTGATGCAAGGTTCAGTCCTGAATCTCGGGGCAGACAATGTACTGCTATTGCAACAGTTTCTTGCGTGGCTTTTCAACTAATTGATCCAAACTCATTGTGCCAAAGTGATATCGACTACATTTTGATTATAGGTGACAAATACTATTGTGATTGCGTAGCAGCTCGACCGGTACCTAACATTGAGGATTCAAACTCAAAATATTTAGCAGCTACAGAACTTTTGCCATGCATTACATATAATAGACAACAGGTTAACATTAGCGGTAATGAACAACCTATTTTTAACGGTCATTTAGTAAATGACGACAGCGAAAATTTTTTCCCTAATTTAAAGAATGCTCTCAATAGATTTTTTATTGAACATTCGTATGGTTTGATAACTACTAACCTAACAACCGTAGCTGTGCATTGCAAACGTCAATTAGACTCTGCTACGTATTATTTGTTTGATTCTCATGCACGTGGCGCAAAAGGTTTTAAGGCACCATTGCACGGAGCAGCTTGTTGTATGAGATTTACAAATGTTGATAGTTTATATAACATTTTGCGTAGGAATTTGTTTTTGAAAAAATCTTCTAATGAATACACATTGAATGTTTATTCATTGACGTCACTTATTTTGACATCAGTATCATTTAGTGACAATCAACCTGATACTAATACAGATATATCTTTACCAAACTCTACTCGTAAAATTGAGTCCCGTGAACAAGCATTACAACGAGCTCGAAATTCTGAACCTGTGATGATAATAGAGACTACTAGTATGCTTTGCAGTGTTGAGGAAACAGTGTCCGCCTTAGAAAGTGTAGTTAATTTCAATAATGCAGATTCAGTATCTGAGTTAAGATTAGCCGAAATTAAAAGAAAAACCGCCCCACCATTGAATTTAGAACGGGAGCGTCGTCTCGAAGAGCTGGCCTGGTATTTTCTTTTCCCAGATGGTAAAAATGGCCTTCATGAGGCAAGAAATATACCTATTACCCCATTAGATTACTTCCAGAGCCGAATAATGTCTAATGACAGACGTTTCAATAGAAACGATTATTTATTTTATGCCTTATCAGTGGTTGAGTATTATCGAGCAAAGTCTAGCATTTCTGTATCCTGCAGAATGCGTCAAGCTCAGGGAGAACAAACTCCACAAGGGCTTGTTGATAATATTCACCTTACAATGAGAAACATAAGGGGTTCGGCATCATATTGGAGGAAATGTTGTTCGGAACTTATAGCGATGGTAAGAACTTTAGGGCCGCCTTCGTGGTTTTTAACTTTCTCATGTAATGATTTACATTGGCCCGATATGATAAAAGCGTTACTTATTGCAGATAATCGAGAAATTAACGAAATTGACCAACTTACATTTGAAATTAAGCTTAATTTAGTTCAAAAATATCCGATAGTAGTTGCCAGGCAATTTACAGTACGCATTAATGCGCTGATGAAATACATTAAAGGGAATGATAGCTGTTTAGGAGGTAAAGTTGTGGATTATTGGCACCGAATTGAATTTCAAAATCGAGGTAGCCCACATCTTCACATGTTGGTATGGTGTGAAGGTCTTCCTGACTTTTCTACCTCAGAAGGAACTGCAGTTATTGATAAAGTGATTTCTTGTTCCTTAAATCCTGAGAATCATACATTGAAAGCATTGGTAGAGAACGTACAAATTCATAAGCATACTAGTACTTGTTATAAGAACCGCACTAACCAATCCTGTCGATTTGGTTTTCCTAGGGCACCAAGTGATAATACTGTTTGTTTAGGACCCGATGAAGCTCTAGCTAATAATGGTCGATTTTGTAACCTTAGACGAACAGCTGAAGAAGGTATGGTCAACAATTACAATGCAGACTTGCTAGAACTATGGGAAGGCAACATTGACGTGCAACCTTGCGGTAATGTTACTGCAGTTTCTTATTACGTCGCTAAATACGTTAGCAAATGTGAACCACATGATAGTGGCGATGTAATACGTGAAACAATTACCAGGGCCAAGAGACAAGGGGGCACTGTATGGCATCAGTTATTCACTATGGCAATGGCAATTTTGTCACAACGTTTGGTTAGCGCTCCCGAATGTGCTTATAGGTTATGTCATTTACCTCTTAAGATGAGTTCACGGAAAACTGTGTTTGTAAACAGTTGCAAACCAAATGAAAGATTTCGGCTTTTACGAGTTGAAGGCAATGAATCATCAATTTATAATAACATTTTTGACCGCTATGTACAGAGACCTGATGATCTTGAAAACCTGAGCCTAGCTGAATTTGCTGTACGTTTTGAAACAGTTTCAAACCTGGCGTGGAATGAAGAAGATGGCGACGAGGATTTGAGAGAAACGCATAATGAGCCCCAACGTTTTATTAGATTGAGAGATAATACTCGAATGAGTATACGTAATAAGCATGCAGTTCTTCGCACTAGATACTTCACTTTAAATAGTGACAAAGAAAGTTATTATTATAGCTTACTTGTATGTCATCTCCCTTTTCGCGATGAATCTAGCCTCTTACTAGATGAAGAAACTGCAGAGTCTCGTTTTTTGAGACGGCAATCGGAATTACGACCGTTGCAAGCTAATGTTAACCCTGAAGAATTTGCTCATGCCGAGCAAATAATACAGCAAGCATTAGCTCAAGCAACTGCGTTACATGCTGCTAGGCAAACTCTTCCCACTGACTATGAAGGGTTACTTTGTGCAGATGATGAAGTTCTTATTAACATTAATGACAATGGTGATGACAATGGTGAAAGAATAATAATGCCTAATGATGTATTCATTAATAGTATACGTGGACTTAATATTCAACAACAAAATTTGTTCCAAAAGGTCTCTGTTGCGGTTGAAGCCGATATAAATGGCGCCAATGATCAATTGTTGCTTTTTATAACGGGAGGTGCCGGCAGCGGCAAGTCGTACTTGTTAAAATTACTTGTGGAACACATCGTACGTTGTTACGCACCGACTGTTGACCCTCTGCTTAAACCCAAATTTGTCGAAGTAGTATCATTAACAGGGGTCGCTGCCCGACAAATATTTGGTAAGACTCTGCATTCTGTATTTTTACTACCTATTGAGAAAGGCAATTCTATGTTTTATAAACGTTTGAGTGGAAATAAACTAGAACAAGAGAGACGTAGATGGCGCCATATCAGTTGGCTCATAATTGACGAAATTTCGATGGTGTCGTATGAAAACTTGCGCATCATACATTTACGGCTACAGGAATACAAAAACAATGATAAGCTATTTGGAGGAGTCAACCTGCTGCTATTTGGCGACATAATGCAACTGCCTCCGGTCAAAGGAAACTGGTGCTTTTTGCAGCCATCGTGGTTTGCTGCCGAAATTAATTTATGGCATCAATTTTCATTTTGCGAACTAACTATAAACATGCGCCAACAAAATGATGTTGAATTCATCGAATTGCTAAATAACTTGCGGGTCGGTGAATTGACTACGAGTCAACTTCAATTACTCTGTGAACGACGCAGAATACCTTTGACATGGGACTTCGCTGACGGAGTTGCTGTGCGAATCTACCCAACCGTTAAACAAGTAGACGATTATAATGATTCAATGACAACAGAAAATTCTAAAGTGCACAAAACTTATGCCATAACTGCTGTAGACGAGTCTCGTGAGGTTGCCACTTATGGAAAGACGCCACCGCCCAACGTAATACCGCGTAATGTAAATAGCTGTGGAGGCTTATTATCAACGCTAAAGTTAGCTGAAGAATCACGCGTTATGCTAAGGCGAAACATATCGGTTTCAGATGGCCTTGTAAACGGAGCAATGGGTATTGTTAAAAAATTTAAATGGCCTGCTCTTCGGAGAGAACAAATTGAAGAAGGGGAATTACCGGAAAGTGTGTTTATTCAATTTGATGATGAGACGATTGGAAGTAGAATTAAGGATGAAAATGGCTGGGTACAGATAACTCCTACTGTTGCAACATTTCAGGCAACGAAAGGATACGGAGATGTCGAGCGCCGAATGTTGCCTTTGATTTTAAGTTGGGCAGTTACGGTCCACAAATTACAAGGCACAACACTAGAAAAAGCTGTTATAGATCTAGGCAAGAAAAATTTCGCCAAAGGACAGGTCTATGTTGCTTTGAGTCAGGTCAAAACCTTGGAAGGAATAGCGTTGTCTGACTTAGATGCAAACAAATTGTTGAGTAGGCCACACGACGAAAGAGCTTTGCAAGAGATGACGCGATTACGCAACTTAAATTCAGTCTCTTGATTTTTGTCCTCATTTATCAACCATTCAGCATGACGAGAATTTAATGGTTGTCCTATCTTTTTTTTTAAATCAAAGCGTTGAGTCATTCCCTCTAATGTCTATGGTCTCCATGATCAGATCTACTGCAGACCTTCATTATAACCCATATGGGTGCAAAGTTTTCTTCTCATCAATATAAATTAATTAAGTTCAAACAAAAGGTTTTTAAATCATTGAAGAGTTCCCTGAACTGTCCTTCGTCTTAATCATCAGACCCCAAATGAGTCATAACCCATAATCATCAAAGTTGGTTCATAAACGACACAGTTATACAAAGTTATCCACGAACAGACGTAAGAAGTTAAAAAAAAGTTTTTGTTAGTTATCTCCAAAAGTGCTGAATCAATTTCGGTAAAATTTAAATGGGACAACGTTTGATGTAAGACCTACTAAATACAAAAAGAATCATCAAAAATCGGTTCATAAACGACACAGCTATCCGCGAATAGACATAATAAATGTTTGTATTGAAATTTGTTTTTGTTAATTATGTCCAAAAGTGCTGAACCAATTTCGATAAAATTTTAATGAAACAACGTTTGATGTAATACCTACGAAATACAACAATAATCATCAAAATCGGTTCATAAACGACACAGTTATCCGCGAACAGAAATAGTAAATGTTTGTGTCGTTATTTGTTTTGTTGATTATCTCTAAAAAGACTCAATCAATTTTGATAAAATTTTAATGGGACCACCTCTGGTATAAGACCTACCAAATACAAAAAGAATCATTAAAATCGGTTCATAAACGACACAGTTATTCTCGAAAAGAAATAGTAAATGTTTGTGTCGATATTTGTTTTTGTTGGTTATCTCCAAAAGGACTCAATCAATTTTGATAAAATTTTAATGGGACTACCTCTGGTATAAGACCTACCAAATACAAAAAGAATCATCAAAATCGGTTCATAAACGACACAGTTATCCGCGAACAGAAATAGTAAATGTTTGTGTCGTTATTGGTTTTTGTTGATTATCTCTAAAAAGACTCAATCAATTTTGATAAAATTTTAATGGGACCACCTCTGGTATAAGACCTACCAAATACAAAAAGAATCATCAAAATCGGTTCATAAACGACAAAGTTATCCGCGAACAAACATAAAAAAAAAAAGCATATATACAGGTCGAATTGAGAACCTCCTCCTTTTTTTGAAGTCGGTTAAAAATATAAAAGCTTTAAATATGGCGTTGAGTCCTGCAACTTCACATAAAGCATAATGGTAAAAAATAGCTTTAGCAGCTTTTATAGCCATCATGTGTCATACACAAATCGATGTTATTTTCCATTTTTTTTAGCTTCACGTTTTATCGACAAGATAATTGTGGATTTGATTTCCAGTTTCGTAGGTCTTTATTTTTATATCCTCGCTCTGGTAACTCGAGGAAAAACTTCGTTTAGTTCCTCCAGTCACGTAATGGTCCAAAAATTCTTTCAGTGGAGAACGGAGTGTCCTAACACTAGATTCTCTTTGCCTACACTTGTATATATGGAATATGTCGAGAAGATATAGAAAAGAATTTTTAAAGTACCCAACTATTGTAAATTTAAAGATTTAGTTAAAAATCTTTTAAATTTTTTATAAAAAAATTAATATAATTTTCAATATCAAAATAAGACTATTTCGCATGCGTTGCAATTTGCCCTAAATCTGTCCTCAAATAAAGTTACTAGAGCGCGACGGTCAATACAACTGTGCTCAAAAATTCGTTATCAAAATACCCTGAGATTAGATAGTGATTAGATGAAAGTAGGCTCTGGAGAAAACATAGAAAAACTATGAATATCAAAAGCTAGATGTATTTCTTTATATTGTAAAATAAGCCTTGCGTTTAATCAGGTTTTTTATAATAGGTATGATGAACTCAATAGTTTTTTTTTTTTAGCTTCACGCTTTATCCCGCACAAGGCAGGGTAGGTTTTAGTAAACATTAAAAATATCGAGATTCGGTTCGGTGTCTTGTGGAAACCCATTTAACGTTTTTAACTCATATGTTATTAGGTCAAGGCTGTACCTTCACATGGTCAGAAAAATAATTTTATCATGGTGTTACATAAGTAGGCATAGAGCTACAATTATGAATGATTTTTTTTGGATATTTATATTAACTTATCACTTGTTTGTGGCACAAAATTACATAGAAAATTTATTTAAGTATGATACTTCTTGGTATGACTTATAAACAACATGTTCCATTACCCGAACGAGAATCAAACCCGTAATCTGTGTAATGGACTTTCAGAAATAGGGCTTATATATTTATTTCTTTTACCTTTTTTAACTACATTTTATTTTATATATCTGGATTATTATCATGACGAGGATGTTTGAACAGCGCTTGTCAAAACGACACGCCTAATATATATGTATATTGCATAAGAATAGGCGTCGAGATGCTAAATTGAGCGACAGTTATCCATCGACCGGTCTTTGAGGAAGCTTGAGTGTTGCCATAACACCGTTATTGTACAATATTTTTTATAAGAATATATAGATAATTATAAAATTTAGAATTTAAAGTCGTACAGATTTTATGCACATTGGGTAAAGATTTCAATAGGCAAAATAAAAAAATATTATTCTTTTTTTTTTAGATAAACATCTTACACATATCGCTTATACGTTTGTGGGATACTTAAAAAAAATATTTAATAGACTACAAATTACTTGACAAGTTACAAGTGGTAGAGCCTAGCTACACCAACACCAGTAGCTTTAAAGGGCTAAGCTCAAACCGGGTGAATACCACGCTCTTACAGAATACCGTCGTGAAACAGCTGCATATTAAAGCTGCTGTGTTTCGTCAGGTGAGTGAGAGTTCCGGAAGCTCATAGAGGAGAGTTGGTCTGGATATTTGTTTAGCAACGCGTCCACATCTTCGCAGGTTGTGGATGTTTAAAAGCGAAGATATTCAATTAACATGTTTACCATATTATAATATAAAAAACGCGCACCAAAATCGTGTAAAGTTTAAATTAAATAAAATAAAACATTTGGATATTTCACTCCTATTTTCTTTGTTCTGGCAACTAGGCAAAGCGCGGCGTTGGGTTCCGCCACTCAACACACAATGCCATGTAACACACATGCAATGAAAAGCGGGGAACGGAGTGCCTTAACACTAGGTTACTACAGTTCCTGCGGTTTCCTCTGCCTACCCTGCTATGTGGGAGATAAAGCGTGAAGACAAAAAAATAGTGATAAAAATTATAAAAAATATAATAAAATAAAACACTTTATAGCATGTTTCGTCGCATCGGTGTAAGAGCGGCCGGCGTCGACCTCGCAAGGCCGTGCATCCGGCGACCGAATACGTATACTTTTTTCAACGCATTCCCACCGCCTAGCGGTACACCTTTATTAGGTCCTTGATTCGAATCCATTCATGAAGGCATGTTACGTAATTGAATCACTTTTTATACCAAGTCAGTATTGAGACATTGAAAAATTGTAATTTTTTATACGAATGCGAACTTACGAAATTCTTTTCTTTGTAACTTGGAAATTAATAAGAATTTTGAAATAGCAGAATGTCTCATCACTACCGATATGAAGGTAAAATATAAAAATTACTCATTTTTTCAGCTACTTAAGGATGGATCTTTTAGGGATGGGAAAAATAAATTATATTTTTTTATTTCTAGGTCTTTCTTGTCTAGGACTTAAAGCTAGTAACTAAGTAAATCCTTTGATTGGCCATTTATATAATATAATATAATGTGTTAAATAAAATAGGTATATTATACTAATAGGTACATGTTTAAATTATAGTATACAACAAGGGCTCTTATAGACTGCTCCTTAATACTTAAGAGTAGTTGGTCAGAATAAAAGAAATTACAGTAAGCCCCGTTTAAGACGATTTGTCAATTTAAAAATGCGTCTTACGAGGGAAATCTAATTAAGCGGGTTTTACTATACTCATGATAATGACAAACAAAGGCAAACAGAACTTGACTTGACTCTCTCTCTCTCTCTCTCTCTCTCTCTCTCTATATATATATATATATATATATATATATATATATATATATATATATATATATATATATATATATATATATATATATATGTGTGTGAAGCCGGGACAGCCTGCTAATGTTATAATTATTTTATATTTCACTATAAATTTAAATTATATTAACATTGATACTTAGAAGAGGAGAGTCGTAGCAAAGAGACTCAACGTCTGCCTTTAAACGTGACGGTGTGTGGGTTCATTTCCCACTCTGTGATAATGAATATTTTTCATTTTTTTCGTTCTGGTAATCAACTGGGTTTCCATATGCAGGTTCAAAAACAAGAATATATAATCAATATTGTTATATAATAAGTGTTTATTATATTTATCCGTATTTTTATATTATTTTTCTGAGAATAGTAACTTGTAACTGGCCAATCCAACAGTAGTGAAATATTTGTTTATAGACCTTACGATATGAAAACGACCATTCGGTTCAAGTTTCGTGGGAAATATGCAAATGATATGTGAATAAATTAGGATTCGCTAATAGTATGGAGATATTTCTTAGTGTTGTCGAACTCAAACGTACAAGTTACTTGTTCTGTTGCTCCATTTCCTGTGTGTTATCACATATAAATATTTGCTTATATATATATATATATATATATATATATATATATATATATATATATATATATATATATATATATATATATATATATATATATATATATATATATATATATATATATATATATATATATATATATATATATATATATATATATATATATATATATATATATATATATATATATATATATATATATATATATAAATATTGCTTAAATATTAGACTGCGAAATGTTGCTAGTTAATAAATATTGTGAATTTTTATCCTCCATTGCAGGGTACCGCAGGAACCATGAGGACCTAGTGTTAACACACCTCGTCCCCTGTATACTGTATTATACTTGTTTTTAAAATATCTACCGGTTAGTTTGGAGGATTACCAAGATATATTTACTTTCTTTTATGTATAGACGTGGAAGGGGTTATTTATAATGTCATTTAGCTCAAAACACCTATGAAAATATTTTTGTGTCATCGAACTTATGGGTACGCGAAACTAGTTCGGTTACTCCATTTCCGGTCAATATTCTGTGATTGACCATAGACTATTACTACATTTTTAAACATATTGGTATCATACGAAAACTACTTTTTCTAAATTTGACTCTTGTTTTTTGAAGGTTTTGTTGAATCATTTACTATGTAAATAATACATTTTTTTTAAATAAAAAGCTTTTTCTTTGATTATTTCATATCTACAGGAAGTATTCTATTCTTTTACAATACTCACTTATATATGTATATATAAAAGTAAATAACACAGCCATATATATATATATATATATATATATATATATATATATATATATATATATATATATATATATATATATATATATATATATATATATATATATATATATATATACATATATATATATATATATATATATGGCTGTGTTATTTACTTTTATATATACATATATAAGTGAGTATTGTAAAGAATAGAATACTTATTATAAATATATATATATATATATATATATATATATATATATATATATATATATATATATATATATATATATATATACATCTTAATATCTTTTGAAATATTTCTGATAAGTAAAAATACCATAAAATAGTGCCATCAGGGTACGTTTGGTGCAGTAAGTAAATAAGTATATATTGAATTACTTAACAAGTAAATACACACATATATATATATATATATATATATATATATATATATATATATATATATATATATATATATATATATATATATATATATATATATATATATATATATATATATATATATATATATATATATATATATATATATATATATATATATATATATATATATATATATATATATATATATATATATATATATATATATATTTTATACCTACATTGTAGAACGACAAAGCGCGTAGTTGAGTTCCGCCATTCAACACATGTATGAAGTATGAAGAATAAGATAATTGTATTTAATTACATGACATAGCTTCACGCTCTATTCCTAGCGGAGTAGTCAGAGAGAACAGAGCGCCAAACGCTGCGGTCCCTGCATGCCTCTTTCGCCTCCTCCACTATCATCAACCTCTTCAACATACTCTCCAGGGAGTCCTCATGCTTTTTACCTGACGTTCCTCCATTATCTTCGATACTGTGTTTTCGAAAGTCAACCGAGATCTCCCCTTACCTCTCTTACCTTTTCCATCGTCACTTTTCCATCGTCAATGTTTTTTACCATTCTTTCGTCACTCATTCTTTCGACGTGCCCAAACCATCTGAGCACGTTTTTTTTCATCCTTACTGTGACATCCTCGCTGGTACCTACCATTCATCCATCTATTATATTTAATTAAAATACTTTAATTAGGCAGGCTTACATTACGTAAGCTCTGTAGTACTTGTCTCCCTTGATCTTTAATCACCGTTTCATTGATGACCAAATAAAGCTGTGTAAAAATATAGTTGACCTTCGCCAATATTGTTAATAGTATGTAATAAATTATGAAATATTTTTGCTTAATTCTTCTATATTTATTAAGAAATGGCTAAATGTTTTGACGTTGTGTAAAATTTCCTGTCATTTAATTTCCATGTAGGTAAGTTATGTTATATATGTATTTATATAAAACTTTTTCTCTACTGACTAAGTCAGTAACTGTCAGTATCTGTCAGTAAAATTGTCAGTATCTGTCAGTAATTGTCATGTCATTTCATGTCATTCACTCAAAAGGATTCTCGATGAAAGAAATTTCGAGAAATTCCTACAATAATATGAAAAAAAACGACAAGCTTTCTCTTCTCAGAGTGGAAATCGAACCCTCAAACCGTCACATTTACAGGCAGACTCCGCGCCACGACGATCCTATTGATATGATTAATATAATATTATAATTGTGAATTGCCTTCTAAACCGGTAGTATTAAGCTGAACCGGTAGTTTATAAAATTGTTTTAATAACAAAGGTAAACCGTGGCGTTGATTTCCGCATCTAACACGCAATCTAAAAGTCGGGAAAGCGGGAAAGAATTATTCTACCACGTTCCCACTCTGACCTATGCGGGATATAGTGTAGAGCTAATAAAAGAAGCTTAAAGAAAACATACAACAATAAAGAATGCCAATTCGATTTTCATCACAATCGAATTGCAATCCAAAGCCTAAAAAGTCAATGGAACGAATACCTACGTAACTTTAATATTATTCTGTCAAACGTTTGATTTGCGGTTTTGTCGTGTCCATTTCATATTTATGTAGACACAATATATTTATAAAAGTTGCACAAATTAAGTGATTTAAAAATAATAATAAATGACCTTATATTTTCTACTTAAATGTGAAATCGGTTCCAATGTTACGTAATAAGGCAATGGTTAACGAGGTAGTTTGTGGGTTCGATTTCCAATTGAGGGAATACACATACATACACACACACACATACATATCTTCACGCTCTATCCCTAGCAGGCTAGACGGAGAGAACGGAGCGCGAAAACCTGCGTACCTCTTTCGCCTCATCCACTACACACATTAGCCTCTTCATACATGTTCTCCGGGGAGTCCTCATGCTTTTTACTTTGCTGACCTTCCTCCAGTATCTTTGATACTGTGTTTTCGAAAATCAACCGAGGTCTCCCCTTACTTCTCTTATCAATCACTTTTGCTACGTATTTCTTTAAAAAGGCGCAGCGTCTGCCTCTAAACGTTACGGTTTGTAGGTTCGATGAATGAATATGAGTTTTTCTATTAATTCGCCTTGGAAATAAGGCAAAATGCGGCGTTGAGTTCCGCCACGCAACAGGCAATATCTACAAAAAGGTGAAATACAGAAAAGGATTTCTTAACATTAGGTTCCTACGGTTCCTGTGGTTACCTCTGCCTACCCTGCTATCAGCAAGATAAAGCGTAAAACTGTAAAAATATATAAGTTAATAAATAAATAATAAAATATTAATACAAAACCTACAATACAAAGCACTACTAGGATATAATTATTGAGCGGCAATCTATAAGAAGAAACTAAGTAGAGTTTGTGTGTTTATGTATTTGAACTTGCTAATCTCAGGAAGTAATTCAAAATGAAAAATAATAATTATTTATAATAATAAATATTCCCTATGCTGAAAAAAATACGCGGCGTTAAGTTCCGCTAATCTATAAAAATAAATTCTTTGAATATGGAAAGCGTAGAGCGAAGTGTCTCGACTCTCCGCTCTTTCTCTGTCCTCCTTGAACCGAGACTAAGCGTAAAATTAAAAAAAGGTGAATCTAAATATGTATTTTTCTTAGAACATTGTCAACGGATGTGCGTGCTGTTTCTTGCTATATATGTAACAGACGAACGATTAGAGCTTCCTGGATGTGTCAAGGACTTTCATCTTAAATATCCCATATTTGTTTTTAATTTGTTGTTTTAGATCCCATGGCTCAGTAGCTGCAATCTTTATATTCTTATTCTATGTAACGAGTTCGATATTTGTATGAAAGTATTTAAAATAAAATTACATTGTATAAAAGCCAAATTCGTTTTCGAATAAAGTTTGAGATAAATATTTGGTAGTTAACGCTATCTACTAGATAAAGGCTGATAGTTTAAGCAAGTCCATCTGCTATCTAAGACCTGTAAAGCCAAATATGTTGTTTTTTTTCCAGGCTAGGAACATATTTCCTATCTGGGACTTTATCAGCAAGTGGTTATATCAGATCTAAACATATTGTTTTACAGTAAAATTATGATTATTAATTTTTATGACTTAACTTACTACTATGACGTAACTTTCGATATCCCCATCTTGTAGTAATTAATAATTTAAAGGTTTTTTTTAGTTCCCATATTAATATTATACAAAACAAACACTTTCAAGTAGGATTTTAATTTAATTTATTGATATTTCGATACAAAGTATTTTATAAATAGCTTCACACTTTTCAATAGTTCTCTTCCCATCGGAATTCGAAACATTCCATCTCTAGTGACGGAACTCTACGCTTTATCTTATCGGATAAAGCGTAGAGTTTCGCCACTGGAGATCTTTACCAAGAGTGGAAATCGAACTCACCACTGTCGTTTTTAAAATGAAGCGCTGTACCACGATGACTTCAGACACAAATAAGTAATTAATTTGTTAAAACTCACACAGTAGTCGTTCTATCGGATAATCTTTTCCCATATCCCATACGGATAATGGAGTTGGCTTGGAGTGGACGCGATGGTTAATGCGGATTAGTACAAGGCTATCTCTATAATGTTCTGAAAGGCTAATTTTTGTATATAGCCTATTGTCAGCATTGTTGCACTATGTACCGATAAAAAAATAATAGACCAATTACATATATTAGTAATTTAACATACTCCTATATATATAAAAATATAACGTATATATAAAAATACTTAAAGAAAACGTAGAAATTTTAACGCCGCTGTATTCCATTTTTTTATAGCTTCACGTTTCACTTTTATTCCGCATATTGCAGGGTAGGCAGAGGGAACTGCAGGAACCATAGGAACCTAGTGTTAAGACACTCTGTTGCTTGCGTGTCGAGTTGCGGAACTCAACGTCGCGCTCTGCCTAGTTTTTTAGAGTGAATAAAATGGAAATAGAAAAATCCATCTTCGCCGAGTGGGAATCGAACCCTTAAACCGTGGCGTTTACAGGCAGACGCCTACGCTTACGCCTCTGCGCCACGACGGTCCTCTTTCAAATTTTTATTGCTTGGATTTGAACTCGCGCCTATTTGCAAGATTATTTATGTTATTTTTTCTATCATTCGTATGGATTAGCGTATATAGCAGAGGAAACAAGGTCGTTTCGTTCCCCATTTTTCTTCGAGAACTGAAAGCGATATTTTGTTTTTTGGTGTTATTAGGTTTATTATTAGTCTTGTTCGTCTGCCTATATTTTGCCTGTAAACATGATTTTTCTCAACTCAAATGTCTCGATCTTGATCAATATTTTCTTTAAAAAACTCAAAAAACCGACTTGGTTACAGTGTGACCAAATTTTGATATTTTCCCATGGGCACGTGTGGAAGGCCTGTGCAGGCTTCATCGTGTAGGCTCCATATTCCCGATTTCCCACAGGTGTTTCTGTCGACATACTATCGAGTCGCGACCATGCGGAACTGCTTGTTCCTTTTGCTACCATTGAATAGTTCCTTTGCCTTTAAATTATATAACGGTATATATTTTTTTTAATATCTATGAAGCCACCGTGGCGTAGCAGTATTGCAATCTATTTGTAAACGTAAGAGCTGTGAACTTTGAGAATTTTCTCCTCTTCGTTCACTAGTTCGAGTTCTTTCTTGTCTTATTTATTTCACTCTGATAAAAAACAAAGCAAAGCGGTAATCGGTGTAAGGAGAGTTTTAACACTAGGTTTCCTCTGTCTTCATACCATAAGCGGACAGCGTGAAACTAAAAAAATCTTATTACTATACGCGCATAGCTGTTTAGTAAGTAATAAGTAACTGTGTTAAACACCTTCATTCAGTTTTATTTCGCCGCTTCTTGTATACATTATGGTAAAATAGACAATTTTAAAGTTAGACATCATTACACTGGGAAAATAAAAAAAAGAAACAAAATCTTGAGCGGGATTTGAACTTTGAACTAGCGATACTTGGAGACCGCTTCGTTTTTCTTTCCTTTACACTTTAAAAACTTCCAATTCTCTTACAGCAAGTATATTTTATATTAGTATATTTATTATTTTATTATATATAATATTATCACAGTGGAGTTATAAAGGGAGTGTAGCGTTAAAGACCGATTCCCCTGCGGTTAGCGGTCACTGTAACTCCCACGGGATAACACACTAACCCATAGTTTAGTACTTTTTTTTTATTTCGTACTTTAATTGGTTTTTAATCAGTCATGGTAAAGAGGCCTATATTTGACTACTACTTTAAGAAATATATCATTTTTTATTAAAATAACTGTTGTGGTGTTTTTTCATAAGACAGACGGACAGAACTTATGCACTTAGCTTGTACATTATTTATTTATTTATTCACTCAGTTCTAACACGACTAATAAATGACTTTCCCATTAGATTGGGGGAAAAGTTACTTATAACTCTATAGTATCTTATTTTATTTGTGCCTTTTTTAATTTAGCTTAGTTTTGGTAAGTAGGAAGAACCCAGAATTACAACAACCTGTTCTATCACTTGTCCAAGAAAAACATCTCGTATCGTTTCGCAGAGCCCCTTTAGCCCCTTTAGTCTTGTTACTACAAAGGAAATAAAAATAGCACATTGCTTTGCCAAAAAACCACAACAGCCGTTCTACGCTACTAAATAATGTCTTAGATGTGTTCACAAAAAGGCGGTAACCATCACATCAAATCCTCGTCTGTTACACTAAATAAAACTGTATATTATATTGAATGAATTAATTATTAATTCAATTAGGAATTTTAAAGTAAAGTGGATAGTAGGCACTCTAAAAGCGATGGTCCCACTCGGGGAAGATGAATTTTACCATTTCCATTTTCTTCCTCTTGGCAATTTGGCAAGCATTGATTACTGTTACTTAGTCCGTACTGTCTCGAAAGTCGTAAAGTAGGGAAAGGTTCCCGAGGTTACTGCGCTCCCTCTGCCTACCCTGCTGTGAGCGAGATAATACGTGAAGGTAAAAAAAGTAAAAACTTTTAAACAACAGTTTTTATAAAGCTCAAAAATCTGTGCTATATACCTATAAAAGCAGAAAAATTTCCACTAATTTGATTTGAACTAACTACCCTTTCAACAAACACTGTCCCTACACCACGATAGAGTTGGCGTATGATTTATAACGGGTTATCCTTTTAGTGAGCTCATAAACGCCAATTACCGTTAAACGGTCGTCTAGAAATAGAATAAAAGACGTTATTACTTTACGTAATGTAGTTAGTTGGTGATTCGTGACTCTACAGGGGGTACCGAGATTATCATTTCCTCGGTACAGGGTGGCCATAATGTGTGGAAAAGAAGTATAGGATTGTTAAACGTAAAATTAAAATTATATTTGAGGAGAGACTTGAGGACTGTCGTGACGCAGAGGCTTAAGCGTGTGCTTGTAAACGCAATGGTTTGAGGGTCGATTCCCACTCGGGCAAGATGGACTTTTTTATTTGTTTTTCTATTTTTTTATTTCTGGAAATTAGGCAGAGCGCGGCGTTGCCTTCCGCCACTCAAAACGCAATGCCTCGAAAAAGGCGGAAAGCGGAGACGGAGAAAGCAGGGACTAAGCAACGAAGTGTCGTAACACTAGGGTTCACAGTCCCTACAGTTACCTCTGCGTACACTGCCATGTGCGGGATGAAGAGTGAAGATAAAAAAAAAGAAAAAACAAATTAGATTATTCGTCTCATTTTTGAATGAAACGATGGCAACACTATCCCAGGTGGCGTTACGTTTCGCAGGCATCTATTTTCAGCGCAATTAGAAAAACTCGCCCGCCTCGAGTTTCAAACGCGCCGTATTTCAAATATTGACTTTGAAGACTCCATTTAGTTCGATACACGCATGTGTTGCTATTATCCGGTTACAGAAAGATCCGGTATAATTTTTAATATGGATACAGTGTTGTTAAATCGACTGAGTCTTTCGATGAAAGACAACTTTAGTCTGTGGCTTGAGTACTTACTTACATGTTAGTAGAGTGTCGTTGGTAAAAGCTCGGGTAGAAATTGCAGAACGATGAGAACTATTTTTGCTAGGCTCTGTCTATCGTGGCATGGCAAAAAAAGTATAAATAAAATATTTTTATCTGAGGTTTTATAGTATATGTATTTTTTGATATTTCAATGTACAGAAAGCACGTTCCTAAAATTAAAGAAAAATCTTGGTATGTTCAAGAAACGTATTATTCTTTTTAAGTCTTCACGCTTTATCTCTCACGTAGTGGAGTAGGCAGAGGGAACTGCATGAACCGTGGGAACCTAATGTTAAGACACTCCGTTCCTCTCTTTCCACCTTTTTTCAAAGCATTAAGTGTTGAGTGGCGAAACTCAAAGCCGAGCAATACCTAGTTGCCAGCGCTAAGGAAAAGGTAATGAAAAAATTCATCTTTCCAGAGTGGGAATCGAACCTATAAACCGTCGTACTTATAATCAGATGCTATACCACTGCGTCACAACGGTGCTATGTAAAATGTATTATCTCATTTAAATAACGTTAGTTAGGCATACAGCAGTCAACTCCTACATATCAGCCATATCCATTCCATTGACACGTGCGAGTAGTTCAAAATGCCTACGCAAGTATGGCGCTATGTATCGCCTACACTTCTTAGCTTTGATTGTTATGAAACATAAGCCCTTTGTTTATTTTTATCATGTCAGAGGTTCTGACCTCTGAGTAGCGCAGTGGAAAAGTGTGTTACTGTGCCAAAGATGGTTCATGTTTTCGAAATTTTGCCAAGACATCAGCAATACATTGAATTTTAATGACAATTAAACTCACTCCTAGCGTTGAGTGCCTCGATATCGAAATATAAGAGAAATCTAGTTCTCTCTTTTCTTTCTTTTTTTTTCGGTGCTCATTTTGATATGTGTGACAAAAATAAGTCTGTTTAAGTGAACATGTTTAGTCACTTTATACTTTGCAGGGAATTGTTTGAAAAAAATATTATATATAGTTAATAATCTCGTTTAAAAACAGTGTGATCTTAGATGTTTATCATCTAAAATGCGATGATATTATGTCAATCAGGTTTTTGTTTGCAGGCAGGCTTCCATATTGGAAGGATTTTGTTGTTTTAAAGTGACTTATGACATTTACTACAATTACGCAGAATCCCTGTCCCAATACATTCGAAATATGAGATCTACGTGTGTATCGATATTATTATTTAAATAAAAGTCTAACGATTTCTGATTTCTAATAATAGATTTTTGTAATTCAAGACAAAGAATGGTGTTAAATTTCGCTGGAGAACACAGCAATTGAGCGGAAAACAGAGAAAGGAGGGTCTCAACACTATATTTTCTTCACTTATCCTAAATAAGGAATACAGTGTAAAGCTACGTTTTTATGATATAAAAGTTTTTTAAATATTTAAAGAAAAACTAAAAATTTAGGTATACGTTTCGTTATACGTTAATCAAACATTTATATGTTTTCTTTAAATACTTTTTCTATCCTTTGTGTAGATTAATATTTAACACACCAAAAAAATCATAAAATCATTATTTCTCAATTATTAATAGTACTTGAAAGTATAATTACAAAGTTATTTCAGTAGTACATCGAATTTCTCGCCTAACGTGGGAAGTGATTGCAAAACATTGGATCTCGGAAACGTTTAGTGGAACAAAACTTCCTTCTACATATGTTTCCATATTGTTTGTAACGTTACGCATGCTGCAGGTGCGTGAGGGTTTTTTTTAGAATCAATACTTTTGTATACTAACTACTGGTTAAGACATCTTGGTGTAAAAAAAATATATAAATGCATGTATAAAACAATCTATATGCATGTATACACAATGTGGGCATAGAAAATACTTGTATTTAAATAATTTTAACTATATATTTACCTTTAGTTATTATTTTCGACTGTATTATTAATATTATAATTATATTTACCGGGACGGGTAAGTGATTTTTTTTAGCTTCACGCTTTATCCCGCATATTGCAGGGTAGGCAGAGGGAACTGCAGGAATCATTTGAACTTAGTGTTAAGACACTTCGTTGCTTAGTCCCTACTTTCTCCGTCCCCGCTTTCCGCCTTTATCGAAGCATTGCGTTTCGAGTGGTGGAAGGCAGCGCCGCGCTTTGCCTTGTTTGCCAGAGCGAAGAAAATGGAAATAGAAAAATCCATCTTCCCCGAGTGGGAATCAAACGCTAAAACCGTCGCGTTTACAGGCAGATGCTAACATCCCTGTGCCACGGCAATCCTCAAATTAATATTTAAATTAAATTTATTTCATTTAAATGATTTACACTTTGGGTGGCGCGGCGTTAAGTTATGCCATCTTGGTACGTAGAGTTTGGGGGTCAGATTAGAACAGTAAATTCTCTGACGGTTGCTTGCTATGTGCAAAATAAATAGTGAAGCTGTATTGAATGAGAGAAAATCAAAATAATATATTTTTGAATACTTATATCTCGTATTATATATAATATAATATTATATAATTATAATTTGGTTGAATTGTACTAATTCCTGTTAAAAAGCAATTAAGTAAAAGCAAATTGCTTGAGCAGAAATCGAATCCTCAACCGTCTCGTGGCTGTAAATCAGATGCTGTGCCGCTGCGCCACGACGCCATTAGAAAAAAGGTGATATCGGAGATATAGTGTGAATTGGAATTCAGATTGATGAAGAGAAATTGTCAATAAAATTATTTATGGACCATTAAACACACAGAATTTTATGAAAATCTTCACACAACATAAACAGCACGCAATGGAATAGATACATGCTTATATATATGTATATGTATCATATGATAAGTTTACACTTCGTAACTCAATTAGTCTAATTTTATCTCAATATAAGGTAAGTTAAAAGATGTTGGTTTGGAACCTAAGCTAACGTGACTTTTTGTGAATTCTGCTTATGAGTTGTCAGGACGGAGAATGTTGTGTCCACTGTCCGTCTAGTTTTTTGGCATGCATGTGGAGTGTTAGCTTCAATTAGTATTTCTGCTTACCAGAGCCAAAAGCTGTTCAACAAAAGCTATATTTTATAGAAAAATAAATTATTTAATTTTTATTTTTAACTGGAACATAGATCATTACATTGTTTTCATTGACCAATGAATTAATAATTTAAGTTAATAATAGACGTCGTTTAACTCTCGTTGGTATTATTAATACTACCAATTATAATAATCAATATATTAATACTAAATTATTTTAATATCTATACTTTGGGCAGATATTGTTCAAGACTATTGTCTAATTAATTTTAATAGAAGATAAGATCCTAAAGTCCATGTGAAGAAAGTTGCAAGCCATCTTTTCCGTTTGGAACAAATAACTGTTATTTTTGAGAGTAAAGTTACAATACAAAGCTAGTGTTCAGAAAATATACTGTTAAATTTGATACAGTTCCTTCAATTTTCTATATATTAGTTTTATGTTTAAGGTATATGCTTAAAATTTCTATATTTTTAACTAGCTAAGTTCTCAAGTAAGTGATTATTGCAGTGGCGCAGCTGAGGGGTGCGAGCGGTGCTGTGGCACTGGGCATCAAAAGGGGCATCGAAGTCGACGATCAATTCTTCTTATTTTTTCAATCAAGAATGAAGAAATAGACAAGAAAAGTGCGACAATAAAAATAAGAAACACAATCTAGCTGCAAATAAAATAAAATTAAGCGAAATATTGATTGTCTATGAGCGTTTGTGGTAACTAAAACACTATTTAAGATCACCAACGTTAAATAATTTCAGACAGAAAGCAAGTAATGTCCGTTTGCAATACTTGTATAAATAGTTATTATAGTTTTAAAGCTATAAAAATTTACATGTGGTAGACATGTGTGTCTTGAAATTTAAATTATTATGACCATTTTAAAGGGCATCATGTCCTAACCTGCACCAGCCAACAAATACCCTAGCTAGCTAGCCATTGGATTATTGTAATTTTTGAGTAAATGTCTTTAAACTCACAATACTAATCGAGTTGAATGCAACAATATTTCGGCGTAGTGTACGCTATTGAAGGCAAAAACAAAGCCGTCACAGTGTAATGGTCGTGCGCCGTTCCTCTTCACGCTGTTCGCACATCGTAATGATACCCGCTCTGCTAGCTTGGTGGATTGTACACAGAAACGTTATTTACCGCTTAACTAACATTAAATTGGTAATGATCGACGACGAAGAGGTTCCTTATTATTAGGGTCAATAAATATATATATAATTATTATAATAAAAATGCTTATAATAAAAAAAACACATAAAGTGGTATGCGGTCAAATTTAAATATTTTACATATTTTAAGAACGATAGGGATTTCGGTTGACATTACATGATATAAAGAGAAATAACGCGTAAGTATGCCTTACGTTATCTCGCTCGCTCGAGCTCGAGTATCTCCCGTAGGCATGTATGAAGAGGTTGATGACAGAGCACAGCTGAAAAAGACATACTGTCACTAAATTTTTATAATATCAGTTTTCGAATGTAGTTATTGTTGACCTACAAATATTATTCTGTTACTGGTTAGTAATCGGTGTGATCGAAAATGATTTTATACTGACCGGTTTTTATAAATTATAAAGGTTCTTTACAAACCAAATAATATACAGATTACAATTCTCTAATAAAAAAATACCATTTTTTTTACTATTTAAAAAGAACCTCCTAAAATATATCTAGTTTTTACTTTGTCACGTAGTAAATTTTCCCGCTACCAGCTTACAATATATGTAACTTTCAAGTTACACACCCCGGTATTACAGTGTATACCAGTTTAGTACCGCTGCATGAAAGAAGAGTCAAGCTAAAAGAGTGCCCGCTTGTAGTAGGGTAGACGGAGAAAACCGTAGGAACAATGGGAGCCTAGTGTTAAAACACTCCGTTCCCACCTTTACGCCTTTTCGAAGCATTGCGTATTGAGTGTCGGAACTCAACGCATACCTACACAGAAGAAAGTAGAAATGGAAAATTCCATCTTCCTCTCATAGAATAATCGCCCCTCAGATATAATGCAGCCCCACAGAGAAAAATATCTCGAGCTCTTCTTCAGTAACCCCGCTATTGCTAGATTAGACGTGAAGCTAAAAAAGCGAAAGCATTCCTTCGAGAACTTTATGAATTCACATTTCCAGAACAATATTAGCTGTTTCATTCTATATTCTTTGATATTGTCTTAACGTCAGCCATTGTTACCAGTTAAAATACTTAATTATTATGTTCTAATGTTGCAAGGAAACTGGCTGGAGGCTTTGAAGGTAACTTTTGGTTTATTGTTAGCAATTGCAACGAACGATAAATCTAAAGTGTTTTGGCCAAAAAATCACAATGATCTTTTTATTATTACCTAAGTCTGATAGAATAACATTTTGCGTTGAAATACATTCAAAATGCATTTGAATTAATGACAATGCCAATATTGTGTGAAAATAAATTGGTTTGTAGTAGGATTATTACTGGTTAATAATTTATTATTATTTACTTTTATTTAGTTTATTTATTAAAGCTTATAAAAGGCAGCTCGATGAGAATTGTGTGAAATGAAATTGCAGCAAGTGTTGACTAATCGCGTCGTTAAGTTCTGCCACTGAACAAGCAATGCCACATAAAGCAGGGCACGGAGTATCTGAACACTAGGTTTCTACAATTTCTCCTGTCCTACCCTACCCTGTGTGCCCTGTGTACCCTGGTATATGCATAAAACTAAGCCATTGGTATATATATAGCAAAAGTCATAAGCCTGAAAATCTGTGTAGTAGTTTTATTGGTGTAACACCGCTAAGTGCCTAAGATCAGTCAATCACCTTATATATTTTAAATATTCAAATTTGATCCACCTTGAATATATTTTTTATCTATTTTTTATCGATTCAACACGATTCTCCAATATTATTCGATTCATTCGAATATTTGCTTTTTGTATTTATTGCGTACAGTTAATTTGTAGGTACAAATTAACTGTACGCAACAACATGTGTAACTAATAACTGTAACTGGCCGAAGTAAATCGATGTTATGCTATTATATAATGAAAAACCTTCGTAATAATATGCAATACTGTTTCAGATTGCTTTATTTAAGCGAAGAACTCTATGTTTACTCTTCAGCTAAAAATGAATTATAAAGCCGGAAAGCAGAGCACGGAGTGTTTTAAACTAGATTCCCTCGGTTCCCACAGTTATATCTGCCTTACCTGCTATGAGCGAGATAAAGCGTGAAGCCATATATATCTATATGTATTATTGTTCCCACTTAAAAAGACTCTAGGATAACACCTACTAAACCAACGACCTACCAAGCTATACTCCTTATCTTGATTCCTCCGTTAGGGATTTCAACCCAAGATCAAAAAAAAAAAAAGTAAAATACAAAGCATGCGGCCGATATTATTGATTAGTTCCCTTATCACGCGATCGTATGCGGACATTTCCTTTGAGCTCGACCAAAGGTTCCGACGGATGCGGACAGTTGACTCGACGGCGACGTCTCATAATTTATATCAAGGGACGTAGACGTGTAATGTTGTATATCCGTGGACGGACGTGATCATGTTCTAGAAGTTATCTTATCCCTATGTAGGTTCTATATCTATATTTTATCCCCGATAGATGTAGCAGGTGAAGGAAATCTATTAAGAGGCTCTTCGCTTTGTGTTTTGAGTGACTAAACTCAGTGCAAAAACTAATACTAATATCAACAACTTTATATGTGGAAATAATTATTTAGTTAAACGTTCTAATCTCGAAAAGTACCGATTAAATTAAAAATAATGTATTTTCTAGTTTATTTATAAAGAAAACTTTTTACACTTATAGGCAAAAGACATTTGTAAAGAAAGGGTTTATTATAAAATTTAAATCGTTTTAATATAATGCGATTGCAGATGTGTTCAAATTTAATATGGACACATTCATCACATCCAATTTATTTTCATTCAATAAATATATAGTAAAAAAATTCCAGAACACAACAATTCCATGTGATACGTTACGATAGCAATAATAATACATAACAAAACATATCTAAAGACGAGCGAACAGACGTTGTGATATTTAATAATAGCCATCTGTTACGGCTTATACCCGACGACCTCATTTTTGTCGAATAAACGTTCCTAATACATCTAGTACTCACACTGTGGTCACCATAATCTAAGATACTTATGTATGTATGTATGTATGTATGTATATATATATATATATATATATATATATATATATATATATATATATATATATATATATATATATATATATATATATATATATATATATATATATATATATATATATATATATATATATATATATATATATAACATATAACTAATAATACTACAGAGAAGCTTGAAATTTTGACATATACTTGACGTATGTCAAATTTATATACATTTAATTAGAATAATTCTGAATTTTTCAACAAGTATGACCAAATCGATCAATCGATTTATTTACGATTCACGTGACGTAATACATTCCATAGCATAGCAACTCTCGATTTTTTCTATAAACGTTTCATACAATTAGTTTTTGAGATTATCGTAATCAAGCAAATTGTTCAAAAACATAAAAAAATAAAGTATAAAAATAATTTACAATAACATAGAGTCAAATGATTCATGATTAGATTCATAACATAATAAATTATTTTAGTAATATTCTGTAATTTGTAATTTTTTATCAAACGTGCGAACTCTGTCCTAGAGAACAACAAAAACTATGGTTATTCTGCTAAATATATTTTAATAGCGCATGTGATAATGTTTATTGACACAACTGTATAAGCTTAAATCTTTTGTTTCACACTTTTGTTTTAACGATGCATAGAATTTGAAGGTGTGACCTAATTTTTTGTTATTTGAACTTACTTTATTTTACTGTATAAAATAAACATTTAAGTTTATATTCTATTTTGTTATATAACACATGCTATTAAGTTCTTATTGGATTTTTTTAAATTATTATTTCATTTACGTAATACTTCCTAATTGGCATTGACTACTTTTCCTTATCATGTATGCAACTACAAAAGATATATAAATGACGGAAGCTTAGTCTTTGGTCACCGGATTCTCGTTGCTTTATTTAAATAATATGGATTTTTAAGTAGGTGCTTTGTGAAGTAGCGATTTCTATAGAAGAAACAGAATTTACGTTGTGGTTCTAAAGCAATAACAAATATTGTATATGAAGTAATTCACATATTATTTCCTCTAATGTAGAAAATACAATAATATTGCGTCATTGTATATAACAATATGTATTTATTATAAACAACTTGTCTTATAACTTCTAGGGTCTGCCACTAAAATGCGACGGTTAGTGGGTTGAATTCCCACTCGGGGGAGATAGAGTTTCTATTTCCATTTTCTTTGCTCTGGCAAATAGGCTAAGCGCGGCGTTGAGTTCCGCCACTCAACACGCAAAAAAACAAAAAGAAACTTATATATATTTTATTAATAAGTATATTATTCATTATATAGAATGTATGCTATACAAAAAGAGTTCGGCCAAAAAAAACGATTCTATAATTTTATGTATATATATATCTAAGCGTAAGATTAAGCTCAGCGAAATTGTAGTAAGTCCAGATTTTGATATTTCTTTGAATTTGAACCCCATATCGTTTTAAAATTACATAAGTAATTCCTAAATCGTGTTTAAATAGAGCTCCAGTTATTGAATTAACCATGACGTAAAACGTCCACTCTGGTCAATTTTTTTTACTGTAGATAATTAGTTTCACGCATCCTTGAAGTTGGCTTCTTATTAACGCCACTTAAATTATCTCCACTTCGTAGTAATCTTATCATTACTTTGACTTTGCGAATAAAACAGCTTTTTGTTTTGAATTTCCTTTTTTGTTAACTTAAATTGTTGAAGAAAAAAGTAAATTACAGTTTTGATATTATATGTTTGTATTGTGCTCGTAATGAGCAGTTATACTGTCAAAAATATTAATATAATAACTACTTTTTTAAGTATATTTTTTTATTATTACCGCTCATAGCAGGCAGAGGCAATTACAGGAACCGCGTAAACTTAGTGTTAAAACACTCCGTTCCTCGCTTTCCGCTTTCGAGGCATTTCATGTTGAGTGGTGGACTTCAACGCCGTGCTTGCCTAGTTCCCAGATCAAAGAAAATGTAATTGAAAAATGCATCTTCTTTGATTTTACAAACACGAGTAAGTTTTGTAATAAATGGATTTTTAATTAAGTTGATTTAAAAAATGTAAATAAATGATTTTTAAGATTTGTTGGTTAATGCATTCATGAATTTGAAATATTAATTTGTCAAGTAATTTATGAAATTAGGTTATTAAGGCAAAAAGCAGCATTTTTCACACTCTTTTTTTATAATTCAATTTATAATGTTACAATTACGTCAATAGTGAATATTAGATGCAATAGAAAAAACGTGATTGAGTTAACTAAAAAAAATCACCTTTCAATAATCTGAAGATCTAGATATTTTAATTTTCAAAGCAGTGAAGCGAAATAGAACCCTCTAAAACCCTAGAAACATTGTTGTCTACAAACGAATATACAAAACAAATAGTGTATTTTTATAATTGTCTAACAAAGTAAATCACAAGGCCAGCGAACTTTGGTCTTGAGGAGGCGAACCATGACGGTGACTCACCTACAGCTACTAGGCATGCGTCTTTGAGATGCGCACGCGCCTGTAGCAGCACGATGGTTTTAATAAAGATTTATTTCAAAAAAATAGTTTATTTCATACAAAAGTTCATGGTTAAAAGTAAAATTTAAATTTATAAAAATATTTTATAATGAGTACTATCGTAGAGTAGATGCGTAGCGTCTGCCTGTTAACACGATGGATAGTGGGTTCGACCCAGCGGGGGAAGATGGATTTTTTGTTTCCATTTTCTTCGGTCTAACACGCATGCCTTGAAAAGAAAATGCTAGCTGTTGTTTTAAATCATACCTGTTTATATTAAGTAATTTTGTACGAAAATTACAAAACTTAAAATCTATTTTTGGTCTTATATTTCAATCTAAATTTAATCATAATTATGTATAGACTAAGTAACATAACATAACTTTGTTATGACTATGACAAGCGTCATTGTCATCAAGTTAATTAAAGAGATATTCTTTTAATAATTTAAATAAAATATTTATTTTAAGAAGTTAATTGTATTATAATTTCAGATTTCTCTCAAGATAATAAAGAAAGAAATCACAGTTAAATATGTAATAAATCATAAAGAACAAAATAAGTACGAAATAAGTGTATAGGGTAAAAATCCTAAAAAAGAAACAAATAATATCTGACTACCCTACTATTGGGAGAAATGCTTGAATTTGAGAAAAATCAAAGTATCATGTAAAAAGGCGGAGCATTGCATAAATTTGTGCTAACAATCCATAAAACTATCAACGATTTTATAAGAACTAGTTTGGTTTTATTTTAAATCATCATTTGTTTTTGTAGAAAAAATCCGAAAATAAGAATCACAATAACTGACATATATATATTTATAAAGTGAGTTTTATATTTATAGAGCAAATAGTGAGGAAAACATATATATGTTATGAAGCCCATGAAAATATTCGTAGTCTGGGAACCTGGAAATATAAAAATAAAAAAAATATTATTGTAATTGAGGACCGTCGTGGCGTGGCGGCGTAAGCGTCTGCCTGTAAACGCGACGGTTACTGGGTTCGATCCCCAGTCGGAGAAGATGGATTTTTCTATTTCCATTTTCTTCGCTCTGGCAAACTAGGCAAAGCGCGGCGTTGAGTTCCGCCACTCAACACGCAATGCCTCAAAAACGGCGGAAAGCGGGGACGGAGAAAGCAGGGGCTAAGCAACGGAGTGTCTTAACACTAGGTTCCCACGGTCCCTGCAGTTCCCTCTGCCTACCCTGCCTTGTGCGGGATAAAGCGTGAAGCTAAAAAAAAAAAAAAAAATAAAAATTATTAAGCTGTGTCTAATATCATAATTTAATGTGGAATATACTTTTTTATTAAGTAGGCAGAGAGATGAGTTTCAAGACACTCCATTTTCTACATATTTCGCTTTTCGGTTGTATTGTGTGTTGTGTAGCGTAATAGTGATGTAACGAATATTTGCATTTGTAAAAAATTTTGCGAATGTATTGCTAATAATGAATGCCAGAAATTATTATTTTCGACGACGATAATAAGTTATAAAAATCTAAATCAGTTTACTTCTGGTGTTTTTCGATACAAAAAATAGTAGCTTAACCTCGTAATCATATTAGTTTTTACTAAATCACATGAAACAATTATTTTATTGAAACTAAACAAACAAAAATCAATTCTCTCTCATTTCTAAAAAAGTTTTTTTCTTAATGTTATAATCGAAAGTGCAATCTAGTGCCAAATTTAAAAAAATTACTGAATATTCGCGAATATTAAAAAAATGACAATCGTTACATCACTATAGAGTAACTCAATGGCGCGTCATGCTTAATATATATATATATATATGTATATATATATATATATATATATATATATATATATATATATATATATATATATATATATATATATATATATATATATATATATATATATATATATATATATATATATATATATATATATATATATATATATATATATATATATATATATATATATATATATATATATATATATATATATATATATATATATATATATATATATATATATAATCATTATTGTTATGTAGAAACGTCATAAAATAATTACAAGGAAAATGATTTAAACTATGTCACAACAGAAAATTATATACCTTGTGTTTTACAAAAACACAAGCCAAAGGAAACGAAGCGTAACGCGTTTGTACGTCAATGTTGTTTATGTAAAATTCATTATAAACCCATTATTGTTAATCAAAAAGCGTTTAAATTATAAAACGGAGGGTCAGAACACTAAGTTAACTAAGTCACTATCTTGCTAAATAAATAAAAAAAAATTATGAAGAGAAAAAGGGAGAAAAATAAAGAAGGATATATATTATTTAAATATATTATTATTATATATATTATTTAAATTATTATATTAAATTATTATATATATTATTTAAATTGAGCAATGAAATAATTCGTTTCCCAAAATGGGAATCGAACCTACAATCAGTTTTTGTAATCTGACGCTAAGCTGCTGTGCCATGATGGACTCACGCGGCAGCATTTCAATATTAAGCTATAAAAAATATAGTGAAATAACGTCAGCTTTACAATTGCACTAATTAACATACTATGTATATATGTATATGTGTAGATTAAATATTGTACAAGTATAGTATTGTGTCGTAGTCACCAAGCGTAACGAGGATGCCCCACCTATATATACATATATACATACATTAGTTTTATTTCTACCGGGAAGCGTTTCCAAATATTCCTTTAGGTGTCCGCTGTCAAAAACAAGTACCTATGACAGCTGCTGTCAAAACTATGTGGAAAAATTTAAAAAATTGGCACAGTGAAGGTAACTCACGTTTTTTTTTAGAATTTTTTATCAAGAATGTATTAAAAGTATATACGTTTGAGATCTTTGTTAACGAAGTAATACCTTTATATATATATATATATATATATATATATATATATATATATATATATATATATATATATATATATATATATATATATATATATATATATATATATATATATATATATATATATATATATATATATATATATATATATATATATATATATATATATATATATATATATATATATATATATATATATATATATATGTATATATATATATATATAAGCAAAGTCACAGTTTACATATAAGAACCAGGACACATTTCTGCAATTACGTACAACGTCTATCGGACACGTGATCGCTTGGCTAACTGCTGGAACAATGCAGTTTACTATTACCACTAACAAAATACATACACATATTGAAATTTTATCACGAGACCTTTAATAGAAACGTGTTAAGATAAAGTAGGAAGCTGCAACTTACTGGTAAGTCATTCTTTTTCTATATTTTGGTTTAAAGGTAGCATAATCTACTTAATCTATGTGTAATTTATATATCTTTGTGAAATTCTACTGTAATTTTGTTAGTGTACTATGTGTCACAAAATTAAGAAGACATTAATATATTTTATACAATATTATTAATAATTATGTCATAGAATACTTTTGAACTTGTAGCCATCAAAATAACAATAGACGTACTATCAAAAAATCTGAAGAATGTCAACCTGAAAAGAAGGGAATAAGACGGCTAAATGTAAAAAAGTGTGAAATTGATTTATTAGCTCCACGCTTTATCCTGTACTTAGCAGAATAGGCAGAGGAAACCGCAGGAACATTGGTAGACCTAGCATTAAAGACTCCGTTCCCCGCTTTCCGCCTTTTCTTGAGGCATCGCGTCTTGAGTGGCGTAACTTAAAGCTGTGTTTTGCCTAGTCAGTCAGTAAGCAAGAGCGAAGAAAATGGAAATCAATCAATCTTCCTCAAGTGGAAATCGAATCTACAAAACGGTTTGTAGATTCGATTCGATTCGACAGGCAGACGCTACGCCTCTTCGCCACAACGGTCCCCTATTATATGTATATATACATAACTTCACGCTTTATCTCTAGCGAAGTGGCCAGTGGACGGCGGAGCGCCAAATGTCAACGTCGAAGAAGTATGACCATACTTCTTTTGTCTCGTCTAACATTAACGTTTAGGAGTCCTCATGCTTTCTGCGTTGCTTTCCTCCAGTGCATTCGCCAAAGGGTTCTCTGTGGCCAACCGAGGTCTCATCTATTCCCCTACTATTCTTGAACTCTCACTCTAACAATACATTAACCATTATTACTACAACAACCAACACAATATCCTAGTGTCAAGAAGTTTTGTTTCCCACTTTCTTCCGGTTTCAGAGATATTGTGTATTGAATGAAAAACTTACTCCGTTCAGGACAATACTGTATGTATATATAATATATGTATATATAATATTTCTTCCCTATTTGTTCTATAAATAGATTTGCAAGTGCAAGTAAAAATACTATTGACTGTAAGGGGTTAACGCACGGGACCACACACAGAGTCATTGTGTTATAAGGACATCCGTCGATAGATTAGTATCTAAATATTAAAAATTGAATTCTTGTTCGTACTTTCTTACTTCCTTGTTAACTATTAATTAAGAAAAAACACACACATACACACACATCTTATCATTGTCATTGACAGAAAAATTAAATAAAATTAAAAAAAATATGTCGGGGTCTTTATAAGATATATATAAAACCTTTTATATAACTAAGTTTAAATTAAATACAGAGTAATTTATAAAAAAAATACAATATCATAAACAGATTACAAATAAGACTGACGTTTTTCATGGTCACGTCGTACTTGTAAAATTTAAATCTGTAACTTACGTATGACAACATTCACGTGGTAAAATCCATGAAAAATTATTTATTTAATATTTTTAACATTTGCGGTTGCCAAAGAAATTATAAATTGTATCAAGGTAAATAAGATTCTTACTTTTAGGTCAATACTGCTGTCGGACCAGTATTCAACGTACGTAACTTAGTAATAATCGAACTTGCACTTTATACCAGAGGCAAGTTTTCATTTTTATTTGAAATTTTTGAACAGACATTTGTACGTAATTATTAAATTAGACTTTATTTCGCCATTAATGAAAATCATCTAAATACATCTCAAGTATAACCAAGTAATCATCAAAACAACGTCGCGTCCGCGTCGTGCGCGTGCGCAGCGTAATGTCCACAAATTGTACGCGCCGGTCCATTCCGCGCCGAACCTCCGCGCGCGACTGACGTGTCGCGACGCTCGCAGTAGTGCGCTCCGTATCGTGCTTGTGTCTTGTGATGTGCTGTGATAAGTGGTCGCCCTAAGGGCTGTGTACATGTAACTGGAATTACTTGTACCGGTATGTTGATATTATTTATTCTCATACATAAGTGATTGAATTCTCCACTTTATGTTAAAATAACTAAAAAAAAATCTGTAGTATTGTTTTCGATATATGTGTGACTAAATACTGCAGATTATAAACATTTGTTAAAGTCGAATTTGTTTCTGTAACCATAGTGTGTTTACGATGCATGACTCAAACACGTTGGGATTTTATTTTACGTTTGTAACTTATAATTCAGGCTTTGATTTTCAATATTGCCTTTAAATAACTTATGCAGCGTTTATCGCAATAACTTTGTTTTTTAAGCGAATATTTAGCGTTGTAAAGAATTTGTTGTATATAAATATATTTAAAAATTTAACAAGTACAAGTACCTTTAAGCCTCATTTTAGTATGTATTATTTTCTGAAAATTTTATACATAAAATACTGTAGTTTCAATGTCAATGGCAAATTCTGTTGCATTTTTTTATCTCTTTACGGTCCATTGATGTTATCGCTTCAATTTAATTTTACTACTTTTTTGTTTAGTAATAATTTACTTTTTGTAAGTCTCAACACAGGTTTGTGTAAACCAATATTTAAATATACATCCTCTAGTTTTTTGACTATTCTCATAATAGACTAATTCACATTATTCACAAGAAAAAAAAATACTTAAATTAGGTGAATTTATCAAACAATTTGCTGCGTTGAGTTACGCTATTCATAATAAATGAATGAAGATGTCATTAAAATAACTTAAAGTGAACAAATACAAGTACTTCTACATTCTCTCTTAGTTAACTTAAGTATTAAGTGATCATTCGACCTTCAGGACGATGTTTAAATGCTTGAGACTAATTTACTATCTTGAACACTGTTTATTTTTGGAATTAGTTGTTCTGATCGTACTCCGTACTAATATTCGTTACGATTCAAGTAGAGATTAAATATAGGCAAATATAGGACCAATCATGGAAATTATTAATTTTTGTTTTATTTTTCGTATATATACTATTTAGACCGTAATGACTCAGTGGCACCGCACCTGACTATAAGCGCAACGGTTCAATTCCCATTTAGAGAAATGATTTATGTCATTTCCTTGCCTTGGCAACAGGATAAAGCGCGGCGTTGAAATACTACAATAACGCACCGGTAGTGATAGAGAAATAGAGAAGTTTTAGTTAATTTCTCCATTCTCCACTTCAGGCTAAACAAAATATAGAAGCTATTTGTTTTACAGCGTTAAGTTACGCAACTCTTACTTCGTTTTCCTTTAAGCTGTTTGAATCCACTACTATCACCGTCCGGCTTACGTCTATTGAACTGTGTGATCATACATATGTATGACTATATGTTCTTAATCAAGCGTATCACGTACCTATATAGTACTCACGACGTGATTCACCTAAAATTTCCCTCGGACTTTGCAGCCAGGTGTTTTCAAATTATGACTCATCCAAGTTCTTGATTAAGTAAAATATCTTCTTCTTGTTTCTTTTTTAATATTTTAGGTTTATCAAAAATTAAACACCCTCATAGCACAGTGGAGAAGTTAGTGTATTGTTTGAAGGTTCATGTATTGAATACTAAGTTCATGAAACGAAGACTTTTCCTAAGGCTTCGTTTTCATTATAAAATGGAAAATTTAAGAGCAGCATATGAGTCACATGAAACATTCGATTAATGTGATGTAACGTGACCTATAGACATCTTTTGTTATTTTTTTTAATTTTTAACTTTTCTTCCGGTTCTTGCGATTCTATTCTTTTTTACTTTAAAATTTTCTTCGCTTCTTGAAATTTAAAACACAATGAGTCTATTAAACAATCTATTAATTGAACTGCAATATCTAAATGGGCATCAAGTGTGGCATTATTTACTTGAAGACATTTTTCTTCACCAGACACGCGTCGCTAACATCAACGTCAATTTCATTAAAATAATAAAAAAAAGATATACTTACTTAGAAAGTTGTAATAGACTGAAAATTAAGTTTTCCTTTCCACGCAATATATGGGTGGCAGTAAAATGGCTTATCCATTTATTATTGTTAATTTGTAATATTGAATTGTATCGTAAATATTTTTATTATAATTGATTACTCTAATAACAGCAAGCACTGAATTATTTTATGTATAGTTAAATAATTTCTACGTAGGCACAAAACTCTCCGTTCTCCACTATTTTTACACGCTTTGTCTAGTTACCAGAGTGAAAAAAATGGGAATGAAGAAATCCATCTTCACCTAGTAGGATTCGAACTCACAAACCATCGCATTTACAGGCAGAACGCCTAGGCACCGCAACGATCTTCCAAAGTATAACTAATAGGTATATTATCAAAATATTTAAAAACATAGCATTTAAATTTCAAAGTCATGCTTTTAACATAATTTAGTTAATGCTAGTGTGAAAATTAACATTATTTTTGTTTATGTTTGAACGTTTGATCCATAGGAAGTGCTTTGTTCCGGAGCATCGATGTGAATTATGATGGGTAAAAATAGTCAGAACAAACGATTATGTAAATGCCTAAGTCGCTATCGTGGCAAGTTAAAGAGTTTTTGATTATTAACCCGATGATTGTGAGTTCTATTCCCGCTCAAGAAAGGTAATTTTAAGATCCTTAAGTCTTTAAATTTCAACCTCTTTAAAAGTATAGGAAAGAGAAATCAATTAAAATTATATGGAGTAGATAAAAAAATAAAATACAATTAAATGTACCTGCTAGGATTACATTTGCTAAAATAAATCTTTATAACTCTGAATTATATTGTATGTAACATACAAATATATGTGTGTACCTGAACAGAGTGTCTTAACATTAGTTCTGGAAGTGGTAAGCTCTTTTTTTCTGTACTTTTACTAGAAATATTCGATTGTATAGAGCTATGTAATCAAATGCAAGACTTGTTGTTAATCAATCGTTATAAATAAAAAGCTCCTTGGAATTACAGTTAAAAATTTATTTAATTACTTTAATCAAACACTACATGATTCTAAATAGTATATATCGATACGTAATCGACACTTAACACTGCTCACATAGTTTACGTAATTGAAAATAAATTTGCCATATAATTCAACAATACGCTGCATTTCACAGAAACAGCTTTAAGATGGAAATTGAATTCTAGTACTTGTCTCTTACATTTTAGGATATAGAAAGATGAACTTTGGTTGCAACTTGATTCAATAATGGAGACTTAGGAATTGAACCCACTATATCTTTCTATGAAGCAATATTATTTGAGGCATTCACTTTACTCTCATTGCAAATAAAATAAGAAGCATTTTTTTGATAATTGTAAATCACACATTGTGTTAATTTACACTAAGTAAAGAAAAAATGCTTAGAGAAAACATAAAAATTTTAACGCATCGGGATATGAAACCGCTCCTCTTGTAAATCGTGGAAGCAAAAAGCAATTGTTTGAGGAATATATCACACTTAATATATAATACGTGTAAGATAATTATTGAGACCGGTATAGATTGTACTTAAGACAAATCTACATAGCTTTTGAATTGCTAACTTTTGTTAATAGTTAGTAATTCAAATGCTGAGCTCATTAAAGTAATGGATGGTTTTATTGAGCTATTCTAGTTTCCTTTTAAATTTAACGCCTAACATAATGTTTAAGTAAAATAATACTTTATACATAATTTAGGTAGGCCTTGTTATTCAATAAGAAATGATCTTGAACTATTATTTTGTTAATTAAATTATATATATATATATATATATATATATATATATATATATATATATATATATATATATATATATATATATATATATATATATATATATATATATATATATATATATATATATATATATATATATATATATATATATATATATATATATATATATATATCTTTTATAATCACTAATGGACAGTGATATTACTCGAAAGGCATGCGCAGGCGCATCTTTTTTATCTAGGTCAATTTATAGTTTATGTGTTTTTGTACCACTTTTACAAATATATGACGCGTATATCTTATGCATATCAAATTCATTTCACGTAATAATTTGTGGAAAATTGCTATTTAATAATATAATTGCTTTCATACGTTAATTGATCGTTGGTTTTTTAAACCTATTGCTTGTGACGAAACAATGTTTTTATAATTGTGGAGCTGGAATATGTAGACAGGTTATGTTGATATGGGAACAGTATCTGAAAATGTAGGTTAAGGGTTCAAATCTAGCTCTTTTTTGGTAAAATTAAAAAAAAACTTACCTGCTATATAAAATGAATGTGTCAGGCTGAAAAGTAAAAGAAGTAAAAAGATATCATTTAAATATTTACGTGATATATTATTATTTGCGTCATATAATGTAATATATGATGCAGACGTCTTAATTTTACTATGTTTCCTACATGCGTAGTTCAGGACTTTATAAGTATTCCATCTACACAACTCTAAACAGTAATAACTGGTTATGAGGTATCACCAAAATAGTGACTGGATAAACCCTAAACTGGATTTGTATCCATTACCTGTACCTGTGACGTCTCTTGGTAAACTATGACTATGCTAATATTATCCATACAAATACTTCTATTTCAGTACTGTTATCAGTCGTCATTTCTAATTTCTAAACGACGCCACGTTAAATATACGTTAATGTTTATCTACAACCCGAAAAGTTAGGATGGTTTGTTTAGGACCGATCTAGAAGCTTTTGACGGGTTTTTTAAAGTTGTATTCTTTACTTAAAGGTATTTTGGTCTATCGGCATACGTATTAAGTCAAATTAATTTTTTGCTTCATGCTTTAATCTGCACATGAGTAGGGTAGGCAGAGGGGTTCGCAGGAACCATAGAAACCTAGTGTTAAGACACTCTGTTCCCCGCTTTCGGCCTCGCTTTCAAGACATTGCGTGTTGAGTTTGAAGTGAATTAAATAAATAAATGTGATTAGCATACTCTTGTTTACTAATAGACTACCTTCATCTTGACTATCTCCACTATACTCTCCACTTTACTAACTACTCTACTGACCACTCCACTTTCCACTTTACTGTCTACTATCCACTCTACTGTCTACTTTACTGTCCATTCTACTTTTTACCGCATTTTTGTTTTAAATATATATTTGAGGCAAATTTAAACATGAATCCGATAAAAAAATATTAGAAAACCAACTATACCTACTTCTCTCTGAAAATCACCCGCCTTTTAAACAATCGAGCGCATTTTACATAATTTTTTTATGAACGATAATTTTTCAATTATCTATACAGCATTTGTTTCTCGATTCTCGCGGTTTCTGCATTGCTCCAATAAGATGGGTTGCACATTTTTGTGTGAGAAACGCGTTACAATGGAGGCTAGTCCCACGCTCTCAATGCTTGCTTCATCCCAACGAGTGCTGTTATTTTTGTCATATATTCATATTTTAATAATTATAAATAATATATGCAACTTTATAATAAGTTGATTTTTGTATTTTTAATAAGAAAGGTAAAGGAACTCAGGGAGCGAGAATATTTAAATATTTTAAGTTATTCTTCGTGGCGTTAAGTTCTGCTAATAACGTTTTGGTAGCTTATTCTATTCTAGCAGGTGTTATTTTTATTAATATTTTAAATATAACAAACCAGGGAGAAGAACCTAGCGTTAAGACACTCCACGATGTTGCGTGACCAACCGTGGTACTCAACTTCGCGCTTTGTCTTATTACTATATAGTAAATGAAAGGAATCTGTTCTCCCCGAGAGAAAATCGAACTCATTCTCGTAAAGTCGCTGTGGAGCAACGTCATGGCGAATTTTTTGCTTTTATTTTTGATTTTGAGTTCCTTGTAATTACTTAGGATATTAATTTTACTAAATTTTTTATCACATTAAAGTCATTCTTCCCAAGTACAATATTATGTAAATTCTATTAAAAAAAATTAAAAAATGTAAATTCTTTGGATGTTCAATTTGCAAAATTTCTTTTTAAAAAAATACAATTTTTATTACTTTATCTATTACCGGGTAACAGATCCAAAGGATACTAGGCCGATTGCTCTTACGAATACTTTGTCTAAAATCTTTTTCTCAATATTTCAAACGAAAATGACCCATTTTATGATTAGCAATAGGTACTTCAGGCCGAACTACCAGAAAGGGGTTCCTACCTGGAATTTCTGGATGCCTGGAGGCATATACTTGTTAAACCGAAGCTTAAAAGAGCAGAGGGTGCGAGGCAACTTACGTATGTTGGGATAGATTACAAAACGCGTTCGATCAGTAAACACGATCTTTGATGTTTGCTTAAAAATGGTACACTTGCCTACAATAGTAGCAAAAATAATCGCTTCATACTATTCAAATTAAAATGTCGTTATAACCTCAAAAAAAAAACGGTAATTCAAAAACTTTAAGCTATAGAGTAGGTCTTTTCCAGGGTTGTTGTTTATCCCCAATAATATTTAATATCGTCATAAATATTTTAATAGATAATTTAATTAAACATGAGAGAAAATGGGGTTATCGGTTTAAGTTAAACAATAAATACACAGAATCCATTCTTGCTTTTGCGGACGATCTCGCGATACTTACTAGGAATCCAAAGCAATGTCAGCTGCTATTGGATGAAGTGGAAGAATTTTGTGCGTGGACGAAGGGAATGAGGACAAAACCTAGTAAGTGTCACTGCTTATGTCTGGGTAGACGAAACACTAAATATACCTCATACGATCCGGGACTTAAAATAGATGGTAAAAGCATTTCTATAGTTTCCGAAGCGGCACCTTTTAAATTTCTCGGCAAGAAAATAGATTATAAAGGCCGTACTCCATCTTTAGATGTACTAGTCGACAGCTTTTTGACAGATCTTGAAAAGGTAGAACATCAACCTATAAGTAATGTCAAAAAAGTTTGGATATACGACAATTTTCTAACATCACGTCTGAATTGGCCTTTCCTCGTATATGATTTTAATAAAACCCTCTTGGCTAAGTTAGATGCAAGCGTCATAAAGATACTGAAGTTTTGGCTTGGGCTAGCGCATTCGGCAGACACCTCAACCTTATTTAGGGAAAAAAATAACTTTGGGTTGAGATTAAAGAAACCATCGGAGCTCTATAAACATCTAAGAGTTGCCAAAACACATATTCTGGGAAAATCACGAGATGAGATTGTTACCTCACTTCCAAAAGACAGAAGTGTCCCAGAGCTCGAGTCAAGACTTAAGTTCCATAAACAATTTATGATAGGAGCACAATCAAGTAAAGTAGGGTTAGGATCAAAGAGGAAAGTTCAAGATATGGACATAATAAAATCTTTTATACGGCAAGACGAGAATGATAGGTATAAGATGCACGCAATGGGGTTAGAAATGCAAAACGAGTGGCTAACTCTGGGAGAATTTTGTATCCCTTTAGCTTTAAAATGGCGCACCCTAATTCATGACTGGTCTCCAGCACTATTAAAATTCTACCTGAATGCGTTCCAAATGACTCTTCCAGATCAAAGTAATTTAGTGAGATGGGGTAAAGCTACCGATAAATCTTGCTACATCTGTAAAGAGGCAGTGGGGACAGCTAAACATATGCTGGTGGGGTGTAGGGTACTCCTGGAAAGTGGTCAATACTCGCGGCGCCATGACAAGGTACTAGAAATTATACGTGAAGCCGTTAGTCTTTCAGTAGCAAGAGCACAGAGAAACATTACAACCAGCAAACGTTCAACAGAGTTTGTGAAAGAAGGTTCTGTTAAAAAACACACGCAAAAACCTTTCTCAATATTAGATCCAGCTCCTGATTGGACTCTTTTGATGGACACGTATGAGAAACAGTATAAAATCCCTGAGGACATTGGTGTTTCGTCATCCAGACCTGATATTTTTCTTTATTCTCGAAACCTAAAACGCGTAGTACTGGTAGAACTTACAGTTCCGTGGGAGACTAATATACCTAAAAGTCATAGCTTCAAACTTAATAAATATTTCGAGCTTACTAACGAACTGACCAGGAATAGGTTTAGAGTAAATTCATACGCGGTAGAAGTAGGAGCGAGAGGTATAACAGCGAAATCTCTCTTTAGCTTGCTAAAATATCTCGGCCTGTCTAGAACTATTACTAATACATTTCTAGAACGTACTTCAAAGGCGGCATTAGCAGAATCTTTTCGAATTTGGTTAGGTAGTGGGAGGAGCTCGGACAGTGAAGGTGAGCGTTAATGCATTTTAAAGGGGCCCCTTTAAACCTACACTTGGGTCGCAAGTCCCAAGCGCTGATCGGAGCTCCTCTTCCTACAACGCGATGGGCCCGGCACCCGCACGGTGAATCCATGGAATGCTAAGCAGTTTCTTCTCTCTCTGTTTAAGAGTGAAGATTGCAGTGTCGGTAGATGTACCAGGTTTAAATC